>OX371224.1:288552817-289152817 GCA_947310385.1 Nephrotoma appendiculata
TATATATATATATATATATATATATATATATATATATATATATATATATATATATATATATATATATATATATATATATATATATATATATATATATATATATATATATATATATATATATATATATATATATATACACATATATATATATATATATATATATATATATAAGTTAATATACGTAAATATTTCTATGTACTCCCATAACGATCGGTAGAATAGAAAAATTATTAAAATAAATAATTTATTATCATTCTGTGAGGCCACCGCGAGTACATTAAACTTAGTTAACAAGTGCCAAATAAAATTATTATAAAATTGTTAAGGCCGTAGAGTGTTGTGTTGCAGTGCCAATAATTTGTTTACCACCTCTTGTTACCTTTTCTATATCATTAAAAATTGGTGAGTGGTGGATAAATCTTTGTGTAACCGTGTTTTAAATTTAAATTTAGTTTTTTTCAAATGATCGAATGTATGTCAGTTTCATAAGAAAGCTCGGTGTAACGGGGAGGGCACTATCTCGTTTGAGCATTCAAATGCTCACGCATTTGATACTTACCATAGCGGGTAAGAAATTGATGGGGTGGTTAGTTTTGAAAATATAGTAAAACTATCTTTTGTTATAGGGCCTCAAATATTTTAAGAAGAAATTTTCATTTAAATGAAAGAATTTAGAAATTCATCTATCCAGTGAGCGGTACCATCGCATGGTGTAAGCCTTCACAGTTATCTGTCAACTGACAAAAAAAATATATATTATTCCGAGCGTTTCACGGTTTTTCATAAAATCATAAATAAGTGTTATTCACCATTTGCGATTCAGTTTTGTTAAAACATAGTTAATTAATTTAAAAAAAAAAAAAAAAACCAAAGCAAATAGATATAAAAAAAAGATTTTAGTGATTTATATTGTGGCTTATTTCTATTGTGCATATTAATTAAATAAGTTAAGGTGAAGCTAGTATATAAAAGTTAGAAAAAGCGCTACCAAAAAAATATATAGGAAGTGATTACTAATTCCTTATTTTAGCACCTCGCAATCGCCTAAGGGTACTCTCAGGACGGATTCGGATAATTGGTGAGTTTTTTTTATGTATATTGTAAACTAGGTCCATTTGATCTAGATATTTTTTGATAGTGCTCATAAATAAATGTATAAGTTGAAATTGATTAGCCTCGTAATACAATCACGCGATTTCAAGTACATATTATTTCATCTAGGTTTCTAATAATTAAAATCATAGTTCATAGTTGTCAAATTAATATATCTTCTTTAAGTTTTTTTTCTTTATTACCATAAATCTTAAATGTGTTTTTTAATAAATTTGAATCATTAAATCATAATGAAATAAATTTTTTTAATTTGGTGATGATGAGGGTGTGACCGAATTCATGAGTGAAAAGAAAAATAGTGTTTCAGTGTAAAAAAAAAAAGTTTTAAAGATTTGCTAATGAATAAAACACGTGTAAGAATTGTGCGATCTCGTGTTTTCGGTGGCATTGAACCCCCCATTATCCACGTAGAGCTACCGGATGCTAAAACGTGTCTGTCACCGAGAGGTCCGTTACAATCTTGATAGACGACAGTATGGTATTATAAAGAAGTTTTCTACTGAAAAAGAATTAGTCTCTCTCGCCTCTGTATCAATTTTTGAATGATAATATTAAAACTTCTGATCTTTTCATTGACATTTCTAAAGCATTCGATACTGTTAATCACAAAATATTATTTTCAAAATTATATAATTATCAAAATTATAAAAACCTCTCACCGAAATGTTGCTTTGCTAAAAAAATGGTTTTACGTGTATACTCGTATACAGAGCTGCAACTCCAAAAAAATGAAGTTGTACATAGGTGGTACAATTCACGATCCATCTTGAAATGTTATTTATCGTTCATTATCTTGTACTTGAAATATTTGTGATTCCCATTGCGTTATAATCGAAACCGTGAACTCATTTAAATATTTGGGGCGACACTAAGACTCATGACTAAATTTCAAAGAGCATGTGTATAATTTAAAGAGTAAGTTGAGGATGACATTACAGTAATTTTACTATTTGAGAAATATTTGTTGTTCTGAATTTAAGTGCCTGTATACTAACTATGCTCTAGTTCAGTGGTTCTTAACCTTTTTTTACTCACGGTCCACCAAATAATTCATAATTTTTTTGTGGCCCCATTTTTTAATAATGATTTACATTTCTTAAATTATCTAAGATACACATAAAGCAAATACTTTGCATGGACCATGAATATAAATTCATAAATAATGAAATGGATATTTTTCGTTTTTTATGGATGTAATTCAGAAGTTATGAATAATAGTCAGGAGTCATGAATAAATATCCGTGCAAGCCTATTCATAATTCAATCCAATCAATCATAATATTTTAAAAAATATTGACGTTTTCAACCATGAATATAGCTCATATTACATACTTTATTATGCACGTATAGTTAACGCATGCGCATATTTAAAGATGTTAATTAATCTTTACGGTAGCGCATGCGTATATTAAAAAATGCTCATTTGTTTTTAAATGTGCGGATGCTTAGTTATATATTCGTTCCTTTTATTTCAATCGTTCGGTAAAATTGACGGATTTTTGTAGATATTATGCATACTATGCACATTTTATGACTATACATAACAAAAGTCAAGCATTTGACGCTGTTTTACTTTTCTAGGCATTTCGTGTCGTATACCTGTTGATGTTCAAATGTGAAAAGAGTTGTGCTAATCGTAAAGTGGAATTGTTAAAATTAAGTTATTAAATAAAAAGCACGAAAGTATACAATTAATATTCAATTTAAAGCTAGTGTATGGTGGGAAAATTTAGTGTATTTAGTTTTTATACGTATTATAGTATTTTGAGTAAATTAAACATGATATAATTCATGTACTATTAGGGAAAAATAAATTAGTTAAAAAGCGACATTTTTCGTAATATCTAATGCAAGTGTATTTATTGAAAAGCTTAATGTGTTTTCAGTAAGTTTTTAGTAAAATGTTATTTTGATTAGTTTATTTCGTACACGTCACTCAAACTAGACTGATTTAACAGGCTTGCTATTTCAGCAAAAAAAAATCATTTAAATTATTGTATAAATTTGAAATTACTGAAAATGCTGCCGAAACATCTCTTAAAATTTAATAAAAATACAAAAGATAAAGCTAATTTGTTTCAGTTTCTTACAGCTTAATTTGATGCAATATTATTTGTTGGAAATACATATTATTTAGTACTAATTAGAACTAATTATTTTATCAATAGGAATACTATTTAGGTGGTAGTCTTTATAATAAGTACCGCGTATCAACCAGTAAACTGAGAAAGGTGGGTATTTTAACTGATAGTCAAAGAAAGCAAGATGAAGCGAAACCTTCAAACTGTTATTGAGCCTCTTCAAGTGTTAGTAAGTATACAAATTAATTATAAAAATGGTCGATTTACTTTTAATTAAAAATACAATTGTAGAATATGCTTTTGGATTATTTTAGAAGTCGCTTTTTTCAACTTGTGCAGCTTCTCTGTTGGAGTATTTTTTCTAGCTCAATAGCTTTTATTCTTGTTCTTTAATTATTTATTTTCTTAAAATCTTAGTTTCACATTTTAATTTGTGTAATGTTATTGTTTTTTAACAGGTGAATTTGATAAACAGGAGTAAGAGTGGCTAAACATTCACCACTCACCGTGGGAAACAGTATAAACGAAATGAAAGAGCACATTCGAAACTAGACAAGAACAATTATCTAAATGCGGCAAGAACTGTGCTGATACTATAACGAATTAGGCGCTCTATAAATGTTCTAAAGATCATAGACTTGTAAGTTGCAGAAATAATTTAGATTAACATACATTTGAATAATATGACTCAAAATTCTAGATTGATATTGACTTCACCCCACTGTACCCTGCCGACACGTTAAGCCTGCATCAAAATTGGCACCATTTTGAAACATAAATTAAACAAATTTTTTAAACTTAATTAAAAGATAAGACGCTTTTGGAAATTTCTCAAAATTTGCCAGCGAATGAATATCAGTTTTAATCATGATATCGATCTACGAGTATAGTTTTTAATCAGTTATAAATTTTGGTTTTCTTTCAGATTTAAAAAAAACTCAATATATGAAATGTGGCCATGGGATTTTAAAACCAAAAAGAAAATTTAGAACCAAAGATGGCAAATTTAGCAAGACAACAATTTGTGACTCAATAATTCATTTATTGTTGAATGTCACAGAGTGATAGATATATCTGAAATATTAGAAACCAGGAAAAAAAATTGCCAAGGAACAAAAAATTCGACACAGATATTTATCGTTCAAGTCTCTATGGAAACTTTGCAATTTGCCAAGGTGTTCAATGAGTCATTATCCTGAAATAATTAGAAAATGAGATCCTGTAAAACTGGTAAGCTGCATGAGGCTGGAAAGCAGAAATATAGATGTAAAAAATTTTAAAATTCTTGAAATTTTATTAGAAACAAATGTGGTCTATCTTGTATTACTCTCTCTCTCTCTGGCACTATATCCCATCAAGGGATTTGGCCGCCTCATATGAGGTTTCATAATCATTTTTTCATTTCGGATAATGAGTGATTAATTCATTGATCCTAAACCAGCCGTGAAATTTTTTCCTTGTCACCACCGGGAATCGAACCCGGGACCTCCGGTCGCTGGAGCAAGCATGCTAACCACTTTGCCACCGGGGCGGCATCTTGTATTACAAGAGTATGCAATTATTCTGGATAAACGCTAGGGCATTTTTTAATTGAAAGTTTATTAATACACATATTAACATGTATTGCGATAAGTAAATTAAAGAATAAAAACCCATTTGAAATTCATAAAATGATTAATAGAAAAAAACAATTTTATTCCAATGTATTATTAGATTAAATAAACTAAACAATTGAATTAAATAATTATATGTAAATAATTATGTAAATAATTTAAAATGTAACTTAATTTTTGTAAATAAGTTTAGAGAAATATGGAAAACAGATTTTTATTTATCAGTGTGAATTCAAAGCTTACAGCGAGTGTAAACCAACCACGCTATATTCAGTGTATTAAATGTATACATCTTAACTATGAATCATGCAAAATAAAGCATGAATTTATGAATTAATAGGTATAAGCCATGCGTTAGTTAATAAATTATGCATTATTATTCATAAGTAATGAACCGCTAGCCAAAAATTTGGTCATTATTAAGCATACAAGTCTTAACATAATCTTTAATAAGACTCTGTATATGAATTATATGCACGATTTATGCTATAAAAGTTATGCAATATAAAGCATAAAACAATGTTTTAACGCGCATATTTCATGAGTTAGTTATTTACATAAATATGTATTATTTTTCATTAAATATGAATAACCAAACATAAATATTAGTAAAATATTATGAATACAAGTCACAATAGATGAAAAAGTCCTTATTCACAAATAATGAATAGTAATCGTTTATTATGAAATGATCATGCACGGTGGCAAATTAAAAAAAAAATTTCATGATTTATATACCCTTATTCAAAATACGTGATACGATTTCTCTCTGTGTATCAGGTCTGGAAATATGAAACTGGAATTTACCAATAAATGGCGCCACCTGTCAATGTATCTTTCGACGAACCACGTCATCCATGACATTGTTTACCTTTGGCATCTGTCCACAACATCCAATTTATAATCTTATAAGTTTCATACAATAACGCATGTTTTTACGTGTTAAATAAACCGAGTTGTTTGCCTACATATTACGATTTGGGACATCTATGATTTTTTGTTATCATTTGACGAAAACTTTGCAGAATAACATAGAATGCTTGTCAAAACTTACGGTGAGCATGATCTTGGTTTAGTAAATTCAAAAGTGGTGATTTTGACGTAAGAAACGAAGAACGTGGCATACCACCAAAAAATTGGCAGTGAATTGAAGGCAGTGAATTGCAAGCATTCTTGGATGAGGATAACGCTCAAATGCAAAAACAACTCGCGGATCAATTAAATGTGCCACAAGAAGCGAAAAACTGGGAAAATGGGTTCCTCATACACTGAATGAAAGGCCAGAGGAAAATAAAAAAACCACTTGCGAAATGTCACACGCCAGATACATAAGAAAGTTACTTCTCAATCGAATTGTGACTGGCGATAAAAAATAGATCTATTTTGAGAATCCAAAGCGCAAAATGTTTTGGGTTGATCCAAGACAACCATCGACAACGACTGCAAGGCAAAATCGCTTCGGACGCAAGACATTGCTCCGTATTTGGTGGGATCAGAAGAGTGTGATTTATTTTGAGCTGCTAAAACCGCTCGAAACCGTAAATATTGAAAGCTACCAACAAAAAATTATTAATTTGAATCGATATTTGCGTGAAAAACGACCAGAATATGATAAAAGAAAACAGTTATTTTACTTCATGATAATGCACCATCACACAAGGCAAAACTGGTCATGAAAACGTTGGAACCTCTTAATTGGGAAATCCACATGCGGCCTACTTGCCAGATTTGGCACCGTCCGATTATAACTTATTTGCATTGATGAGGCACGTTCTTGCTGAGAAGCACTTTACTTCTTACAAAAATGGCTCGATAACTTGTTTGCATCAAAATAAGATAAGTTTTTTTTCGCGTGCCATCCACGCATTGCCAGAAAAATGGGAAAAATATATAACTAATAGTGGGCAATACTTTAAATAAAATACTCGTAATCATCATCATCAGGAAAGTCGTGAGTTGTGGGCTTGTGATATAAAATATGAAAATCTCTTTTTATTTTGGCGAAATTTGAAAAAAAAAAATAGATTTCGCAGACGGAGACACAAGGAAAATTCAATCATTGATTGACAATGAAAGAACGCCTAACATGGCCGAATACGTCCATGAATACGCAAATTAACAGTATTGCTGTTCAAAACAATAATATACTGAAGCAACCGGGTTGCCCTTATTTGTTAATTAAAGAGGATTTCACAACCCCATTCAAAAAATCTTTTTATTATCCGGAAGCTCCAACGAAGAAAGTAGAAAATTGTCAAAAGGAAAAATACTCCTGATGCAATTACATCAAATAAATATTTTGAACACTTAAACAGAATTGAAATGGATAAACAAAAGGCAGTATCTGAAAAATTGGCGCGGCCCAGAAAGGGAGAGGAAAAGATAAAACTGAAAGAAACAAAAAAGAAAAGAACGGAACACTTTATAAAACTAAATTTCAACCAAGATCCTTAAACTAATTTTCAAACAGATGGCGGATCGAGTGTAAAAAATTAAAAAACATATCCTGGCGATTATGTCATAGTTGCATACGAAGGAGAGTATTTCGCTGGGTCTGTACTGAAAAAACTGGAAATGGCTGAGCAAGGACGACACTATTTGGTATAAAGAGGAAGAAGTATGTAGTGTTAACAGCCCACCTTCTCTATTAAATCCCAAAGGAATTTATGCGGTTCCTAAACTTTTAATATTTTATTTTAATAAATATTACACAATTTTAGTTTTAGTAATAACGTTTAATTGTAATTTAGAATCGTAGCTCCGATGCATTTAAATGTTATAAACTAGGAGTTTACTTTATTAGAATTATCTCTAATTATTAATTTATATACTTCACCAATATTGTAAAATAAATCAGAGTAATAATTCTATAGGCAAAGAAAAAAAAAGTTTTTGAGATATTGGCCAGAAATTGAAAAGAAATTGCATGGCCGCAGAAAATCAAAAAATTATATTGAACAATCTAACTACCAAATTTTTCCGAATTATCGATGCATGTGATGCCAATTTTACAATTGTTAAAAATTTTAATGAATAGCCGAGTCATGTCTAGTACACAATTAATTGTAATCGTATAGACATCTAAATATTATATTTCAATCAAAAATAAATCTAGAAAAAAAATTTCATAAGGATTGGTTAAGAAATGGCCAAGTTGATTCCAGCAGGAACAGAGGAATATTGTACAAAACTCACTTTAAAAATGTCTCCTGGTAATAAACCGCGAGTAGCGTAATATTTTATTTTCCGACAAAAAATTGTCTCTGTCTACAGCATCCAACGTATTGCGCTCTTATGGCTTTCATGTTAAAAACACTAGTTTGTACCAGTGACTCATACTTTTGCAACTCAGTACTCACAGAAAGTTAAATAAAAACTGTTTACAACGTTGAAACCCCAAATTCATTATTAACCTAATATATAACTAATACAAACCATTAAAATTTATTTATTATTATTTAATAATATTATTAATTTATTTATTATTATAAATAAATAAATTAATAATATTATTTATTATTAATTTATTTATTTATCGCTTCGACAGGTTTTGGCCCTAAGTCAAAATATACCCTCATTTTCACGTTGATAGCTCTTGAACCATTAAGATTTTCGTTATGCTTTCTTCAGCAAAGTTGTTGCGCAGGTCAAGACCAACAACTTTGCCGAACATATCAAGACGGAAAAACCACATCTAAATTTTTTTTGCTTTTCATTCGACGAAAAACACTGTTTTTATTATTTTTTATCATTTTGTTAAATTTAAATCGAGAAGAATCGATCGAATAAACAACGCATCGACAAATATAGTGACAATATAAACTATTTAAAAGAAATTTGAATCGATTCAGTTGATTTTATGGTGATTTTTCCTAAAAAGAAATTCCTAAAAATTTAACATTTTTCTTCTCTTTGACAAAACAATGGCGTGCCGTTGCGATAGTGGATAAAAATCCTAGATTTTTCCATCCCATCGTTTTAACCAATTACATCACGTAAATTAAGAAACATCTGCATTAATATATCAACCATCAAATGTCACTGCTCCATTCAATCACAGAAACATACGACGGATAAAAATCTCGGATTTTTCTATCCCAGATTATTTTTCAATTTTTTTTCAACTTTTTTTTTATGCAAAATGGCGTGTCTGTTGTACGAGGTAAATGTTCGAGTGATAAAAGCCGATTCAATTCACAAAATTTCTGATATCAATTTTGCGCCGAAAAAAACATTTGCATTCGATTTGTCAACGATTTTTCGGAATGTTAGTGCATTCAGCGCGTTGTTGTTGAACATTCCGAAAAATCGTTGACAAATTGTTGTTTTTGACAGCTAGAAAGCAAAATGTAAACAAACGCGCCGAATGCACAAAAATTCCGAAAAATCGTTGACAAATCGAATGCAATTGTTTTTTTCGGCACAAATTTGATATCAGAAATTTTGTGAATTAAATTCGGCTTTCGTCTCTCGAACATTTACCTCGTTAAAAGGTTTTTTATTTGATACCAATGATTTTGGCACCACAAATTAAAAATGAATTGGATTGCGATTCGTTTTATTGTTGTCAGTCAAAACAGTTCACACACACTCGATAGCAATTCATTTTTGATTCCTTGAAAAATACAATAAAATATATATATTTTTGTGTTAGTTGGAAACAAAAATTAATGGTAGCTACCCTCTCGCTGATATTCCATCTTCATGCGATGGGAGTGGAGATAAAATCTATTTTTTAAAGAAATCATCGTAGAAATTAAAAAAATATCGATTTTATGCAAGGAGACTGTCAAATGTTCAATGTTTTTGGTGATTTTTTCGATCACATCAATTTGTCAGTTTTTTCATTTTTTTTTTTGTTATGAAAAAAGGGTCACTGGTATAAATTCTCTTAGCAATGATAATAATATGATGTATTTATATTTGTTTCATTGTAATACGTTGATTCACTATCATTATGAACCACAACGGACCGATATTAGTGTGCATTTGAGCCAAAAAATGAAATTTTGCAAAAATTAGGGTGGCTTTTAAGTTAAGGAGGTCAATATCTAAAATATACGAGTTTTCTGGTCATGTCGGTTGATGTCATATTGTAGGTGAGGTTTGTGGCTAATAATCCTGAAAATATGAACCAAAAGACTTGGCATTTTTCAGTGTTTTGGCCAAAGTGACCATCCACCCAAATTTTTTGAAATTTTTGTATATGCTATTTGATAGCTGTTTTTCACCTTTCTAACGATATGCATATGTCCGGGGTATGTCAAATAAGTTCAGCGCTGTGGGCGTGGCTAAAATGGCCAAAAATGGTCTTGCAGAGGCTGGCCGCGGCCAACATAGAGGCCAAATCAAAAAGTTGTAGAAAAAAGTTGTTTAGTTTTTCAAGTACTACAAACCCTGAAAATATGAGATTAAATGAAAGAAGTACGGACAAATAAACAAACAAACATACAAACAAACAAACAAGCAAGATTATATGGTGACGTCATAAAAAAATTTCTAAATGTCATAACTTTGGTCAAAATCATCCCTTTTAGACGTTTGAGGTGTCGTTGAATTGGCATTGACGTCTTGTAATTGTAATTTGATAGTTAAAAAATAATTGGGGCACTTTTTGGGGCAGTTATACCTGAAAAACTAATTTATTGGGACAATTTTCGGGAGGTCATATTTCCCCTCAATGTTGGTACAAATACATGTTTTTATACATTATTTGGGTTTACTTTTCAAGACCTTTCCAATGGTATATAACATGATCCTGGCGGCCTCAAAGGGAAAAAGTTCGAAACTAGCTGTATATGTACGAGTTCGACTTCCAGCACAGTAGGTGCTCTTATCACTCGTTTGGACTGCCGTCCAAAGTGATAATTTACGTGATGTAATTGGTTAAAATGAAGGTATGGAAAAATCTTGGATTTTTACCCACTATCGCAACGGCACGCCATTGTTTTGTCAAAGAGAAGAAAAATGTTAATTTTTTAGGAATTTTTTTTACGAAAAATCACCATAAAATCAACTGAATCGATTTAGCTTTCTTTTAAATAGTTTCAATTGTAACTATATTTGTCGATGCGATGTTTATTCGATCGATTCTACTCGATTTAAATTCAACAAAATGATAAAAAATGATAAAAACATTGTTTTTCTTCGAAATGAAAAGCAAAAAAAAATTCGATGTGGTTTTTTCGTCTTGATATGTTCGTCAAAGTTGTTGGTGGACCTGCGCAACAACTTTGCTGAAGAAAGTATAACTAAAATCTTAATGGTTCAAGAGCGATCAACGTGAAAATGAGGGTATATTTTGACTTAGGGCCAAAACATGTCGAAACCGATATCTCAAAAATGGGGACTAACTTTAAAATGGGACTAGCACCATTGAATTCAGCATACTCGAATTAGGTTTACCCCCTGGGTGCCCAACTTGTCACAGTTTTCAACTAGCACAGTGTAATTAACACTAGCTTTTTACCTTTTTTACCTCAGTAGACCAGAATAAATAAGTTTAAACAGAAATTACATATAAATTCTTTTCCCAATTTCCTATACCCAGAGAATTACAGAATAGTGCCAAACAGATAATTAAACATAATTCAAAATTGTTGTGCTGCAACACACAAAATACCCTCATTCTCATCAATTATTTTCAACTCATTCCTGCCTTTGTGAAAATAACAGTTCTTTTGAGAAGCAAATCTACTTTCCACTTAATATAATGATAACAATTTTTTACGCTAATTGCTGTTGGCACTTGGCGAAACACACTTATTAAGTATAACACATTTTTATTAATCACTTGTTTTTTGTTTCGCAAAATGTTGCGAAACAAATTTTGCGAAACAAAAAACAAGTGATTTATAAAAATGTGTTTATTAAGTTGTTTATTAAGTATATTAATAACACTTGTAGTGTGCCCAAATGGTAATCACTAAACAGCATTATAATGACAAAAGGGGTTAGGGATATCAATAGCAAGTTATTTTTTTACTTAACAGATAAATGCGTTAATCTTTTATTTAGCTAGCTTATTAGAATCAATGCTGGTTCACAGCGGAAGCGTTTAAGATAAAAACCAGAATATGAAAGATTTATTTTATAGATTTATAGGACTTTGAACAAATTAGAATACGATTTTTTATGAACTTTCTGGGTAGCATGGTTTCATATATATAAATCGAAATAAGTGTTAATCCTTAACCGCATAGTATTGCATATATGCAAGCAAGGAATGTTTATAGTATAAAACGTATTCGAAATGTTTAGTCAACTTTAAGGGTTGTAAAATATTCGCCTGAATATATGGTTTTTACAAAACAATGCTTATTCCTTTTTTTGATGTCAAAAAAGTGCGCTTTTTTGTCATTACAGTGTACAAAGTGGACAACAACGGTGGTGTTTTTGTTCCAACTGACCAAATTTATTATTTTTTTTTATTTGTATGGTAAGTTATTTCAATTTAAATTGTGTAATTCAATTAGTGAACAATATATTTCATGATTGTAATAAGAATCTTACTAAAAAATTGATATCTATGTCGATTTTTATGGTTTATTTTCATATATTGCAAATGTGCAAGATCATGTGTCTAAAGTAAAAATAATGCATTATGCATATTTGCAATGTATTGCAAATGTACAATATCGTGCAATAATAAAATTCAAATATAATTAAGTTTCGTACTAATTTGGTTCTCACATTTAGGTTGATATGTAAAACTTGGGAATGTCGCGTAACCGGGGCTTAACAGAAGCAGAAATATTTGCAATCATTGACACCTGGAGTGATAGCGAGGATGGTTTCGAGAATAACGAAATAAATGATATGACCTATGATGTCACAAGTGAAAGAGTAACAAATGGTCTGCAAATGGACGGCAACACGGAACAAGAAGTATTCGACATTGAAAATATGCCAATTGATTTGGTACGTGAGCTACCTAACCCAGAGCCGCCAATTCAAAATAATTATAAAGATATGGCCAGGCAAATTATTTGGCGAAACCAAGACTTTTTGGTTCCAAATAAAGATTTAGAATTCTTAAGGGATACTAATTTACTACCGGAACAAAAACGTAATTCGGCTTAAGATATCTTTAAATGTATTTTCGTTGATGGAACTAATAGTTAACGAATCGAACTTGTATAGCTCTCAAAAAATATCAATAATCCAAAAACAATTACATTACTCGAGCTACAGGAGTACCTTGGTTTTGCTTAATAATGAGCGTAATACAAATTCAAGACTATGACGCTATTGGTATCCTATAGCAGGGAACAAACTAATACAAGATACCATGTCCGTGAATTGTTTTGAGAAAGTGAAAAACATTTTACACTTTAACAATAATGAATATATACCAGCAACCAAAATGTAAATAGAGATCATCTTTTTAAAATTCGGCCTGTGATAGATAAACTAAGAAAAATTTCCAAAAGGTACCCCCGGACCAAAATCTCAGTATATCCTAAGTAAACCCCATAAGTGGGGGTATAAATTTTATGTGTTGTCAGGTATATCTGGATATACATACAACTTTGAAATTTATACCGGACAAGATAATTGTGCTGTAAATCGACTAATCGATGAACCGGATATTGGAGCGTGTGCCAATACAGTTATTCGCCTTATTCGGCCAGTGCCAAAACACAAACGTTTCAAACTATTTTTTGATAACTTTTATTCAACAGTTCCATTGGTACTTCAACTTTCGAAGCAAGGTAAATTGCCAGATGATGAATCTCAACGACTTCCCAGAGGATCTTCTACAGAATTTGTTTGTACTGTTGATAAAATAACCATTACTACTGTAGCTTGGAAGGATAAAAAACAAGTAAATTTGATATCAAATTACGTTGGCCGTTTACCAATAGAACAATCATCAAGGTATTCTAAAAATGGCGGGCAGAATGAAATAAATTGTCCAAAAATTATTAAAGAATATAATATGTATATGGGTGGGGTCGACTTATTCGATAGTTTTATTGGGCGGTATAAAATAAAGCTCAGGTCCAAGAAATGGTATCTTAGAATATTTTACCACCTTCTGGATATGGCCACTGTAAATGCATGGTTACTTTACAAGAGAAATTTCGATTACGATGATTCTGCTGGAGCACCACTCCAGCAAACATGCATCTAGAGCTAAAGCGCAAGAAGTCAACCAGCGGCCATATTCCAGCAAAATAAATAAGAACCGACAAAATAAATCATTGGCCAGAATGGAAGCCAAATAGGCTGCAATGCAAATACCCTAATTGTAAAGGGTATACTTCTGTGAAATGCTGTAAATGTGATACAGCTCTTTGTTTCAACAAAGAGAGAAATTGTTTCAAGCAATTTCATAATTAATTAATATTTATATAATTATTATTTTTTTATTAATAATCAGTTTCGTATTTATTTGCGATTTATAGTTTTGTTGAATTGAATTATTTTTGTTAATAGATATTCCATAAATGAATTCGAATGTGATACAATAAAATATTACTTGAAGATTTATTTTGAAAATTTTGTTTATTTTGCATGATCTTGCATATTTGCAACCAAAGAAAACTTTCGTTTTTCTGGAAAATTTAAACAAAGATTAACATTTTCATGAAAAGTTTGAAGTTTTTAAAGGTCCTAAATAATATGATAATTTTTACATCACGGAAAAAAGGCATGCGTTGAAGGGTTAAATGAAAGCTGTGTATCAACAATAATTCATTTCTAATACGTTGAGGTCGATTGTGAGTTCTTTGATAATTCGCAACAGCTATAATTGTAAATTAATATTTCGTTGGAAGAAAATTGTGCAACATCCAGTTTATCTTTGACTTTTAGTTGACAATAATGTATATTTAATTTGAAATAGAAGAGTTCGAGCAAATATCTGAATTATTTATCCAAAAGAAGATGATAAGGAAAAAACAAAGAAAATTCCGATTTAAAGGATTGTAACAATTTGAGCTTTTCGGGAAACAAACTTACGGTTTTGAGTATTAATTTTTATAGAAGCTTTAGTTAATTAATTATAGAAGCGCTTTTTAGACCAATTAATTTTAAATTTAAGCTATTTTTATTTTATTTACATTTAAGTTCGTTTAAATATTTCGACCTTGCGGTCATGGACAGTAGACATTATGACTTAAAACAATCAAAAATCAAATAAATGTACTAAGACAAAAACAGTGTTACCTACGAGTACATACCTTATCAAATAATAAATAGAAATGTCCACATTTAAAAAAAAACATAAATATTTTAACTAACACAAAACAAATTAAAAGTGTAATTATATAAACTGGAATGGTTATATGCGATAGACAACGTCAAATGAAAAAATTATTAAATTGCGGTACTTAGCTTGTACAAAGCCACGTACAGATTTTGTATTAACATTTGTAGAGAATTGTTTTGTATGTATCAATCAAATCAATCAAAATTTTGTTTGTATTGGGTGTGGTACGCGTCATCATGTCTTCTATGTACTACAAATGTACACAGCACAAATATTTATTATTTCCGAAATTCAACGTGGACTCAAATAAAGTTGTGCGTTGGTATATGAACAGAGTATATGTTGGTGGTGCTCAATCTCTTCTTTTTTACATATACACATTTACTTAAATATACCTAGATGATAAAATAAAAATTGAAATGTTGCGTTATCAAAACTCTTTATTATTGTATTTACCTTTATTTAACAAAAACAACAATTTATAACAATACGACAATGGTTATTCTGTATACAATCAATCAATAAAAAAAAATTCTAACTGGTACTAATACCAGACGGTATGATATCAAAGGGCCGAATGTCGAAGGGCCGAATTTCAAAGGGCCGAATGTGTCGAAGGGCCGAATGTCAAAGGGCCGAATGTCGAAGGGCCGAATGTGTCGAAGGGCCGAATGTCGAAGGGCTGAATGTCGAAGGGCCGAATGTGTCGAAGGGCCGAATGTGTCGAAGGGCCAAATGTGTCGAAGGGCCGAATGGGTCGAAGGGCCGATTTTTTTTTATTTTTTTTGTTTTTAGAAATATATTTTTTATTTAATTTAATTATTTAATTTAATTATTTTTTTTATTTTTTGTACCATATACCTATTATCAGAAAGCTGACAAATAGGGCCGAATGTCTCTGGTGGCGTATGACAAAATTTTCCTTCACCAAAATGTATCGCTGACCATAAATTCATAAGAAATTTATTTATTTTTAATAAAAAAAAATTACAAAATATTCTATAAAAAAAATATGAAAAATAAAAAATTATAAAAATATTCTAATATTCTTAAAATATTTTATTTTGTTATAAACCAACAAATTTAAAAAAGTATATTTCTAAAAACAAAAAAAATTCGGCCCTTCGACCCATTCGGCCCTTCGACCCATTCGGCCCTTCGAAATTCGGCCCTTCGACATATTCGGCTCTTCGACACTCGGCCCTACGACAGTCGGCCCTTTGTACCTATTCTTCATCCTATTGATGCCTCATTTTAAAATATGTTATTGCTTATTCTAATTAGAGCTGCTCTTTATTTTCTCGGTGGCGTACTATATTTCATCTTTAAGTTCCCATGAAGTTTATATCGTTATTAATGGGCAAAGGAGCATTTAAAATACTTCACAGCTTTTTAATTTGAAAGCAGTCCCACGTGGAATTGGGAATATTTGACGATATAAAAAGTAGTTATCGACGCGATTACAGATCAGAGATTTTATTTGAATTCGAGTGAAATAGTTCGTTTGAAATGAATTGTTTGATTGTATCAGGTTAATCTTAATAATTATTGCACTTGAATTCTGTAATAAAGTTAATCCGCTCACAAGACCGAAAAAGGTTTGAAAATAGCAATCAAGATAAAACTTATGGCGTAATTATACTTTTTTTATTATACTTTTTTTTTTGAAAATTTTTAAATGCAGGATTGTTTTTTTATTTTTCAATACTTATTTTTTATTTTTATTAATAATAATTGCTTCGTCAATCTTGCAGACACAGATCAAAAAGTTTTTATCTCTCTTATCGCTTCTTCTGATAGTGCCACAAATGTTAATAAAATCAACTTTTGTAAATATACTATTTTTTTTAATTTAATTTTCATTTGTTGTATACCTTAGAGGATGGGGGCTAACGCCCACAAATTTCCGCTTTTCCAGCATTTATACAATTCTTCAAGTGTCAAATTTTAAACTACGTAAACGAAAAAAATTGAAAAAATTGCAAAATTTTCCCGAAAAAATTACTTGTACTGTCCAATATGCAATTTCATTTTAAAGTGAAAATTTTCCGGAAAAATTAAGCTTGCACTCTTAACTTTACGCTAGCGAGAACAATATCGATAAAATAAGATCTGTGAATAAGGACTGTGTCCGAATTGTGTAATAAATATTTTTTTGTGAAAATACCGAACGCACCCAAATTATCACAGTCGTTAGGTCTAATAATTTTTAACCGTTGCGTGGTAATTTAAACCGAGAAAAATTGTCGTATATGAACTTTTCATCAGATTATTATGATTAGAAACTAATAAAAATGAATTATCTGGACTCAAGAATGTAATACTAAACAGCAATGTTGTATTTTACTATAAAAAATTAATTCAATACAAAGTTATCTTAAATCTGTAAATGACAACAATAATAATTTTTAAATCAAAATTAAATCCAAATGCCGGAATTTGTATCAAAAAAAAATTATCACACCATTCGGGCAGCAAAACGACAAAAATTTCACGACAGGAAAATTTTTTCACGTTAGTGTCAAATATTTTTGCTAGAAAATATTTACCACTCAATTCGGACACAGACTTAGTGAATGAGACGATAATTGATAAAGTTCTCATAAGAATGAATCAATTAGAAGAGACATCAAAAACACTGGTTCATGCCTGGTCCCAATCTGCTGTTTAACCAGATAAAAGTCGGATTCAAGATCCATGTCCGAAGCCTCAAGCCAGACCGAAACACCAAGTCTAGCGAACAATACCCTTACGATATCATCACTAACATCACCGTCAGCCATCCAAAACCGACTAATTAGATCATTTTAAGCCAACACGAAAGAATAATCTACCTGTGGCACTATTCTGGTAATTCCCCGGGAATAGGGAACTGGGGAAAGATTTTACATAGCTTTTATCTATAAATCAATTTTTTCTGGCCTACTGAGAAAAAAAGGTTGATGTAAATATTTGTAAATTGGGAATAATTTTTCCATAGCGAAATTATCAGGGAGTTATTCCCAATTTTATTTTGTTTTCAAAAAAATTGACACTAACTTTTTACCTTAGTATGTCAGAAAAAAATTATTTAAATAGAATTTATATGTAAATTCTTTCCCCAGTTCCCTATTCCCGGGGAATTACCAGAATAGTGTCACTGGAGCATCACAATCGAATATACCTGTCCCTTATATTAAAACAGCTGCCAATGACGTTACATCAATGGATGAGTTCTCGATTCGAAAATGCCAGAAAGTGGTTTTTCGTTTGCCGCATGAATAATTCAGTTCCGGATGAACAGTTCCGCAAACTAGTGTCAAAGATCGCGAACACTGACGTTCTGTTTACCCAACGCATCCTGCCGAAAGTAAGCTTTGGAATGAACTATGATTACGTATCATATAAAATCAATATTCAAGGAGAAGTTTTTAAATCACCATCAACTCTTAGATGTAGCCAGCAGGACTGTGTGTTAAATAATTTGATTGGGGTCAAAGACAGGCGTTTTTTCACCAGTTCATACACGCCACCAAATCCAGTAGCTAATTTTATTGCCGGGGAAAATAGTGCCACAAATTCGGAATGTAATCATGGCAACCTTGTCACATCTTCAAAAAACAATTAAACAGACATTTTATTTTCTAAATGTAAATAAAAGGTCTTCAAAGGCTGCACAATTTCATAATTTTGCTTTAAAACACTCTTTCCAGTTTATATCATTTGTTAAACTTCATTCAACGTTAAAATTTTCAGTTCGGAATTCTTCCATAGTCAATATGTGGTTTAGAGGTGAAATCGCTCACCACAAACAAGCATAAAAAAATCCGGTGGTGGAATACTCATAGCTATTGATTGGGGATTTTAATCTCTCAAATGTAAGTTGGACTTATGATGAAGAAACAAACGAAATTATGCCTGTAAATGTGAATTCGGATTATGAGTACCTGTTCGTCGATACCATATTTGACTCAAATTTGGGTCAAATCTACGAATTAAAACATAGACGAGACCGAACCTTGGACCTTATTTTTACTAATGAGCTAGTTTTGCTAAGAACAGAAGAATCAGCAACACCTTTCGTAATTAATGATATTCACCATAAAGCAATAGAAATATTATTGGAAACGAAAGTGAATAATCGATTCCAAAATTACCAAAACTGAAATATATATTACAACTTCAGAAAGGCAAATTCGAATAAATTACACCAATATTTTGAGCAAATTAATTGGAATGACGAGTTTAACACATAGATGTAACATAGATGTAAACGTGGAAAAATTTAACACACATCTATTTAACGGAATCGGTTTATTCGTTCTCGTGTCTATGAGCAAACCGAACAAATATCCCCCATGGTATGACGATCAACTTATCAGTCTTAAAAACAAAAAAGACAAGCCTTATAAAGAAAACCTCAAAGCGTGTTTCTATAAGGATAGTAAACATAAATGTACTGCATATAACCAAAATTCTGAATCTTATTTTGAACTGGGATAGAGAAGCTATATTCGCAATCTGAAGATATTGATAATTATAAAGATTCAACCTCTAGTGAATATATTACATTAATATTTACATCGTGCCAGAAGACATCCACCGAGCATTGGTACGATTCGAAAAAGGATGTGGTCTTGATGGTATTCTTGCTTCATGTTTTAAAAATTCTGAAAGTTTGGCAATCCCTCGAAGCATTTTGTTCAATCAGCCATTAAAATTGGCAACTTTTCCACAATAATGGAAAATAACTAGAGTGACGCCTATCTTCAAAACTAGATCTAGAAATGATGTTTCAATTGCTACAGAGGTATTACATTTCTGCTATACCTAAATTATTTGAACAAGTAATATGTAACTCATTCAAAGCAGTGCTTCCACAGTATTTATCACAATATCAACATGGTTTAATGAACAAATCTAGTAGATTTTATTAGCTTATTTATTAAAGAAATTGAGAAGCACAAACAAGTTGACGTGATATACACCGACTTTGCAAAAGCTTTCGACTCCATCAGCGCATTTTAAACTTTTGGAAAACATTTTCAAGTTCGGATTTTCCAGCCATTTCGTAGCCTGGTTCAAATCTTATTTGAGTAATCGAATCTAATATATTGAAGTAGGAGATAAAACGTCAAATAGAATACAAGCAATATCTGGTGAAGTTATAAATAATGATGTGATTAAAATTTTATACAAATTTTAATTATGTATATTTTTTATAAAATAATAAATAAGTTTCATATGATTGTTGTTCATGATTGTCTGGAGGAAAAGTATTGTATTAAAAAAGTTAAGTTTTGTGATGTTATCAAGATATTCATCACATTCACAAAATTGGAAATACATAACTAATTTGTATATCATTATTATTATAAATATAAGAAGTAAAATTATTTTAATAATTTAATAAAAATTCCATAAACTTTATTCCAAGAATCCTACTTTCCACAAACTGTAAAAAAAATAAAACGGTAAAATATTTTTTACGTAAATCTGAAAAAAATGTTCGGGCAGCGAAAATCATACTTCTTCTTCTACTATTGTTAATGAGTTAAAACTAATTGAAGAAAAATCAAAAATAAAGTATAAAACCACATAAACCGAAATATGCACAAAATCCAAAATGTACTAAACTATGTACTAACAACGGTTAACGAGTAGCGAAATCATTTGTTTCATTTCATTACAAAAAAATTAAAGACGAAGTAAAAACAACAAACGAAATGAGTGAGATCCACAATAAAATCATATGAAAATCCTGTGCGAAAGACAAAGGAACTTATACGTACTATTTGCTTTTAAATCCGGCCTTACACATACATTTACTATTTCACAATTTAGAAACAGGCGATTGGCGAAACAGAATAAAAATACTCACGTTATATTTATATAAGCAAAAAGCAACGGACAGTTCAGTTCAGTGAGTGCGACTTTCAGTGGTGCATATGCAATTATTAATGTGATTTTTCAAAAAAAAATAATATTTGGTAAATATTTGATTTGTAATTAAATTTTTATTCATTTTTTGAACTGTTTTTGTTGTGTTTGGTGCATTTTTATATCTAAATATAATGTTGTCCAAGCGAAAATTATCTGGTCACGCTAACAGACAAAAAAAAAAAGCAATTGTCGTTTTCTGTCAAAAAACAACAAAATGCTCTAAATAAATTTTTTAAAGCAGGAAATGCAAACATATAGCAACAAACAATAGCTACCCAAATCAACACTGCCAATGACATTGAAAGTATCAATGTTATTGATGATCCACCACCACAAAATAATTCAAGTTGTGAGGATAGATCTGTATTAGGTAGATCAGAAGACGCTGGTGAGGTTTCATTTTCTGAAACGATTTAAAAAAAATGCCAATTAGTTCAAAATTAGATTTAAATGATCCGGCAGTCTGGTCAGATTTAAATGATAGAATTTTAACCTACCTTGTTGAAAAAGGCCCCAAACAAATTAAAGATATCTGTTATCCTGTGACGTCCGGTAGGAAATTTAATAACAAACATTTTACAAGGATTTTGTCAAATGGGGAAACAGTTGTACGATCGTGGTTAGTGGATTCAGTTTCAAGTGATTCCATTTTTTGTTTTTGTTGTAGGTTATTTAAGAAAAATTATCTTATTCCAATTAGTAGTATAGGATTCAAAAAATTGAATCATATAGCTACGGTTCTTAAAGAACATGAACAGGGGGTCGTTCACATAGAGAATTTTAAAAAATGGAAGGAATTTGAACTAAGACTTTCGAAAAACTCCACAATTGATAGCACTTTTCAAAATACAATGTCCAAAGAAGTTCAACATTTGAAAGACGTGTTGAAATGATTTAATATTCTCGTTAAATTCCTTTCAGTGCACTCTTTGGCATTCAGGGGTGGGTCAGACAGATTATTCGAGAAAAATAATGGTAATTTTCTAAAGTTAGTGGAAGCTATAGCTGAATTTGACGTTGTTCTTTCAGAACACCTACGGCGCATAACTAACGGTGAGACGCAAAACAGATATTTGCATAAAAGCATTCAGAATGAGCTTATTTCGATCTTTTCTAATGTTATTGAAAAAAAATAATAATAATAAATAACATCATAAAAGGAGCAAAATATTTTTCGATAATTGTGGATTGTACTCCAGATCAGAGTCGCAACAATTCTCACTCATTATTAGAGTTGTTCGTAGAAATCAAAATAATTTTGAAATTATGGAGCTTTTTATGGGTTTTTTCAAAGCTACAGACACAACGGGTAAGGGCTTGACTGATTTAGTTTTAGACCAACTAACTTCTCTAGGATTTTCAATTAGTGACTGCAGAGGGCAAGGTTATGATAATGGCTCGAATATGAAGGGAAGGGAAACATTAGAATGCAAGCTAAAATGAAACATTTAGAACCTAGAGCATTTTTTGTGCCATGTGCTTCACATTCAGCTAACCTAGTTCTTTTGGATTCAGTTCAATGTTCACTTCAAGCTGTAATTTTTTTTTGATACTGTCCAATGTTTATATGTGTTTTTTTCTAGTTCTGTTTCAAGATGGGAAATTAAAAAAAAAATGTCAAAACACTAACTCTAAAGTCATTATGTACGACAAGATGGGAAAGTCGCATAGAAGCTTTAAAACCCTTAATATATAGTTTAGATAATATTTATGACGCTTTATTTGAAATAGGAAACGACACGGACAAGGTTGTCTCTTAAAATTATTCAATTTGATTTTATTTGTTCTCTATTTATTTGGTATAGTATTTTAGAAAAAATTAATATATTTAGCAAATATTTACAATCACCTGCTATTTGCTTAACGACGGCAGTAAATATGTTACGGGATACAAATCAGTTTTTAACAAATTTAAGAAATGAGGAAAAATTTCAGGGGTTTATCCTTCAAGCTAAAGAAATGGCTTTAAACTTAAATGTTTCATCACATTTCCCTGATGCTCCAAGACGCCCCAGTCGAATACCTCAACTTTTTTCATACGAAGGTAGAGACGAAACTATATCAAATCCTGAACGAAAGTTAAAAGTTGAATTTTATTTCAAAATCCTTGATCGGGTTATTCAATCTGTTAGCGAACGGTTTGAACAAATTTCGGAATACAATAATATTTTCAAATTTTTGCATGATATTTCTGTAGTTTCATTAAATAATCCTGATCTTTTACGTAAATGCCTTTCCCGAGGAAAGCATTTAACTTTAAACTCAAATTCCGATAAAGCAGGATTATTACTATTAGACGAAATTAAAATATTTCGAAGTACAGTTTCAGGATTTTTTTTAAGCCCTATAGAATCGTTAGATTTTATATTTAATAAGAAATTAAAGTCGATATTACCAAATCTTGCAGCAGCGTTTAGAATTTTATTGACAATACCAGTTACAGTAGCTTCTGGAGAACGTAGCTTTTCCAAGTTAAAAATTATTAAAAATTATTTACGTAGTACCACGGGACAAGAAAGACTTGTAGATTTAGCTAGAATATCTATAGAAAGCGATTTTCTGAGCAACTTGGATTATACTGACTTGATAGACGATTTTGCAAAGCTTAAAGCACGGAAAGTAAACTTTAATTAATTATTTAATCTATTTTTACAAAATATTTGTTTTATTTATGTATTTAAATGTACCCGTGAATTTTAGTGCTTTTTGTACAAATATTTTTAGTTTATTTTTTGTTATAGATATTTTGTATATATTTTGTTGTGTATTCGTACGCTGAATTAGTACGATAGTAATATTTAACCTTTTTATTTATTTTTTAAATATGTATTTTTGAGGACTATATCCTACGTGGGACACCTCGTTAAAAAAATGCATTGCAAGCCGTACCTCACGGGTGATGTGGAAACGGATTATTTAATGAAAACCTTTCCTTAGGGCGGCATTTATGAAAAGTGCAAGGGGCGCCAAAAGGCATAGCGCCGGCCCTGTCGGTCACCACAAACAAGCATAAAAAAATCCGGTACTGACGATCAATCAGACATAATTTTAATAACTGGGAATTTTAATCTCTCTAATGTTAGTTGGACTTATGGTGAAGAAACCAACGAGATTATGAATTAAACGAATTAAACAATAGACGAGACCGAACCTTGGACCATATTTTTACTAATGAGCTAGTTTTACTAAGAACAGAAGAATCAGCAACACCTTTCGTAATTAATGATATTAACCATAAAGCAATAGAAATATTATTGGAAACGAAAGTGAATAATGGGTCCCCCATGGATTTCGGCGCCCATGGCTCATGGACAATCTTCATAGATGGTATTACCGAAGTGATAAAGCATGCCAATATCCTGATGATCTCAGATGACCTAAAAATCTACAAAGCCATCGAATCAGTCGACGATGTCAATAAACAACAGGAAGATATTGACAATGGTGCGAGTTTAATTGTCTAAGTCTCAATATTGGAAACTCTATTATTTCACCAAAAAACCAACCCTGTTACACAAGGCTACCAGCTAAATGGTGTACTCTTTCAGGTAGTACTTGAGACTAACGACCTAGGGGTTACTTTCTTTGAAAATATAAGCTTTACTAAGCACATTGAGCTGTGCATCGCTCGCACAAACTAAATGCTCGGTTTCGTCAAACGATGGACGGATGATAATTTTTTATGTGGAAACAATTAAGATCCTGTATTGTGACTACGTTTGTCCCCAGCTGGAATATGATGTTAATGTTTACTTGACCTGGAAAGACGGATGGGTTTATGATCATGATCTACCATACCATACGTAAACATACAGCGACAACCACCATATTTAACCGGGTTCAAGTCATACAACTTGACAACTCTTGAAAATAGACGCGAATTGCTAAAAAGTACATTTATTGGTAATTTCCTACTAGGTCCAATCGATGCACCGGATGTGTCAATTAAAATAAAGTTTCCTGGTAGATTACTAATAGATCATGGCTTCCTCCACTTATATAGAAATATAACCAACTATGGCGATAACGAACCAGTGAACCGGTCAAGATGATGTGTAAAAATTCCAATAGAATTAACTATTTATTTGATTTATGTCTAACTAAAGATAATTTTAAAAGTAGATTAAGGCAATTTTATCCCTCTCAATGATTTGTTACTTATTATTTTAGTCTTATATTTCAAATTTTCAAATCCAATGCGAATTTATTTTATTTTATATTTTATATTCTTAAATTAATATGTTTGAAGTCAAATTTTTAGACTTTTTTCAATATAATTAAATAAAATTGCACACCAACACAATAGGAGCAAATTTTATTAGAAATGATAAATCAACAAAAAATCCGAAGTGTCTGGCGCTTTACTATGCACGCCTGTTCAAAACATAACTATTATTGTTCAAAGTAAAATTTAAATACGTATAATACATATTTTATGTAAAATATAAAATATAATAAAATAAAATCAAAAACAACATAAATTAAAATGAATTTTTAATTAAATTTTGTATTTTAACCATTCCATCTACTAATTAATTTTATTTTATGGTAATAAAATATTTTTGTTTTTGTATTTTAAATAAATTATTCTCTATTATTTTAATTCGAAAATAACTGAAAATAAATTATTTATGTTTTTGTTGTTGTTGTTGCTTTTATTGTTATTTCGTCGAGCTTTTATTTCTTAATTTCTTATTTTAATGATAATGAAATTAAATTAAATCAAATATCTTAATCACGACTTTTTATTTTATTATTTCTTTTAAATCAAAAAAAAAAATTAAATATTTTATTTCATTTCTTTATAAACGAAAATTATTTATATCGAGTTGAACTAAATAAATTAATGATGTTTTGCTATATATTGAAATTCGGGTTTAACGAATTTATACGCACCATCCCAATATTCGGTAATAAATTTTATGTATTTCTTTATTTAAGTTTTTTCAAAAATGTTACAAGAACAAAAAGTAAATATTTAAATTTGAGATTTTGCTACACAAAATTTTTTCAATCACAATTTTGATTTATTTTTTTTCATTAAGAAGAATTCAGAAAAGAAAATACAAAAAATATTAACTAAACTTTTAATTTATGAGCTTTTATTCAATTGACGTTAGATTGAATTCATGCGGAAATTTATTTATGTTGTTCCTTTTATGTATAAACAACAGACTGTGAATAGCGTAGCTATATAGGATATAAAATATCCTTTACTAGGGTTAAATGATTAATATTTTTTATAATTATTGCTTAATTTTCACATTTTCCAGCAGAAAAACTTGTTTAATTTATTAGCATGAACAGAAAAAGCAAAACGTTGTTGATCTTTTTGGGTGAAAAATATTTATATTTTAAATGTTTTTTTATTTATATAATTTAATGGTAATGAGATATGGTGGGTCTTTCTTAAATATATTTTTTAATGTTTGCTCTAAGAGTTTTTATAAAAGCCCATTATAATAAATAATTTTTTAAAGTGGCACACAGGGGAATAACGATTCGAGGCCCAACTCGTTTGCTTACATAATATAATTTAACCAGAAACTCTAAATCAATCGAAATTTTAATTTTTTTTTTAGTTGCTGTTTGTATTCGTTCGAGTAAACCTAAATTAAAATAAATAAATCAAATATTCACCCTTTTAAAATATATAATGCTTGAACTTTCAGCAAACTTTGTAGTTTTTTGCCATGAACATAAATTTTTGCGACTAAATAAAAAAGTTTACAATAAATTTTATTTGTTCTATACAGTTTGAAAGATATACAGATTTTTTATTTGGTGCCAACTCTTGCTTTTCGTTCGACAGTATTTTTCAATTTATGTATAGTATACCAATTTAGCTTTCAATGTTTTGATCCCGCAACAATAACTTAATATAATACTAAATTCAAATTGTTCATTTATCAGTTTCGATCAATAAATCGTAAAAAGCATTTTATATTTACAGTAAAAAAAAAAAACTTTGTGTTTTCATATACAAAATATGTGAAAACGACATTTACATACCCCATGTAAATTGCCCCAAGTAAAATCGAATATTTTGATAGCCTTTCGAACGAGTTTTATGTAATGTTTATAAAATACATAACGAAAAAACAATATTGATTCTAAGAAATTCAAATATTTATTATTTAAATATTAGTATCAGAAACCGATCCACAAAAATGGTTATGGACACAAACCGTCGTAATAAAATCTAAAGAATTTTGTTTGTTAACAAATTGGTTCAATAAATTTAATTTCCCATAATATTATATTAAAAAAACTCAACATTAAATCAACCAAATTATTGGAAAGGATTTTTTAATTTCATGGTCTTTCATATAGCCGCCGAATCTTATTTGCTATACATTGAGTTTAGATGTGTTCTTTTATACATTTTTGCTGTACACATTTATGTCTACGGATCGTTATGAGTGTTCTAAAAATCAGAAAATTTTCAAAGTTGTTGTTAAAACCGCGTAATACTTCTAATGAAAAATTTAACTGCTATAGTAAATAAATCGGCAAATTAAAGTAATGATTTACTTTTTTATTGACAATAATGGATAAGACCATAGTGTTTCTTTTTTATACGGAAAAATAATCAATTTTTATCCTATAGAGGGTAAAATTAGCACACTGCAATCACAGTCACAAATTTTTAATAATAATTATTAATAAAAATGATAATTTATTATTTTACTAAAACTCTTCGGTGTAAAATTTAACTTACTTCGAAATTTATTATTATTTTTTTTTTTAATTCAAAATATTGATGAGGAGTCGGAGTTTAATATACGCACCATTCAGAATAAAGTAACTCGCTACGGTGAAGTTTCTATACTGTATAATATCAGAGCCTCCTAAATATAAGAACCGTAAGATTTCGCCATTTTTTTCGTGAGCTTTCCATAGAGGGGAAGCTTTTTGTTCTTTTTCATACCAATCAGTGTATTTTAATATTTTTTTAGAAGCTTTTGTGTATATAAAAACATTAATGCTTCGTTTCAATTTTTAATTTGAACGATTAGTTCAATATTCAGGAAAAGCATATTTTAAAATTGAGTCATATTATGTCGAATTAACGCAAAAATATTTTTTTTATTGTAGAAATAAGAATTTGTTTATATGTGTATGTAAAAATTAGTATACTGTTCTATCATAAATTTCACCATTCTTTCCCAAAACAAACGTTCGTTAAAAAATGCTTGTTGAGTAGCTATGTAATATGGGGGTTTTTGTGTTCTGGAAAACTGTTTTTTCTTTATTTGTTAAAAATTCCATCGCAACAAATTCGCAGGCTATACTGTTTCATCCTGTAGTATAAACAAACCGGAGCTTCATAAAATAAAAACATTGTATTATAGAGTTTTTCGCAATTAATAAACCAATCAAAAGATGTCGCTAAGTATAAATTAAAGCTAATTATTAAAACCTAAATGTAATAACTAAAATTTAACAATTTATTATGTATACTGTCTGGGTCAATAGATTATTGAGATTTCCTGGAACTGAAAATAACCGAATACGAGCAAATTAAAATAAGAAAAGAAAAAATTTGGAAAAAATGTGACATTTTTCTATTCTTGTTTTTCAGCGCACAGCAACTACGATGGTAAATATACTGCGATGAAAAGCTTTATTTATGATAACCGTATTATAAATAAAAATGATGATTGCTTTGAGTTTTATTAATTATGTTAAATTATTATATTAAAGATTTCGCGCTTAATTTACAATTATAGTGGTTTATTTTCGTAAATAGTTATTTAATTATTTTACGCTTTTCTGTAATTTCAAGTAAATTTATTACAGAGACATCTGTAAACGAATTTTTAAATTACAGAAAGCTCGGTTTTGCAATCGGATAAAATTGAAGTTTTTTACGTTTTGTTTTGTTTTGTAATAATAAAGGGTTATCCAATTCAAGCTTGATAAAGTAAACTTAAAAAAAACACACAAAATATTCGGAATGTATTGTAATTTTTATTTCATTTTACAGATTGATCCTTGCCATTTTTAGTTTAACAAGATATCATTCAAATGTCCTCCACGGGACTTCTTACATGCCTTGATTCTTTTGAGGTAATTTTCAATGACTTTTCGGCACATTTCGGGCGGTATCTCGGCCATTACCTTACGAATATTAGTTTTCAATTCGTCAAGAGTTTGAGGATTGTTTGCGTAAACACGATCTTTCGCGTAGCCCCACAAAAAGAAATCCAAAGGCGTTAAATCACAGGATCTTGGAGGCCAATTGACATCAGCCAATCGCGAAATCAAACGTCCAGGAAATTTCTCTTGCAAAAGATCTCGATTTGCTCGTGTTACGTGACTGGTTGCTCCATCCTGCTGAAACCACATATCGTCAAGATCATAATCTTCGTTTTTCGTAAAAAAAATAATCGGTTAACATGCGGCCATAGCGCTCAGAATTGACGGTAACGGTTCGTCCATGGTTGTTCTCAAAAAAATACGGCCCAATCACACCACCAGACCACAATGCGCACCAAACAGTGACTTTTTCCGGGTGTAATGGCTTCTCTACAATCAATTGTGGATTTTCTGAGCCCCAAATTCTACAGTTTTGCTTATAAACGTATCTACCAAGCGAAAAATGAGCTTCATCACTGAAGAAAATTTTGTTCGAAAAATCAGCATCAGCAGATTTAATAATTTTAACGCGTTGGTCGATTGTTAAATGCTCCATATTCTTAAATGGCAGAATGTCAACTAAATAAATGACAGCGTACTTGACGTTTATCTTTGACAGATGTCGGTATACAGATTTCTACTTTATCAACCTCGAATTGGATAACCCTGTATTTAATTAAGAAAATTATGACATCGTTGATTTTTTGTATACAAAAATAATTTTCGTAAATAGATTTTGATGTAAAAATTTTATTATATGAATAATATTATTGTTTCTACATGGTGATTCATAAAATTTCGTTTCAGCTAACGTTTCCTCTTTAATTTTGTTATAAATGGGAAATGTTTAGATTGCTATTAAGTGCATCGTTCATCTCAAAAATTATGATGTGCATGTGACCAGAATTTACCAAATAAGTAAAATTTTTATAAAACTAAATTTTAAATTCGATGTAAGAGGAATCCGCGGCACCACCCTTTATTATCTTACTTTATAAACCTACACAACTATACGGAAAGCTCATTTTTATAGAAAATTAATAATTTTATGCTCCGCTTTAGTTTAAATTTACTAAATAAATACTACATAATGATCGCTGATTTTAAAATATGTGTTCTTTGAATAGTTTATTAAAAATATAAAATTAAAATTTAGATGATTTGTTTAATAATTTAATCATAAATTCATGTTCAAAAATTTTCCAATTACCACGGTTTCCTATAGTAATTCAATAAAAGCTTCCCCTCTACTGAAAGCTCTCGTTTTAATATTACAGCTCTTCAAAATCATAGATGGCTCTGATAATATACATAAAGTATTCTGTTTCAAGAGTTTCACAAGATATTATGTATTTTTAAAACTGAATGTCACCATAAAAACATTATCTATCAATGTATTAGCAAAAAAATCCAAAGTTTTATCTTCTTCGAAAGTTTAGTTTAGGCATGGTTAAGTTAAAGTTTCCATGTAATTAAACGTACTTTTGAATTTTTTGTCGCCAATTTATCATTTTACGATTTACATTGACTTCGTGGGCTTCATGGCCCCAAAAATAATTTGCCATTTTTGATGAACAGCTCAGGTAATTTCCAATTTGATTTTCGATAAAAAACAGAATATATTTTCTTTTTCTTATTGCCACCTAAAACAAAAAAAAAAATAGCATTGCTGATAATATATAATCAACATATTTACTAAAAAATCTTATATAAGCAATGTATAGATTCAACAAGCAGCAAAGAAGAATGAAAATTAACAGATTTTTTAACTGCAGAATTTATAAGGCGACCAAGAAAAGGTCAGTACTAAAATTTAACTTGTATCTATTACCTATGACGCAGGAAACACGCTATTCCTTTTCTAATATCAAACGATCCATACATAGCACATAAGTAAGGTAGAGTAGGTAAACGATGAAAATCGGAAAAGTTGGAATACTATGACTTTAACATAGCTGATATACTGAATCTGTACCATAAGGCGGTGTATTGTACTTACTAAAGTGATGGTGTATTGTACTTATTAAATACTGATCATAATCTGGGTATGGATTCTGTTGCCTTTTCAAATTCAATTAAAGTTGAATTTTGTATACATATACAGTGTATAATATACACTTTTAATATTGTGTGCTGTCATTTTGTATCATTGTGTGTGTGTCAAATCCACATGAAATTTCGCCAAAATGTTGACCCGATTTTATAAATGATACTATCGGTAGAGAAACAATACATTTCCTCTGCTCGCGAGCAAAAGAAAAATGACAGATGATAAGAAAATAGATTCGATTTCAATTTTTTTTTGTGAATTTTTCATTTATATCTAGATAAAACTTAAATAAAATTAATTTTCATATTTCATAATTCATATTTTTTTTATTATCGTGTCTCTTGATCCAGTGCACCTAGAATACTACAGGCCACACTGCTTGCTATGTCATTAAATTTATGTCTACAGTTTATTCTTTGAACTGTAGACGGCAGTCATGTTCATAAAAAGAAAAAACGAAAACAAACATAAAAAAATACGAGTGCTAAAAGTAAGGTTATGTTTTCTCGTAAATTATAGGAAATGTGTACATATTTTATACGTGTTTACATATTTAACATAATTTAGAATGCATAATTTTATAATAATATTATGAATTAATACTTTTACCAATGGTTTTTATTAAATTTTAAAACATATTAGTAAAATATTTTCTTGATGTTTGTTTACAATTTTTTTTCTTATCAATATGACAGCAAACACAAAAAAAAATCAAAACAATCTTTTTATTTTTAGTGCTGCCTATACTAGCCAAAGAGAGAATGGTCGACATAAATTGACGTCATATAGCAAAATTTTTAAAGCAGTCCTAGTGTTCACTCATGTTCTAGAGGATAAAAAATATCCGGGTTTTTTTGAGCTACAAACCGAGCGCACCCTATAAATCGGTATATTTTTAACTCCACTTTTTTTTGGATTTTTTCTGGGTTTTTTGACATTTGTGTTTTATTTGAAACAATCAATTTTGAATAGGCGGCAAACAATTTTAAATTTAAAAATATTTCTGTGTTAAATTAATACCTTAAAAAATAAATAAAAATCAAAAAATATAAATTTAAATCATAAATTCTGTGATTTATATTATATTAGTTTAAATTAAAAATGTGGACGAGGTACGCCATAAGCATGTTGTTAGACGCGTATGAAGAGTACCGACATGTAGAATCGAAACACCAGAAATGGATAAATATAAAAGAATACTTAGAACATAAAAATGAGGTAGGCTTCTATTGCAAATACTTTTTATATTAGTAATTTTGAAATTAATGATGTATTTGGTATATTTACAGCAATATTCTATCAAACAAATTCAAACCAAATTCAAAAATTTAAAAAAAATGTATAATGCTGCAAAGGATCGGATGGATACCAGCGGCCAATCACATTCGACCTTTGAGCATTACGAAAGGATGGACGAAATTTTCGGGGTCAGGGAACAAGGCATCGGACAAGGTGAAGGAGTTGTAGAAATTAGTATGGTTGAAGGACAACACTACACCGTAGAATGGGCGTTGGACGAGGAAGACATAGAAGCAATCGAAGAAATAATTCAACCGGATGAGACCCAAAATAAATCACCTGTGCCACAACTTGTTACAAACGGTCATTCAAGTGCTACTAGAGACACAAGTCATCCTAGTAGAACTGCTACTACCTCTTGAGGTCGTAGACGAAGGCCAAAAACAAATATTGATAAGTTTTTGGAATTCAAAGAGAAAGAAAGTATCCGTAAGCAAGAGAGACATGTTGAATTAATGGATAAATTTGACAAGCTAACGGATGCCATTAATAACTATGCTGAAGCTTTAAAAGATCGTTGTAATACATAGGAATAAAAATTATTATAGTATTTTATTTTACAATTAAATAAATTTAAGATCATATAATGTTAATTTATATAATGTTTTTTACTATTAATTCATTAAGTAATTTGTCTTGTGTCGTACTATTATTCTCCACTCCAAATTCTGAGTTCTCAATATCGTTTGGATTACTCCAAACGGTAGGCTCGACGTCCAGCTCCTCTGATTCAACAATCATATCATCCATGTCGATACAAAAATTATGTAGTGCACAGGCCCCAACTACCAACAGCTTTATTAAGCGGTGGTTAGTATTATTAAATTTTTGAATCCTGCTAAAGCGAGATTTTAATAATCCAACAGCTTGTTCCACTACAATTCGTGTTGCAGAATGAAGATGATTAAATTTTCGTTTCTCGTCACTTATATTTTCATAATTCTTGTATGGTGGAACAAGCCAAGAATATGTTTTAGGATACGCTAAATCACCAAGTATAAATGTTCCAGGCAGCATCCATTCCCTTTGGTTGTTGCACAGTTGTCTACAAAATTCAGACCTTCTTAAAACTCTTGCATCGTGCATTGATCCCGGTTCTCCAACAAAAACGTTTAAAAATTTATTGTTGTGGTCTACAACAGCTTGCATCTGAAAGCTATGATATGTTTTCCTATTGTAATACAGCTTTTCATTGAATTTTGGCCGTGGTATTTCAATGTGAGTACAATCTATAGCTCCTATGACGTTATTCAACTGCTTGATCTTTTGGAATCCGTACATAATGGCTTTTTGTTCATATAGTGACGGCCATTTAATATACCGTTTCGCTTCGTTGGCCATAAAAACTGCTAATTGTAATACAATTTTGTACGCGTAACTCCGGGCAATTCCAAATCGATCACCAATTTGTCTGAACGTCTCTTTGTTTGCCAAATACCAGACATATATATAAACATTAGTTTTAGGTGTCATGTAAACAAAATCTTTGTTATTCTGCGCACAGTGTGCTGAGTAGTTGTCTGAAAATTATAAAATAAATTAAACTGAATTTCTTGGCATAATAAATATTATAGAATTCTTTAGTTACCAACAATAAATTGAAGTGTACTGCGTGTTAAACGAAAATGACTTTTAAATTGAGCATCAGTATAGTTTTCAATTACGTCAATGTAATTCTCAATTTTTGGGTGAATTTCTTTAAATACCATTAAAAACATTTCATCATCTGAGTCAGAGTCACTTGATTCAATCATAAACATTTTCGTTAATATTTTAATAATACTTTATTTAGGGAATATATACAATCAAAATTTAAATAATACTTTAGGAAATATATACAATCTCTTTATATTAAATTCACGTGTGTGTGAAGCTTGACGTTTAAAATACTGAACTGTCAAATTTATGCGCCAAGCCAGAAAAACGCGTTCACTCGTGTAATAAAAAAAAAATTGGATATTTTACTGAAGCGAAGTTAGCCGGGGTAAAATATGTCAAAAATATACCGATTTTTTATGTCAGAAAAACATCAGTGAACATGCTCAGTGTGACCTGTAGTATTCTAGGTGCACTGCTTGATCGCATCGATGCGTTGTTTTAATATTTGTTTATTTAGTAGAAATATGGAAATGATAGAAGACGAACAAATACATAAAAAAATATTTTTTTATTTTGGAATGAAATTTCTTTTTCATGTATTTACTAGGAATTAGATTAAACTATATAGGAATAGCGACACAACACTTTATTAATTTAAATAATATTATGAAATTTAATAAATTTACAAATTATGTACCTTTTATTATTTTGTGTTCTTAAATGACGTCAAAAACACAAAACAAAACAAAAAACACGGATACTAATATGCACACCACTACAATGACGTTTCGGTAAAATTCAAGTTGAATTGTAAAAAGGCAACAGAATCCATGTACTGCTTATATATAATAGAAAAGCAAGGAGTGGCATCCAGAGGTTCAATTTCGTTTTAAATTGTTCCTGCTTACAGGATATTGACGTATCATCAATTCTAAATTTTTGTTCAAATGTTGTGTTATTAATTCCAGAACTTTAAGGTCATCGTCTGTTGAAGTATAGTACATTGAAATTGTTTTTTTTTTTGTGAAAACTGGCTTGTTTTTATCTTTAGACTTTTCCATCGTTCTAGGAAAGTAGTTTCTTTTATATCCATTACCCGTTCGAAATGTGTTATCATGAAATAAGGTAACAATAAATGGCAGCATTTTCGAACTTCAATTATTTTTGGGTTTTGCATTACAAATTTTCTTTAGATCGTAAATGTTGTAACGAACAAGTTCATTAAATAATGAAAATATTTCGATTGTGAAGATGTCCTAATAAAATAATGTAACACTTCTTGCATCATCTCAAACCACGAACAGTCGACTTATAAGCTCAATTACCGTCTCAATAGAATCGAATTTGTTTACTTGTATGCTTAGCATCAATATCATCTACATTGATACGAATATTGAAGCAATTGACACACCCCCAAATCTATTGCAGTCAAGCTCTTTTGCATTGTTATCGTACCATGACGTCGCTATATTTTTTTTTCTTCGACTACGACATGCAAAAACGTTGTGCATTGTGCGTGTAGTAATGTTTATATAGTATGTAGATTTAACTCTCTCTCCAATCTCCGATATTTTAATCAAAAAAATATATTTTACCAATTATTGATTTTCGTTTAGAAAAATAAGTCCGACCAAAGCTTTAGCATAGCATCAACCAATAAATTTTAAAATTTTGGATCACGTATCAGAGTAACATAGTTTGTGGACTTTATATATTTCGGCCGTTTCCTATTTGGAATTCTATTATCCAATTAAAAGTGATACTACAGGTAAATTCATTTTTGGTATTATGCTATCTTTGTTTTAAACAAGGAAAAAATCTAATTTTCGGTTTCGAATTATATATAGTTTTGTAAAAGACGAGTGTGGTGGATAAAGACTCACGATCGCGTGAGGAGAAATCGCGGCCATATAACATAGATAATAATTTATCTGGTTTTCAAGGGTCTACTCCAACCAATCGTGCTTGTGTAATTAGTGCCTATTTAGCACGTAAAGCGGGTTATATTCTGGGCACGTAAAGCGGATCATATTCTGAGGCGTAAAATTCATACGGTTCATGCTGCAAAAATAACTAGTGTTGTGCGAATCCTCCATTATTTATAGTGTATTATAATTTTAAGAAAAGCTTTATGCTTATGTCGTGTTATTATAAGTTAATTTAATTTAAATCATATCTAAATATTTTTCGTATTCTCTTAGTGCATAATTAGTTAACGCAAATCGTTGTTATTTAATCTCAAATTAAAATTTATAATTTAAAATTATCTAATCGAGAAGTGATAACGATACCGCTATCCGGTGTCTTGTGTAACGTGAGATCAAAAGTGTGAAAAGTGTTTGTTTATATAGCAAGATATATTACAATAATTTGTACGTTAAGTTAAAGAACACTATCTATAACTAACTTAATGGGGAAGCGCTTCATCCAGGCTGTTGTATGGGTAAGTGATTTACAGTTGTTTTCCTAATAATTATTTTGTGGTTGGTAAATAACAGATGTTCACCTTTTAACTTTTACTCACGAGCGTCGTCTTGTTTCTCGAACTAATTTTGTTCGTATTACGGTCGGTAAAGTTATATCACTTTTCATATATATATGTCATATGAATTATATATCTAAATTTGTTTCTCGTAATAAAGAAATAAAAATAAAAATGTATAAAAACAAAAGATTTGATAATGTCTAACGTAAAGAAATTTTCCTTTTTATAATAAAGATGTTAGTGATACAAATATGAAGTAATTCCTTTTAATTTAGTGGGGGGAAATGGGTTGAATATTCCGTACACCCAAAAAAATAATCGATGTGATTTTTACATAACCTGCTAAGTAAATTTCAAATTGTAAGAGTTACATAATTTTTTACATTATTTACCCATGCTAAGTAAAAATCTAAAAAGTTCTCCTTACTTAGCCCAGGTTAAATAGTTAAAAGAACTTTATTATATTGTACGTGAAATTCGTATAAATCAAAAAATCGTCATTATATTCTTATTCTTATTGTTAACAAGTAAAATTTACTTAGACAATGTAAAATAAATTTTTTAACCAAAATTTATACCTGCAAAGTAAAGGTTGCAAATTGGTATGTTAAATTTATATCGGCGATATTTAATAATTATTATTGCATTTTTAATATAATTCGCTAAGTCAGTTGATGTTTACTTTATTTAAATACATGAAGTGTGAAACATTATTTTCGTAGTTTGATAACTACATAATCTGATCTGATGATGAGTATATCGAATCTTTTAACTAATAGCAAATTCTTTCGAAACAAAATTTTGATCTAAGATCAAGAAAATGACTGACAATGCAATTCATTTCAATGACATTTCGATCAAATTTATTGTATTATCAGTCATTTTTTGATCTAAGATCAAAATTTTGTTTCGAAAGAATTTGCTATAAAAGATTCAAAAATTTTATCTCTTTGGTTTTGAAAAGGTGAGACGTGAGACCTCATCTCGATGTGACAACAAATATTTTGTTATCATGCAAAAGAACCACGAGTTTATTTTTTAGACTAAGCAAAATGTAAATTTTACTTAAATTAATGTTAATTCGACATATGTACCAGTGATGGAAAAGTCGGTACAATTGTACTTTTTTCGATACAATTAATTTGTAGAAGTACAAAAGTGCTTTATAGCGGAATTAAGTTCAATCTGAAAAATTTAGATTACTTCTTTACTTTTCCTTAATTTCATCAAAATTTATTAGTTTATATCAAAATATATAAAACCTTATTTCGAATGACCAAATCTATTGCGGCGCCGAGGCCGAAAAATATTACACATAACAAAATTGAATGTTAATTAAATTTTGGAGTTCAAAACCTTTTGTTGTAATTTACGGAAAAAAAATAATTTTGGCGATGAGGTTTTAAATTGATCCAAAAATGTTCGCCCGAGAATGTGATTACAGGTGAAACTAACTCAATTTTGCCTCTTATCGTAAAGTTTTTTCCAGACCAGGAACTGAAATGTAACTCTTCAATTACTGAGTTGTAGGCAAAAGTCGGTACAGTTAAAAATGAACTAGATAAACCAATGTTTGGCAACCTCTATCGTATTGCACAACGTATATTATCAATGCCACATTCATTTCATCGGCGAACGTAGAAAGAATATTTTCTTTTCAGAATTTCATTAAGATTTCACAAAATGCCGAAATCGTCTACAAATAGATACATGTTCCACATTAATTCAAAATTAAAACCGAATCATGTCATACACTTGGGTGCAAAAAAATCGCACATTGCTCAATTTTCCACAAAAGTTCAAAAATATTAAAAAAATCCAATATTTGTTATTTTTTTAATGCAGATTCAAAGTCTATTTCAATACCTATCCAGTGGTACCTTTTTTGTATTTATACGTGCCAACAAACTGATTTTTGGGGGTAAACATCTGAGCTACACGTTTTTGTGAATTTGTCAGCAGGAAATTAGGGGTAAAAATCGAATTAAAACATGGAAATAAACAAAAAAAAAAACATTTTATTAATAAGAAGTATTCCCTCCCCTGGCGCGAATGTTTTCACAAAATCTTGAGTTACCGCCTCCCACTCCTCTACGATCGCCTGTTGCAGCTGCTGGAGATTCGTTGGAGCAACATCTCTGGGTCAAACCCTTCTTTTCAACTCGTCCCATAAATGTTCGATGGGATTGAGGTCCGGCTTTGAGCTGTCGTACACCTCTTGTTGGCACTGGTATACTACACCAGCCGTATATGCGATCTCGCATTATCCTGCATAAACAGAAAATTTTCACTTATAAACCCGGCAAGAGGTACGACGTACTCCTCAAGTACTTCCTCAATGTACCGTTGAGAATTCATCCCTCTTAATCGACAACCAGTATTGGCTCGTGTAAATTTTGAATTAGAAACTATTTTTGGGTATATTATATAAAAAAACATTAAAAAAAAATAAATACAATTCAACTCGATTTAGTACAATTTCATTTCATTTTTCAGTACAATTCAATAAATCCATTTTCCATCACTGATATGTACACATATTTTCATTCGTATTCTATATTTTAATTTTCTTACATCCAATAAGTTAAATCAACAAAATGCGAAGTAAATATAACATGCAACGGCAAAATTTTTTTATAAAATATTGTTACATAGCATGAAGTTAATTTCACATTTCAAAATTTGTCAAGTTTACTTTGCGCCACTTAGGCTCAATTTCAACAGCGATTTTAGGTTAAATTAATTTATATTTTTTGTAGACTTCACCCTATTATTTTTTTCAGTGTAACGGATAACAGTGTTCCAATCTTGTGTTTATTTAATTTGTGGTTTCTACAGGCATCTGCGTACATTCATCATTTTCCGAAGGCCCACCCCAAACCGATTTCAGCTAGCGGGCCAATGGCTGCTGTTTGGAGTTAAATGATGAAGTTTTTACTGCTAAGGGAAGGTGTGTCGTACACCGGTTAAAAATCATGGTATAATTGCATGTTTGCAGGTGTGTTTTTTTTTGCAAGGTTATATTCTCGTGGCGTCATGTTATCAACCCTTTTTATGCAACGCCTTGACTAATATACAGGGATGGGCGGGTACATTACATAAGGTAATCTACGTAGTTGTAGACACGTAGTCTAACACGTAGATTACATACCGATTTTTTGCATTCCAGACGTCAACAATGTAGACAATGTCGATAACTAAGAAAATGATATTAAAAACTTAATTTTTAATTATTTTTCGTTAGCCGCACTATTAAAATTTGTGAAAAATTTCTTAAACCTTATTCGACAGTTTTACAAGCATTTTATAAATTACAAACAAATTTAAAATCTCTGAACTAAAGACATCTATCTAAAACTACATTTTAAATATTTCAATAGATTTAGGAGGCTTTACGCCTCTTCTCAATTCATCTTGATGTCTGTATAAAAAATTATTATTTAATTTATCTAGCTAGTTAATTTTATTGCAGTTGACTGAATTCATAACCGCCGATATAATTCTATATCAAAACCATCTGTAGCCGTACATTGTAACTTTGTAAGTGCCTTTGATTAAATCTGTGGCAATTCAACATAATCACTTAACTGAAATTCAATGAATATTTAGAGTTTTTTCTCCAAAATAATAAAGTAACATTATAGCAATTCAGTGCAGTTAAGAAGTTGGGTTTTATAGCCACAACATGGTCAAAAATCATACAAAATCGTCCAAAGTTAGCTTGGGTCATAAATAATGCAAAAAGAAACAGATAGAAATAAAATTTGACAAAATCACCAAACTGATATTAAGTGGTTATGTTGAATAGTCACAGAAATATTCTCTTAGAAATTTATTAATTTTGGTTTTTGTAGTTATTGCTAGCCAAAGACGAAATATCACGTGTACGAGTATGTGCACTCGATACATTAACCGCCTATCTATGCATGGTAGGGGTAAATGAATTGCCACCCAGCGATGTTAACGTTTTCCCAGAATATGTTTTACCTGCAATAGAGCCTCTTGCAATGGACGCTTCGACAATTGTAAAAGTACCATTCGCTAAAAATTTGCTGAAACAGTCATATCTTCGTCCAGAAAATTAACGGTAGAATTCGTAGAAGTTTTGTCAACATCACCATTATCTAGGAGTATTCCAAAATTACATTGGATTCTAATTTACAATGATTTCTAAAATATAAATTCATAGTTATAGCATTGACCAGTAAATACGTATTTAAAGTCATTAAAATTACGTGTGTGCTTCAAGTTTTGATGCAGCCGTATTTTTTAAAGATCTTTTGCACACTTCGCCTCATATTTATTAATAATTTTCATTAATTTGGTTAACACTTTTTAAACAAAACTAATAAATTACTAAGCGAATATTTAATCAAAGGCACTTACAATGTACAGCTACGGAGAGATTTGATATAAAGTTATATAGGCGGTTGTAAATTCAGCCAACTACTATAAAATTTATAAGCTAGACAACTTCGAGCTACAGAGATGCAATCCTCGAATACATAAAGAAATATGTGTAATCGGCCGGATTTTCTTCGAGCAGGTCGGTTGATGGTTTGAACTGTGGTAAGATTCCTTTGGCCACTTTCTTTCGTGCCGCTTGAGTCGCTATTGCAGGTAAAACATATTCTGGGAAAACGTTAAAATCACTGCGTGGCAATTCATCTACCACTGCCACGCATAGACAGGCGGCTAATGAATCAAGTGCACATACTCGTACACAAGATATTTCGTCTTTGGCTAACAATAACTAGAAAAGCAAAAACAAAACTAATAAATTTCTAAGCGAACATTTAATCAACGGCAATTAACATGTGCGGAGGGATTCGATCTAGAATTATGTCGGCGGTTGTGAATTCAACCAACTGCAATAAAATCTATAAACGAGTCAACTTCCAGCTACAGAGATGCAAAAGATTGCTGATCACATGCACATCACCAAGAACTTTGTTTTTATGCTTTTATCGTTGAGTGCTTAACACAGAAAAAATCTGTCAATATTTTGACATTACTTTCACTGTTATAATAATATTTTTTTTTTAAAGTTTCTTAAAATTTAATAAAAGTTGTCACTAAAATGAAATTTTTAACTAAATAGTGTCTTTTATTTATTAATGTATATATGTAGACGAGTAATTAATCTTATTCGAAGTTACTACAATAAAGCATAATTATAAAAATTATATAAACCGTCATTATAAATCATAAATTAACTATTCATTCACTGCGTATAGTTATGAATGGCGCAGAAGCTTGTAAATTGCATACGAGCGAAATCACAATACACTCAAATTTTATTAAAATTCGAAAATTTAATTTAACTTTTTTCGATTGTCAAACAATTTTTTATCGATAATGGATAATTATCAATTTATTACGCAATTTATGACATGAATATTAGGCACAGTATGTTTCATAAATAAAGTGTCAGCAGTCAATCAGTAGTATATACAGACAATTCATGCTGAGTTTTATTATAAGTTTCGATAGATGGCGTAAATTAATTTATCAAGTAGTTCTCGACGTTGTCGACGAGTTGTCTACGAAATCATGTAAAAACTAGAAGTCGACGCGTAATCGCCCATCCCTGCTAATATAGTGAGCAATAACCTGCGGCCAACGCCCCTTCCATTACAATATCTTTTGGAAAACGGTTATTATTTCTTCCCTTCATTCGTCGCTTGAAATTTCCATTTTAAAATGTTCTTTGAGCCATATCTGTTTTCCTCTTCTGAATAAATGTAAAGATGTTTGGGGTTAAAATTATGGATACTTTCCGAAATATTTATATTCTGTTTCATTGGTTTCATTAAACTTTTTGCTGTCCTATTTAGGTAATTATTATAATCTACTAGCTTTGTTGCTAAACCAACCGAGTCGTCCGAAACCAGCTCGCCAGCACTATTTAAAACTCCCAGACTTTTTGGAAATAATAGGACGACTTGTTCAGCAACTTTTCGCAATATAGTTTGTGGGATATGAAAAGAAGTTCGCCGCATATCTGTTAATGGTCTTTTAATAAACTAGTTAATTCATCAGGCATTTTGTTATATGGTTTTTGGTATCCTGCCAATAATTTTTGAACATTCAAAATGTCAATATTATCAAATCTTTGTAAATTAAGTGAATAAATTTGCCCGCTAGACATTGAAATTGTTGAGCTTAAAGGAGAATTGGGAAGTTATACAATCTCCAAAGTAAAAATAGTATTTGGCTTTGCAGAAGTATAAATCCAGTTTATAATAGCATTACTTGTGTCAACATCATTCGCAGTCTGCTGTTCTGTCACGTTAGTGTCTGGTTTGTTTTCTAGTGAAGAGGCGCCGATTTTTCGTTTTCCAGGTATAATTGAAAAAACTTGTTTTTTCACCAACTTCTGCATCATCTATTTCATTTCCATCGGATTCAAGAACTAGCTAAAAAATTAACTCAATTACAAGAGTGTATACCTTTTTTTATAAAAGTGGACAATTGACCAGTAAATACAAAGCTATTTTTGATGAATCGGCTAGTATCCCAAATTTTAACAACGGGATGACATAATTTTAATTCAATCTAAGGAAAAAAAGTTATTTAATAAAATATAGTAAAAAAATATTTAAACCTAACCAAAAGTGCGGTACAGCCCATGCCAATGTTGCATATTCGATTTGCTCAATTGTACAGGTCGTGAATAGAAAGATAAGATAAATCGGAAGGAACGACTAAACATTGATTAAACATTTTTTTATTGCTTAATATGTCTTTTATAGTTAGAGTTTGTCCAAAAAATATTCAACATTTTTAAATGTTACTTGGCTTGTTTGATATGGGAACTGTTTTGCAACTGACAAACGTTTTGTTTGTGTTCACTTTTTGACTACAACATCAGTAGAAAATCTCTGGCCATATATGGTTGATTGTAATTTGTTTAAAATATTTATGTTTGCTTTCGAATCTAAGTGTTGAAAATTTTACCAATGAACCATACAATTTCATAAGTAATGGATAATGATGAATATAATGATGCTTTCGAATCAGACTTTTATTTGGAAATAATGAAATTCTTAGTTCGAGATATCGATCAATTTAATCCTTCTCAACAATTGATTTGGATAAAAGTGATATGATGTAATGATACAATTTGAGTTATTTTCAAAAGTACTGTTACCATTTAGAGAACACTATCATTTAAATTTTTAATTTTACCATTAAGAACTAATGGTAGTAAAGTGCACCAACTTTTTTACTACTATATTTAATTGCAGGAAAGCTGACATCAAATTTAAGTGATTTTGCTAAACGATTACATGTAATATTGAAATAGTCATATGTGATCCAATTGTGACTAACAAATTAATGAACAGCTCAGCATAAATCTTGAGGTATAACACCTTCATACAATTTATGAGCAATATATATGGCGGAAGGCCGCTTTGCTCCATAAATTCTAAATTTGAAACATCATCGTTGTATGAAAACCTATAGTTATTAAATCTCGGCGCGTTCGGTAATGAATTTTAATTTTTGATAATGTGACGATATCTATAAAATATTCAGCAGAATTGAAGTTTTCTGAAGAATTACTCCTCTAATACCATCTTCTTCTAATATCTTCAAATCTGTGCCCTAATTCTCTAAAAACCAAGATAAATTGTAAAATGTAAAAGTGATAACTTTTACACACGAAAACAATTATCGTGGAAGTCTAGATTTATATTGGATATCGTGATGTTTTAGTAAATTAGCATTCTCTAAATTTTTTTCAAGATAAAATGTAAAGTGGCAAGATAAGTTTATGTCAAAAAGTAACACAAGTAATTTATCGCGGAATAACTTTGCTTGAATGTGTAAAACGCTTTCGTTTGGATATTATTAATAATTAATTGCAATTTTTGAAATTTCAGTTTATAATTTTATTTTGTAATTAAACATGTTCTAACAATTTAAATAACTGCGATACTTTACATAAAAAAGTTATAAAATTCTTTCCATTTAGAATGTAAAAGTGGACTGTTATGAAATTAAAATATTCTTTCAGTAAATCAAACATTTGAATATTTTAATCGATCGTATTCACTTTACCCATATTTTTGCTTCGATTAGCTCCAGTATTTCCACAAAAACAACAAAACAAATAAATTTATTATTTATAATTTTATGTTTAAAATAGGGAATAAATAATGTACCTATTAATATTAGAAAACTTAAGGGGTAGAATATCCTAGAACGAGATGGTCTGTAGATTACAGAAAAAGCAATTTTAATTGGTCAATTTTCAAATATAAGTATGTCAAGTATTTCAAGTGTCTGATTTGACAACATCTAAAATGGACCCACTCTCCACATAGCAAGCAAAGCTTTCAACTTGGTGTGCACTTATTTATTTATTTATTTATTAACATTACAATTTAGAATAAAACCGTACACGTAAAACGTTGAGCTTTCAAGCTCATTTGTTTTCAAATGTGCAGTTTATTAAAATTCCAAATACAGCCATTTCCTTCATTTAATGGTTATCCAGTTAGTTTTCTGCTATTATGTAGCACTTGCAATATTTTACTTGATCATTACACTTGCACAATTAAGAAAACTGACGAGCACAATAAATTTGCCGGCCTATAGAAAATCTAAATTAGTTAACCAATTTCAGTTTATTGTTGTTTAATATTTCATTTAAAGGCACTAGGAGCTCTCAACAGTCTATCTATAAGATCTTACAATGCTTTAATTCTAAACTATTTATTAATCTTATGGTTTGAGAAATTAATAATTAGGACAAATTTCGAACAATAATGAACGAGTACAAAATTTAATTATATTATGCATTAAAAACTAGCTTTTAACTAGTACTAAGGTCAAACAAGATGTATATTGCATAAAATCGATTTAAAAAGTGCAGGTAACTGATTAAAGTCTCACCTCCTACTCGTTACCGATCCTTAAGATTAACGCAAACATTTTCCAAAGATTAAAAATCAACTCATGGTAAAATAGCAAATCGTCACACTAAAACGTCCCTCCATAACTAGACCTACATCAAATACTAGAAATGGTTTCGATTAACAAACTTTCGGAGGCACATAAAAAAATATAGGATGAGCAACTCGTGGAGTTCGAAAAAGTGGCAGTGGCTAACTAAATTTGATTTTTAAATGAGCTTCGTTGCTTTTAAAACGCATAGCTTTTTGTAGTTTACTCGAAATTCTAAAATTCTAATAAGACAATCCCGAACTTTTCGAGATCCGCATGTGCAGAACGAGCTAATTAGGGCATCGGAAAGAACTAAATGGGTCTTCAACAACGAAATACACTGAAATTATGATCTGCTTAAGACAGATTCGATTGGATTTCAAAAACATATCGCAAATAATAATTACATAATAATGCAATTTTGTACTTAATATAAAGAATAACCTTTAAACAGATTAGAATACACAATGACTAAAATTCAACGGATCGATCAATTGTAAACTTATCAATTGTAGACTTATATTGTACACGTCTTTACCATACGAAGTAAAGAATTTTTTGACTGTTGTAATGTTCTCGTGAAACATTTGGTTTGTTTTATAAGTCTATCTAACCGTATCTTGATTTGAATTTCAAATGACTCCCGACTCCGATTATTATTTTTCAATAAGATTTTGGGGGCTATGTGTGATTCTAGATGGCTTTGATGTATATGCAACAATTTACGTTTCTAGAGATTATATTTTTTGAGTTATTAAAGATATAAAATAATTAAAATTTCGTTTTGACGTTTAATGTTATCTTGCTCGCTTGCTGTCAATAGGTTTATCTTGGGAAAAAAAACTGTTTAGAGAATGCGATTTAAAAATGCCAAGATAATATATTGTATAAAATTTTCACCTGTAAAATTAGCCATACCACAACCCGTAACAACTTGAACTATAGATTGTGAACAGATGCTATTTAGAGTAACTTATATCCATAAGAATAATGTTGAAATTTAAATGGGAAGGGTAGTTATAGGCCCTCAAAGTCTAAATATGAACCTACATACGTCATAAGAGTGTGTTGAGTTTTGACATTTATTTATCGTAACCGTATTAAATTTTATCTTGGAGTGCAATTACAGAATGCAAATATTGTAAAAAGGCAAGATAAATTATCGTTTACACGTTTACAACTTATCTTACTGCTTAGAGAATTAGGGCACTGATATAACATTTTCGAAAACAGAATTAAACCCAAATGTTTTCAAGAGTGATTCAGTACATAATAAACATAGCATTATGTTATTGATTTGTGACTTATTGTGAGCGCAGCTTGTGTTTTGATTTAGCTGAGCCTAGTGGATTGTACATTTCAAACGCGTCTACGCAGAACAAAAACTCAACACGTTTTTGTTATAAAAGAAATCGTTTTTTTGTATAATAAACCGTCTTTGTAATCTTGAAGTTTCGAATAATTGGATTTTTTGGTTTGAAGAAATTTCCGATTCAACTTTTAGATCTTCCAAAAGAAATTTTAATGTGTTGAGTATATGGATGTAATAATAAAAACATACCTTATGATAATTATTTAATCCCAAGTTTCTTTTAACGAGTTTAAATATGGAAGGCGATATATCTTTTTTCTTATTTTCTTTTAGTTGATATTGAAGTGTTGGACATCAAATTTAATTTTTGGCAAAATTGAAACTAACAAATCGTTTTTAGAAATGTTGATCAATAATCTTTCGAACTTGGATTGTAAACACTCACGTTCGGGAATATTATGTTCAGTTTTAGAATCATTATCAACGTCTTGTAGATTAAGTAAATTAGACTGGAGATTTCGCCTTATCGTAGAATGTTCTGATAATTCTGGCATTGAGTGTTCTGGTATAGCAGCTACATATCTATCAAACGAAACATCACAAAAAATTGTAATTTAAGTACAGTATTTATGTGATTACGAAATATTTTTTCATGTGCAAATTTTTTACAAATTTTGATATTTGGCATTCGATTTGATGGTTCGTAGGATTTCGGAAATATTTCGTTACATGACGTAAAACGTTTTCTAAAATGTTCGACCTCATATAAGCAGCCATGTTCAGAAAAACAAAAACTGTTTTTATTTTTTATTTTTATTTTGGGGTTTTTCTGTGATTTCTGTAAACGTGAGGTTGCAATTACAAACTAAATTCCCGCAATATTATATTTTTATTGTAATTTACTTAAAAAATGTATTATTGCACGAAACTTAAATAAAAAAAATCTTAAATTGTCTAATTTTACGTAATATTAGTAGTTTTCTGATGATAAGCTTGTAAAATGCAAGTTGATATTCAATTTTTTTTATTGTGTATCATAATACGTCTAATGAGAATATGCTTAGATATACGTAAGTCGAGTGTCCATTTGGTGTGTGTCCATGTTGGCGCCATAATAATGACGATAGTACAATATTCCATGACTAATGTTATACCATTACCAAAATGTTAATAAAAATTATTTATGTAAAATGTTAAATCTGGAAGAAAATTAGGTAGTAAAGACGAATAATTATCTAACAAGATCGCCATTATATTTTTTTGAGATTAAAAGTAGATTCTAATATAAAAATGTGATATTTGTCTGATTATAAGTTCCTTGTCAATATAGTACATTAATTATGCAAGTACACATTTATATTTAACGCTTACTTTACACATGAAATCGGCACGAGTTTTCTCATAGTGAACCGAGGAAGCTCAACGTTTTACACTTGAAAAATTGGCATACAATATTACAACGAATTTCTCGGCTTACCGCAGATGAGTAGCAACAAATACTCTTGCCTTCAACATTCATTGCTCGAATACCATCTGAAAATATTGTCTGATGTAGCTACTTTAAAAAAATTTTATTTTCTCTACTGAGCGAACCACCAAATCAAAACCTTTGATAGTAATCCATCGCTAATAGAAGAACCTCTTTTCGTGAAAGAGAACATTACAAAACTCATGGTTCAAATTAAATTTGTAAAGTGTATGGTTGTATGCTAATACCTACCAAATTCAAAAGATTAGTTCACTGGCCACATTGGATACACTTTTTAGTATTATCAAGACTCTTCCTTCTTTCACATATAGTAAACTAAAGTTTGGTAATCATGAACATTTTTCACATTTTTTGGGTAAATATATGTCACACAGCTTAAATGTATCTAGTTTCTGTACAGCCCAAACGGATTGGCTAAATAATTTGAAACTTTATTTTGAGATCTCAATAGTTTTGGGCGAAATAGGTTAACCTGAAGTGGCAGTCACTATAGGAGCTTTTCTGTTTCTTTGCGAGTTTTTTTAAAAGAAGATCAATTACAAAGAAACGATTAAAACTGTTTTAAAAATTGAAAGGAAATGACATTTATGAGTTTTTAACAAAAATTCAATTCCTGTATGATCTAACCGGATTAATTTTTCAAAATAAAACTTCATACTTGAACTTTTGCCCTAAATTTGGAGGTCCCAGTGATGTTTGGTCGAAATATGCTCACCATACGTAGCAGTTTCCATAGAAACTGATTAATTTTTTCGAAATATTTTGAAAAATTTATCGTTTGTGGGAAGAAGGACTAATACGACTATAAGATTCTAGATTAATTTTGCAACAGTCACGGTCCTGATTAGTTTTCAAAATTTAAACGCAAAATATAAGTTTTGGAAAAAAATTGGTTGCAGCAAAAATTCGGTCCTTCTACAGGCCAATACGTATGGATTGATTGATCGGGATAAATCTCCATATTTAGGCTTTTTCCATACATTTATTTTTACTCTTTCGATTTTTGCAAATATTTTTAAAAGTATGTAGCATTTATGAAAAACTTTATTGCTAAAACAAAAAAGTACATATACAATAGACTTGCATGAGGCTATGCAATACGCAGATGGTTTTACCTAAATCGGATCCTCTTCGATTTGGCTACTACGGGAGGTAAGACGTCAAAAGTGAACTCCGACAATTTGGAATAACCGCTGCACACATTAAATACGAAATAAAGGAGGTCATCGATACAGAGTAAAATGCACTCCCAAGTAACAATGAAATTTTAGTTTAGCTTTTATAGCAATATTTTATCACTTTCTTGGTCACAGTGGCCAGGTTCTATGACTAAATAGTTAAGAGCAACTTAGCATAATTCATATGTCATGAAATCATTTTTTTGACCAAAAATATAGCTAATTTTCGGATATGACTAAAAGCCACTACGACAGCCATTTGGCTTAATAGCAAATTAGTCATTTTTGTTGCTAATTTGCATTGCATGCGGGCAAATTAACAAGAAAATAAAATAGCACAATAGTCACCACAGTAAAACGTTAGTATTAACAGCAAAACAGTCATCCCAAAAGATGTTACGCTATATTATTGCTTTTGTGGCAGCTAAATAGCAAAAAATGAATATGAAATTAAATGGTTATTTTAGCAAATTAGCTGTTTTTTGACATCAATTGCAAGTTCTATTTTAACATTTTTAATATAAGGAAATATAAATACTGACAGTACGAGATGTAGAAGACCGACCAAATGGCACAGTGGTTAAAGATTTGGCATTTGGATCGGGAGGTACCGGGTTCAAATCCCGATAGGGGCAGGATGCAAAAGTGAAATTTCATAACAGATTACGATCTGGGATGAAATGTATATAGCATTTTTGCCATCAGAATAGCTAATTAACTGTATAATGATTAGTTAGCATCCTACGTGACCATTTTGTCATATTATCTCTACGGCCTTTACTACAGCTACTATGCCATGAGTATTTTGAAAAATTAATAGTTTAATGCCAATTTTGTGGTGTGGATAGCCATTTAGTCTGAGGGAAAAGCTATTTTGCTTTTCCGCGGACTAATTTGCTAAACATGGTATTCGTAATCTTTGGTGGCAAAATAGCATTTCTTCATTGCATTTCTGTCCCCAGAATAAATAATTAGCTGTAGAACAAATATATAGCAATCCACTTGAATATTATAACATAGAACGCATTATTGCTTCTGCTAAAGCTATTATGTCATGGCTGCGATCTTTTTCCGCTATTATGCCACGGCTGCCATTTTTCCCCATTTTTGCATTATTTATTTTCTTAATTATCTTCGTTCTTCGCTGTCGTTCGTAGAAAAGAAATAAACGTTTTCATTCTATCTTTCAATTTCGTATCGATTGTATTTAAAAATTATCCTTAATTACTCCATATTTTGGAATTCGTTCAAAAAATCTATTTTCTGTATACAATAAACAAGACGTATTTTTGAGGGGCGTTATGCTTTTTAGAACTACTTTTGAAAACTATCTGATGAAACTTTCTTCCCAACTAATTTTAGGTCGACAGCTGCGCGTATTTATTAGAAGATACTTTCATTATTATTTCATTACGTTTAATGCATCCGTTATCATTAATATTTTCAACAGTGTTAAAAATGAAGTAAAGTGTCAATGTCAATACAAATACTAAATAACTAGATATTTATGTTTTTACAAAAGTTATTTTGTAATTTTTGGAAACAATTTAATTTTTTTACAGCCATATGATCATTTTAGATTCTTTGCCATGTAAAATGCTTAAATGCTTGTTTGACTAAATGGCTATTTGGAACGCTATTACTCCTATATACCAAATAAATATTTTGCCTTTCAAATGACTAATTTGCCATAAATGTTATTTTGTTTTGAATATTTCAAATAAGCTATAAAACCTATTCAGCTGTGTAAATGACTGATTATACTTTATAGTAATTTTGATGAGCACACAGCATTATAGGCTAAAAATTTTGCATTTGAGAAATCTAAAATCATTCCCCACTTTGATCAGCATGACACGTTTTTGTCAGTCATATTGACGTTATCTTGACTTTTTAGCATTTATAGCAATGCTAATTAACTCACAAAAACTAGTCAGCCTGACCAAATTTTGGACACAAATTGTTACTTGAGCTGTTACAGTTAAATCATAAATTTTTGTCACATATATGTTTTTCATACATAAATAGTATTTTTATTATGACATATGGCATTTTACAAAATTATGTTAAACAAATTTCGACAGCTTAATCCCATATTAGACTATAATCTCCCTAAACTCAAATTTAATGCACAATTTATTGAAACGTTATAAAAATATATTTTAATCAAGTTGATTATATCGAAATTAGACTAAAGTAACTTATATATCGTCTGGCACAAATGTCTAAAGTATGATAACAAACCCCAAGTCAATGAACGTCAAATTATATCATCGAGTTTATTCCCAATTATTTATGTTTATTTATCTCTAACTGTATATAAATATATCCAACACTTTTCATTTAAAATTTTTATCATTTACTTTCAATCAATCAAAAATATATTTTGTTGGTATTCCACTTGTTCAACTAAAACTAATTCGTAGTGAATTTTAAATCGATTTTGTTGAAAGCTTCGTTTTTATAAAAGTTCATTTCCACTTCCAATTCGTGTATTCATAAATCACAAAAATAACATGCATTAGCACAAATTTATTCATCATTCGAATGTATAGTGTTGGAAAATTATTTTCACTCTAACAAATTATTACTATTATCTATAACTACTAATGTGCAAGTTTGTATATTTGTATATGAGTAACAACTTTTCTTTAACATTACGAAATAGATAATGGAATTGAATGCTGCACCACAAACAAAACTATTTTGAAATATTTTTCTTGTCTTGCAATTTATTATTTTCTGAGTGGTGATTTGCTCAATTCTAACACCAAACCAACCAAATGGATTTTAAATAGGTTGAAAATTATTAGTAAATTACACTTTGTTATTAAATAAACATATTTATTTTTTGCATGAGTTGATATAATAAAACCCGGAAATCTAATTTCAAATTGTCCTATCAGTTTATGATGCTATGATGTTAAGTTGGTTTAACGAATTTTAATTATCAATGTACAAATACGTGTATATTTAGAAATATTTGTATTGATTTTCCTTTCATTATAATTATTACGGCTCCTTTTCCTTTTAAAAATTTTAAATTTAGAAAGGATTAATAACGGCCTTGGATTTATTTAAGCATGGTATAAAAAGAATCATTTTGGTACAGTGATACTATTAAAAATCCGATTAATCATAAATCATCATTTATCATGCATACAATTTATAAAACCCACAAGGTCCACCCTTTGGTAGAAAATTTATTCTTTAAATTTATTTACATCTTGTAATTATGTGCCGTATCTTGTAAATCCTAAACTTTTCAACATTTTTGCAAAGCTGTCACTTTCCACAGATTCCCACCAAAGTTCACAACGATCTTATAACTATTCTAACAGGTTAAAGGAATTTGATTCCATGAATTTAATTCACATGAATACACTGTAAAAAATTATAGTAATTTTACTACAATCATTGCAGAATCGTGTTTGTTTATAAATAAGTAAACAATTTAATTTTATAACAGTACTGTCGTAACCAGAAAAAACAAACATTTAAATTCAACAAGCAATAAAATCAAATTAATTGATTGATTAGAATGTTGAATTGATTAGACTAAGCAGGGATCCTGGATACGCCGGATCCTAAAAGCACAGTTATTTTTGTTTTATGGTACAAATGTTCAGCAAGCAGAATCCTGAAAAATTTTTAATAATTAATTAAGTACCCATACAATAATAGTAAATTTCGTGGAATAAAACAATATTATTATGAGTTGAATTTTCCATAAATAAAATTAAACTGGTTCTTCAAAAACATTGTGCAACCAAACCTTAGTAAGATTCCCGGTTGATTTGGACGCAATCAGCATCAAAAAAAATTCATAATTATAATTAATAACTTATAATTAATTGAGTTGCAGTAAATTTCCTGAAAAACTGTCATTATTATGAATTAAATTAAACTTGAATAAAATAAATGAAATGTCATGATTAGTATTAACTCAATTAATTCGGCTCTCTTACAACAAAGAAAATCAAAACAAAATAAATCGAATCCAGACCAAATATTGTAGAACTTGTATTAAAGCAGAAAAGGAACGCATGACTTTTCCCATCTCCAACGGATAGAATCTTTGTGAATCTGTTGATTTAATGGGTTTACATATTTATAAAAATAGTTAAATAAAAAAATTATAAGGGAAGATCACTTAACCTTGCCATCCCTAATCTATGTATAATACATATGTTTATTTAAAAAATAAAAATAGAGTTACCAAATGAAATCTGTAATATATCAATATATCAATAAGAAATAGAGTTAAACTTTAGAATAAAAAATTTAAAGCAATCAGGAATCTGTAAGATAACAGAATTAATAAAAAGTATAGCTAGCACAACTGTTAGATCCTTGATAACCAATTAACCCAATCAATTATTCAACGTTTGAGTTATAAAATAAATATATAATTAAATATTAAAATAAGACATTCGAACATATTCTATGGTCGTCAACTGTATTAGCTAAATCATAAAAAAAACTACCAACGATGATTATTTATTTAACCTAGAACAAAATCAAAACCTTAACCAATTTACAGTCTCCCAAAACAAACTAGAACATAATTAAATTAAATAAATGCCATGATCGTTGACCAACTAACTAAGTATGTACATCAATATTTAACTGCATTTCAAATTTACACTGTAGCTTCCAAGCTATCTGTGATTTCAAAGTTCAATATCGGCTGAAATATCAAATATATTATCAACCCGATAGCTATTATGATTCCTACCCTATCTGCTTCTCCGACCCTCAAAATATAATTTTATTTTTAATTAGAAAGCATTACGGCTTCAAAGATTTTCTGTAATCAAAAATGTTCATTAGAACTAAATATATAAGCGTAATCAGGAACTGCAATGAATAATAGTATTAATAATAAACATTTGATAAACCTCGATCACTCTAAATTGCCATCCAAATTAAAACAAATAAAAATAATAATTTAACTCTACAACGCTGAATAAACTTGGGTGAAGGAGTATTAGTAAAATTAGTTAGTCCCAAAATCAAATTGTGGAAAGACTCATTCCCACAAATAACACAGCTCCACACAACACAAAACTCATCTGCACTCAGAATTGCCGTATCGCATCAAATTTTTTTTTTTCAAAATTGCTTCTATGCTAAAATGAAATATAAAAAAGAAAAAAAAAGAAATCGCCAAAAAACAGACTTAAGTCCCGAAAAAATTGCGAAAAATCGTAAAAAATCGTGGACAGACAGACAGGCAGGCGGGTAGACATGCGAGTAGGTGAACTGGCAGACTGACGAGCAGGCGTGTTTTTTTTATCGATTTTTATCGATTTTCATAGATTTTTTGCAATTTATTCAAAATTTTGATGCGATACAGAAATTCTGAGTGCAGATTCATGATCAGCGACCCCAAAAACATATAGGACACCTATTCTCGTCTCAGGTGCCGAAGTTTTTTTTTTTTTTTTGTGGAGCTGTGTAATCTTTTATTATGAGAGATTATGCATTGTAAAATGCGTTACTCTTTGTTTTATATGACAAACTAACAGTAGAACTACATTGCAATCTTTTTTCTTAGTTATATATATGTGTATTATTAAAATTTTAACTTACAGTACCTTAGGGGAATATCGCAAACTTTGAACTTTATAGTGAGCTTTTTCTAAAATAATTAACCCGAAAAGCCCAGAGGAGAAAATAAAACATTTATAACATGTCAAAGATCAATAATTTAATATGTAAATTAACCGACCGCGATATAAATTAAAATATGCAATTCAAATTTTTTTAAAACTGAATTTATTTTATACGAGTATATACGAGTATGTATAAGTAAAATATATATTTTATTGATATTTTAAATATTAAATGAAATTTTTAGTACTCATACTTATTTTTAAAAGTTTATATTTTATTAAGGAATAACAGAAGCTTTCCACCTCCCTTATAAAACATCAAACTATTTACTAAATTAAATTAGTTTTACCAAATCAACACAATTTAAGTATTACGAGTACAATTTCAGGCCGAAAATTTCATAAATTCTAATTAGATAGATTTTCGTTATCTATAAAGTGATGCCGCTGAATTTTATTCGGTGTTCAAACCAAAATGTTTAAATTACTTAAATTTTTATACGGAAGTTTAATATTTTTAAATTAAATTTTTTAATTCTGAATATAATTAATTACTACTTGCATAATTGTCACATTATGCGTTAAGTTCGATGCGTTATCGAACACATTTATGTTTTTACGACGTAAAATGCTTTACTAATTTATAAGTTGTTTGACATATTCTAATATACGTGAAATTTAAATAAATAACAAATTACTTCTGTCCATTTGCATGGAAATGCTAATGCTTAAAATAGTATTGATCTATGGTATCAAACTTTTGGGATGTGTTAAGAAGACCAAAGTACAAATGATACAGTGCTTTCAAATTAAAGCACTGCGAGGGATTTTAAATGCTCCTTTGTCCATACGGCACAATAACCTTCATGGGAACTTAAGGATGAAATACGTCACCGAGAAAATAAAGGGCAGCTCTAATTAAAATAAGCAATTACATATTTTGCAACGAGTAACCAATAGGTTTTTCATCATAAACCAAAAAACTAACTCAAAAACGATAGATTACTAGATGGCCACTAAATCAGTTGTAATATTGGATATATAAATAAAATTATTTACGCTTTTGACGTCATCTGGTCTTAATACCAATTTGAAATTTTATTTATTGATTGATTATTTACCAAATCCCCGATGACGTAATGTCTATGATTTGTTGTTTAAGTTAAATATAGGTCAATACAATAACAAGGAATTTTGATAACGTAACATTTCGATGTTTATTTTATCATCTATGTAAAAATGAAGAGATCGAGCACTATACCACCAACACATACTCTGTTCATATACCAATGCAAAATTTTGTTTGTGCCCATGTTGAATTTCGGGAATAAACAACTTTGCTGTGTAATTTGTAATACATAGATAGAATTATACAGGTTTTTATTTATTACATAATAGCAATCACACTATGACAAGATGTCATATAGGTACATAGTATATGTATCTACGTTTTTTATAACCGTTGATTGTTCGAGAAAAAATTATTTTAGTTATAATCAGTGAGGCTTCCGTCACATTGCACAACGCAAAATACCATTAAATAATTATTTTTTTAATTTAAATATTTCGTTTTTAGTTTAAAGGCACAAAGTGTTTCTTAAAATCAGTGTTTTCTCGATTATACTCTAGAGCAGTAATGCGTTAGTTAAATGTAGGGATATTCGTAAGTTTATGACGCCGAGTGATTAAATAAAAGGTTTTTTTAAGTGTTTTAAAAAGTTAAGTGTTAAGTGCTTAAAGTTGAGTGTTATAGTGTAGTGTTATAGTGTAGTTAAAATATTTGAGTTTTAAGATCAGTGTTGTTAATAGTGTTCGAAGCAAAAAAAAAATCCGAAAACTAAAAATAAAAGAAAATCAAACAGGACCTTGATTTTCATGCCCGTACTTCAAGCTCTAAGGAAAATTTGGTGAGTTTTATTTATTTAACATAACTGTATTTTTTAATACTATTACAACTATATACTGTTATATATACTATCACTGCTATATTCTATGATACATTATATGCCCCAAAAATTATCGCGATGGGCTTATTATAAGGTTTTAATTATAAACATCTGAATTTTATTTATTTCAAACTGTTTTTGTTCGATCATTCTCGATCTTAAAACAATCTTCTGGGACAATTTGGTCACCACTTTCGATATAGAAATTGTGTAAAATAACACACACTCCAATGTAAAGTGTGATAAGTTCCGTACTGTTCGTTTTGTCGCATTTAAGCCATTTAACCACCTTTTTAGTACTCCAAGAGCCGTTCAAGGTTAACACGAGGATAAAGGATAGAGGGCTAAAGTGAAGATGACGTATACATCGCCGAAATCAGGCGAGATGAACATTTTTTCAATGTACAATTTTGTATGTACACTGTTTTTAGGAGTTGCAAGCAACATTTTTCGGGAAAATTTTGACATTTTCAGTTTTTTGTTTTAAATAATAGTAACAAATAGTTTAATCGATTTTGATACTGGAATTGTGGATTTATTTCCGAAAGTTTTGAAATATCTTTATTGTTTCGACATATTTTAAAATGTATAACTTTTGATAATCGGCTTCGGTTTTATGAAAGCATAACTCAACTTTTGACTTTTTCGTCGTTTTGTCCATTTTCCAAAATATTCCCCTCCTTGTAGAGTTATATCAAATCAGTTTCTGATATTCTACTCTTCTTCTACTTATATCAAATCTGTTTTTGGTGTTTCCTCGGTGGAGGAAATGAATGCTAAGCGGCTAGTCTAAAGAATTTCTAAGTTTGGTATGTGAAGTACAAAATAAATTTTGAAAAATTTGGCGCTTGGTTTTGAGCGGAGTAGATGAATGCTAAACAGCTTTGAGAAGTTCCTAATTTTAGTATGATAATAACAACCCAGATTTCAAAAGATTTAGCTTTAATGTCGCGTACTGACCTCGATAATAAATAGTCCCATACTCGCTTCTGAACTCAAAACCAATCAAATTACGTGAAATGCTTTATGCCACGCCTACTAGTTCTGAACTTGAGTTGAAATTGTTTTAACATTGTAGTTGTTTTAATACATTTTGTATGATCCGGTACTTTTTCGAACTAAATCGCGTTGTCATGTACATAGTCTAACGTGTTATCTTTGCGCGGAGGAGTTACATGTTAAATGGATTTCGAGAATTTCTACTTTAAATATGTGAATGATATGAGATGAACCCTCCCAATTTTAGTATGTGAATATGAAAACAAATATCAAAAATTTTGGAGCTTATACGTTATATTTGCGTGGTTGAGATAATTGCTTAGTAGCTTTGGGAAGTTACTGATTTTAGTATACCAAATAAACACATATAGGTTTTTGAAAAAATTTTGCAGTTTTCATTTTTTATTCGACAGCATTCGAGTTTTAATTTTCGCTAAAGTTTACTAAGTATACATCAAAAAAATCAAGAAAAAAGTAGGTATAAATTTTAAAAATTTTGCATGATTATTTATCAACAGTTTTTAGGAGGGACAAGCTAAATTTTTCCGGAAAATTACCCCTTTTTCCGGGAAAAATTTCACTTAAAAAAAAAATTGCGTATTATTTTATTCAAAATACGTACAAATGTGTAATTTTTATACAAATGTTGATATTGAGATTGTATCTTAACAGTTTTTCGACAGTACAATAAATTTTTTCCAGGAAAATTTTACAATTTTTGCAGGAAAATTTTGAAGTTTTTTTTTTCTTAGTATAAAATTATAAATAAAATTTAACACTTGAAGAATTGTATAAATTATCGAAAATCGGGGGGTTGGCTACCCCAATCCTCTAAAGCAGTGATTCTTAACAGGGGGGTCCGTAATAAGTTTGCCGAGGGCCGCCAAAGTTTGCAAAATTTCCTTCAGAATATAGTGGAGGAGTGATTCTGTATTTTTTGGAAGAAAACGGTCCACCGGAAGTGGCAGCTCGGAGATGACGATTTTTGACAAGAAAAGTTTTTTAACAAAAATTCGGCCCGTGATTTAGGTTTTCGCCAATCATGTCTTTTTCGTGGTTTTCGGGAATGCTAATTAGGAATATGACAACCGTTTTAAGATCCGAGATGGAGAAGTTTTGTTTGTGCGAGGTGTAGCCTCTAGGCCTATAATGCTGACATGGGTCTCATTTTCGTGGTTTCCGGAGTACTGCTTACATTACTGACTTATTTTTCGCAAAGTGTGGTGGAGGGGGTGGTGTCAATTTTGACTTTTTTCGCAAGTCAAGATGGTGAATTTTGATACCTAATTATACAAATTGCGCCTATAATGTGGATATACATGTCATTTTCGGCATACAAATAAATTGATTGTTACAAATCAGTTGATCATTTGTGTGTAATAAGTTTTTCCACAGGAGTAAGTTTAGAAATGGGTTTATATAAAATTAATGGCATGATTGAATTTAGGAGGTCTATCCCATGGATCCCTCCTTATAAGTTTCTATGCCATTCATCCAATCGAATTCTAATATATCATAGGTATTTTGTATCAAAATGAGCACGTTTTCGTATTATTTTTAAAGAGGTTGGCCTAAAATTTTTAAAGGGTGTTTGAGCCGCTCAACATATCGTCATTAAATGTTTACCATGTAAAAGTTGCATGTACAGGATGGGGAAAGAGATTATATGAAATTAGTGACAGGCTTGAATCCGAGCGGTCTGTCCCCTAAATCAAAGAAACCTCCTAAGTGTCCACACCATTTATCTAACCTGATCCAAACTTTTTACATGGAGTTTATATTAAAATGGGCAGGTTTTTTGTAATTTTTATGAAGGGGTACGCCCCCTGAATCCAGGTATACCTGAATCGCCTGAAAAGTGTTTTTCGATTTATAATGCCAAGTCGCCCAAAGCATTGCTGTCGCTGTAAAATCAATTATTTTAGCCAAACGACAAGCAATTGGTCGTTATACACCTCAAGTTTGAAATAAAAGTGCATCACGACCTTCACTGCCAGTTTATATACGACGGATAAAAAGGCGTGTCTGTTGTATAATTACAGTATAACTCGCTGTCAGCAACATACAAGCAACGGAAAGCCAGACAATGGATAATTTATGCAATCAATACACGAAAAGAAAAACACAAGGAATATGCTGCGCGGTAGGAAATGTGAAAACACCAGAATTACATTCAGTACTCGAAACTAAACCATTGCCGAACGAAAATTACAAATTTGTTCAAATCTTTTTTAAACTAGAAATTATCGAAAGAAATTACTTTATTCGATCGTAAAGCATCAAAAAATCCAAAAATTTCGAAAATCCGAAAACGGTTGGGTACCATAGAAATGGGCAATCAACTTGAAATCTAAGTATGTTCTAGTCTAAATACTTCTCTTTCCAAATATCTGCCTTTGAACAAATGCCAGCTGATGACTAGATAGCTGTAGTTAGAGAGCTTTTTTTTACTCTAAAGTGCCCAAGTGTAGTAAACACATGGAACGCATTTGCGAAATTGTTCTAACGTCACAAAAACAATAAAGCAGTTTTTGACATCCCAATTTATATTCATCCGACGTATTAGGTCGTGCGTACACTACCCACACTGTAATAAACCTCCAAGAATTTAGAACTCTTAACGGTCAAATGCCACTTATAGTGAAGCTTGAAACCCACCTAATCGTGTCAAACTTGTAAAATGACGCAATCACTATCAAAGCACTGATTCAATTGAGACTTCAATTTCAGACTGGGCCGAGTGGATCTGCAAACGATATTTTCGATGGTGATCTTGCAATAAGAAAGATATTTTCATGTCAGAGAATTGGGTATGTTTGTTCAAACTGATCTACAGTACTAGGTTTCAGAACAACCCTTAGCGTATTTTAGAATTATGCATGTTATTACAAGCCAAAGTAACGGATTGAATTTTCTAGATGCGCCCGGAGTCACAAGCAGTTTTCGGAGCGAAAAGATATTGCACTCTCAATCGCATAATTTAGAATTTACTTTATTGAATGGTGGTCGAATAGCATATTCAGTACTGAAACTGCCATCGGCACACAAAAAATATTGAAAGCGCTGGAACACTAAAATATTTGAGAGGAAATTATCAGCGGTATTTACGGCGGCAATTTACGAATCCATAAATTGATTCACAAAATTTTCCTAAATATCGCACTAAGTTAGCAGCCTGAAAATTGACGTGTCTATCATTCTTCTCTTATCTATCTACCACGACTGCTCCACGGCTGCTACCGTACCAGGTTTTTAGTTAAAAAGATGATGGACAATATCGTCAAAGCTACAATTCTAAGTGGAATATTTAAGCCAGAAGAAATTTTGTTGCCACGAATCGCAATGATTCAGACATATATGCCATTAGAATTAAAACGTTTGCAGTTTCCGGTACGACTAGGATTTGCAACCATCAATAAAGCACAATCACTACAAATGTGTGAACTAAATTTGGTATATCTATTCTTCTCATATGGACCGCTGTATGTGGCCTGCTCACGGGTCGGAAAACCGTCTGATTTATGAGTACATACCTGACGGAAAAACAAAAAATATTTTGTATCCAAAAGGACTTTAATAAACAGATTTAGAAATAAATACTTTCTTTTATTGTGTGGCATTGCAATGCATGCCGGGATTTGTACTTAAAATATTATCGCTTTCAATTGAAAATCACGCGAACGTTTGGGGGTAACAAAAAAAAATATGAGTTATTTGGTGGGCCGCGAGTAAAAAAAAGGTTAAGAACCACTGCTCTAAGGTAAACAACGAATTAAAATTACATGAAAAAAAAAAAATATTTACAAACTTAATTGAAAACAAATATTGAAAAAATAAAAATAGTGTAAAATTTTCTCGGAAAATCTAAAAATATTCCGGAAAAATTTAGCTTCTCCCTCCTTAAAACTGATAGTAAATCATCCTGCATTTAAAAATTTTAAAAATTTATACTCTTTACATGATTTTCTCGATGTATACGTAAAGTAGATTTATGCCTTAATTTTTTCTAAAGAAGCGAGGGTTTGGGCGGTAGCGTCCATCCTCACATGTATAAGATAAATAAAAATAATTTAACTGAAAAAATTTAATAATTTTACATTTATTTAAAAAACTCTTTTTCTTTATCATCGCTATAATCATCTACATTTTCATTATCGTTATTAGCACTATTTGGATTGTGATCATCTTTAGGATTTTCTTGAAATTTAGCTGAATATAGAAAATTTGATAATTTAAAACTGTAAATTTGTCAAAAAACAAATTAAATTTTTGTAAAACTGAAATTTTTCATGGAAAATGCGGTGATTTTTTCAAAATTTTTGTCTTGCACCTATTTTTTTTAATTTCAGTTTACACGATTTCAATCTTCACTTACGCCTACATTTATTGTAATGGAGTAGTTTCTTTTACTCTGATCATGATGTGTGGGTGTGGAATAAAATGCAAGTTTTTCTTCAATCATTTTCGGTGGTGTTTTCGAACAATATTTATGTCATCTAACTAAAACGCCATTTACAACCCCAAGGCCCTTTCAATGTTAACATGGCACTTTGAATTAATAGTGATATAAATGAGTTCTTTATGTTTGTTTAATACAAATCAACCTGAGTGGATTTTAGCTTTTGCTGTCACTGATCAGTCCGATGAGTATATTAAACGATTCAATATTTATTCAAAAATGGCTTTTAAATATTGGGTTGATGTAGGATGGTATAATTGCTTCGACAAAATTCCACATTTTTAAACTATTTTCCTCTACATTCTGATGCTTTTATCGGAATCATCACATCAGTGGTAACATAATTTCCTTCACTTGACTTAATTTATGTATATTAAATGTATTATGTTCTCGAATAATATAATTTTATTGTTTTCTCTTTTTCATATTTTGACGTTCTATTGATTTCACTTTTGAAATATCACTTTTGTTAAATGTTGGTTGTGCATTTATAGGCTATTGAGTACCGCTTGTTGAACTTAAGAAAAAACAGTAATCTTTGTTACTTTATTTAATTACAATATTCGTGATAATAACAAAACAATTTTGTTGATCGTATCAAGTGCTGAAACGGACTGTCTAAAAATTATCCGCGATGAAGTTAATGTTATAATTTTATACAAGAAAGAGAATACAATATATAGAACAGAAGAGTACAGTACAATACGTAAAAAAAATTATCCCAGACTTTTATCCCATAAAAATCAAATAGGCAATACTACCTAAACTATCATGATATTATGTTATATATATTATTCTATCACGACTTAACAAAAGAAGTTTAAAATAAACCAAAATATTTGAATAAAATAATTTCGTCAAAAGTTTGTTGGTCTAAGTGACGTAATTAAACATCCCTTTATACCCTTTTAAATATCCCTTTTAACCAAAAAAAAAAAATAGAAAAAAAATTACCTCTATTTAAGACCAAACTAAAACAAATGTGTGAGTAAAAAACCATAGTATGTAATGGCGTTTTTGATAAAAAATTTCGCTTGATTTGAAGTACAACCCACACAATTATGTGTCTTGTTACACTGTATTTTTTGGGTGAAAATATGTTTGAAAGGAATGCACAAATGTGTAAGTTGGTTCAAAAAACATACAAAAATAAATTTTTGACATAGTATTAAATTACTAAAATTAATAAATTACTCAATATTTTAATACTGAATCGCTTTCACAGCCCGTTCTATAAAAGTGTCGGATAAGGACGAATGTGTTTTAGATGCGGCATACTAACATCTTCATACAGGATAAGTTTCATGGAACTTCTATACGTCCAAGCTGCGCAATTAAATTTTAAATTCTCAAAATTATTAAATTACTCAATATTTTAATACTCATTCGCTTCCACAGCCCGTTCTATAAAAGTGTCGAATAAGGACAAGTGTTTTTTAGATGCGGCATACTAACATCTTCATACAGGATAAGTTTCATGTAACTACTATGCGTCCAAGCTGCGCAATTAAATTTTAAATTCTCAAATACATTAAAATACTCCATATTTTAATACTTAATCGCTTCCACAGCCCGTTCTATAAAAGTGTTGGATTAGGACGAGTGTTTTTTAGATGCGGCACACTAACATCTTCATACAGAATAAGTTTCATGGAACTTCTATACGTCCAAGCTGCGCAATTGAATTTTAAATTCTCAAAAACTTTAAATTACTCAATATTTTAATACTCAAAAGCTTCCACAGCCCGTTCTATAAAAGTGTCGGATTATGACGAGTGTTTTTTAGATGCGGCACACTATGTTCTTCATACAGAATAAGTTTTATAAAACTTCTATGCGTCCAAGCTGCAAAAATCGTTAGCAATCTATTCTAGGTCCTTTTGACATCCAAATCTATTACATGTGCAAGTAGACGCTCGGCTCTAAAGTTGGTGGTATTAAAATATACTTAAGTACTTTTGAAATTTTTCGCCATTTTCGATATATGTAGCTTATTCATATGTTTTTTTATGACAAAAGTTTCACTCATTTATAAGTCGTCATTCCGTATACATCAATTTTAGGAGATGGATATCGATTAGCTTGCTATGGAATTTATTAACTCGTCATTGAGTGAACATTCTGTGAGTCATTCAACAGTAAAAAAGTAGTTTGTAAAACTTTGTGATGGCAATTCTGGTCTTGAGGACGATCCACGTTCAGGAACAGTAAAACAATTTGAAGACGAATAACTTAAAGTTTTGCTGGATAAAAACCCGTATCAAACTCAAAAAGAGCTTGCAGATCACTAAGGAGCTAGTAGTTACTCACCATGCAATATCACTTCGATTGCATGCAATGGTGGGAAAATACAGAAGTGAGGAAACTATCTTGCTCATCAAATGACAAAAGAAACAATCATAACGGGTGAAGGCTAGTGGATTTTATACGGTAATCCTTAACGCAGAAAACCATGGGTTGATCCAGGCCACCCATCAACATCAGTTACAAAAATGAAAATTCATGAAGAAAAATATTACTCTGTGTCTGGTGGGATTAGAAATGAGTCATTTACTAGGAGCTTCTGCAAACTCGTCAAACTGTTACTTGCTGTAGAAGCGAATGAGTATTAAAATATTGAGTAATTTAATGATTTTGAGAATTTAAAATTGAGTTGCGTAGCTTGGACGTATAGAAGTTCCATGAAACTTATCCTATATAAAGATGTTAGTGTGCCACATCTAAAAAACACTCGTCCTAATCCGAAACTTTTATAGAACAGGCTGTGGAAGCAATTGAGTATTAAAATATTGAGTAATTTAATGATTTTGAGAATTTAAAATTTAATTGCGCAGCTTGGACGCATATAAGTTCCATGAAACTTATCCTGTATGAAGATGTTAGTGTGTCGCATCTACAGACTTTCGTTCTTATCCGCCACTTTTATAGAATGGACGGTGGGATCAATTTAGCAGTTAGTTTGGTTTTAGTTTTATGAAACTTATCCTTTATGAAGATGTTAATGTGCCACATCTAAAAGGCATTCGTCTTAACCCGACACTTTTATAGAGTGGGATGTTTAAGCAGATATGTTGAATTAGTTCGTTATATTTAATAATTTTTTTATTAAATTCTATGATTTCTGTCGTCCCATTAATATAATGTTAGTACTGTAGTTATTATGTGGTTGCTATAGTTTTTACGGAATGGGTGAAATTTTCAGGCTGATAGTAATCGGATAGTGAAATTTCGCTGTAGTGATAGCTCGCCTAACTCTATTTTCTGGAATGATAGTTTTCTCTCATTACAATTTTTCCTGGGATGAAATATTCTGGGATGGTAAAATGTCTGGGCTGATAGTAATGCCCTGGGATGGAAAACTGTCGTGATAGTTTAGTGTTGCCATCGTCGATTTACGGGATGAATCCTGGGCTAACTTTATATACATCAGTACAATATAATATAATATATAACGTAGCATAGGGTGTTAACTCACAACACCTCTCCCCTTAAAGGGATGAACGTAGTTCGTCAACATTAAATACTGCCCTATCTTAGACAATGCAACTGCTCAATTAATTTTAATTTACTATAATTATAAGTCTTTCTTAAAAACATTAATGCTGTAGCACATTAATTAGTAGATAGTATTTAGTTCTAAACAAATATATTTTTTTTAAATAACTTAATAACATTTTCTTACTTTTGAAGTAACTTGAATGATTATGCAAATAATAACAAATGAATGATAACAAAAGTCGTACACAATCGAATAAATACTTGAATTTTGAACAAGGAAATTTGTTATTAATTTTATTATTATTAATTATATTTTTTTATTATATACATCGTATTCAGAATTATAACTCAGTAATGATTAAAATTTTAAAGACAACGATAACCAATTTATTCCTTTTAATTTTAATTAGGATTTAAAATGCTTTAACCGATTATTGTCAACAACCATATTTCTGTTGTGACAACGGATCGTAGTATTTTCGGGCGAATTAATTTTTATAATCGTAAAAGGACCATCCCAAAGTCTTTCTAGTTTCTTCCTAGAATTTTTTGAATTTTTTAAAAGAACAGAATCTCCAACTCGAAAGTTTGAATTATTGATATTAACACATCGTAATATGTTTTGGAATTAACTTTACTTTTTATCAGTTTATCTCTTGCAACTTTCCAGGCAATTTGTAATTTATTTTTAATTTCAAAACTGTAGTCGTCGTAACTATAGATTGGATAATGATCATTTTTGATGTAGTTTGGTAAAATCGGCTTATGACCATAGACCAGTTCGTAGGGCATGAAACCTGTCGAAGTATGTGGAGTAGAGTTATAAGCAAACATTACGAATGGTACCCATTTGTCCCAGTTTTGTGTGTCCGTTGTAAAATTTCTAAGATATTCACTGAGTGTTCGATGTGATCGTTCCAATGAACCATTTGACTGAGGATGGTACGCCGTTGTATTTAATTTTTTGATATTAAGAATTTTACAAACGTTTAAAAAAACTTCGCTCATAAAATTTGTTCCTTGATCTGTAACAAGTGATATCGGCGAACCGTATTTCGAAACAAAATGTTCTACAAAAGCTCGCGCTACTGTATCAGTATCTGCCATCGGAATTGGCACGGCTGTTGAAAACTTCGTGAGGTCATCTTGTAGAGTTAAAATGTATTTGTTGTTGCCATAACTAGGAGGACCTAATGGCCCTACAATATCTAAACATATTTTCTCAAAGGGAGTAGATGACGTATCTGTGATTTTTATTTCACACTTCGTTGATTGACCAATTTTATTCATTTGAAAATTTTTACATTTTTTAATTATTTTTTTGATTCGGCTGTGGAAAATTCTGGGGAAATAATAGTACGATTTGATTCGCAAAATACCCATATTGCCACCTATTGGGCTAACGTGAAATTCGTTAACGATTTCGTTAATCTTATTTTCACCAGTCAAATAAATAATTTTGTGGTTATCGAGTGTTCGTAAATCTTCTGATTCATTTTTAGCCCCATTAGAATTTGTAGCTTCGTCTGGTACGAAACCATCTGATATTGATGTATTCGCCTGAACCATTGAACTGTCAAGACCAATGTAATTCTGACTTTTTGTTTTGGACCTTGTTAAAGCTTTTACTTAGAGCATCAGCGTTAGCATTGGCCTTTCCAGATTTGTACTCAATCTTTGCATGGTATTCGACCATTAAAAGTCTCCAACGAGTAATACGCCTTGTAGTTTTGTACTTTTCCCAAGCCAAACCAATGGCTTGTGATCGGTACGAATTAGAAATTGTCTACCGTACAAGTATGGTCTAAATTGTTCCACCGCGTCAATGATCGCCAGCATTTTCTTCTCAATAGTTGAGTAGTTTTGCTCCGCTTTATTGAGAACACGACTAGCATAAGCAATCGGCAAGTCTCTAGCACCGTTTTCTTGCGATAAAACAGTTCCCAAAGAAATATCACTTGCATCTGTAGTAACAATGAATATTTTTGAAAAGTCCGGGTACTGCAAAATTGGTAGACTTATTAGCTTCTCTTTTAAAATTTTAAATGACTCGTCGTAGAATGCATCCCAATTAAACGTTACGTTATTTCTAGTTAATGCCGTAAAAGGTTCTGCTATTTTAGAAAAATGTTTTATAAAACGTCTTTAATATCCACATAATCCAAGGAATGCCCTTATGTCCTTAACAGTTGTCGGAATGGGAAAATACTTTATTGCATTAATTTTTGATTCGTCTGGTTTCATTCCATCCAAGGTAATAATATGCCCAAGTTAGGTTATTTCCAGTCGCAAAAAGTTACATTTTTCTAAATTTAATTTTTCATTATAATCTGTTGAATACACCAATTAATTTTTTGTTATGTTCGTCGAGATATCATATCCGTAGACGACAATATCATCCATGTATTCAAAACAACTTAAACTAGAAAGTCCTGCAAAAACATTGTTCATTAATCGTTGAAAGGTACATGGTGCTCCTTTAAACTCAAATGGCATTCGATTAAAATGAAAATGCTCTGCTTCAGAACTGATCGCAGTATTGAATTTATCTGCTGGATTCATCGGTACTTGATGATATCCATCTGCGATATCCAACGTAGAAAAATCACAGGTTAACATTTGCTATAAAACGAAACACTTGGAATGCTATGGTGCTTTAGGGGTTTTTCGGGTCGCGGATTACGATGAGTGGGTTGGTTAACCTTCATCACATCAGGTTCAAGGTCATTTGAAGGTTAAAGTGTCTTAATGCGACCGAAAAAATCTGAAAAAATTCATGCGGATGTTTTCGATAACGATTTTGTAGTTTGTTTGACCTTTCGCCTTTGTTAAAAGTCATTTGAAGGTCATTTGAAGGTCAAATCGACATATTCGACCAAAATATTTGTGAAAAATTCATGCGTATGTTTTTAAGGTCTCTGAGTACGATTCCGTAGTTAGTCTGACGATACGACTTTGTGAAAGGTCATTTGAAGGCCATTTGAAGGTAAAATCGACATATTTCGACCAAAATATTTGCAAAAAATTCATGCGTATGTTTCGAAGGTCTCTGAGTACGATTCCGTAGTTTGTCTGAGCTTACGATTTTCAAGTTACAAAAATGAAACTCAGCCCGTGGGTCTCGAATTACTTTTCTTTCATATGGGAGCCGTGTATAAGCCGGGCATCGTTGCCGCCGTTTAGGAATCGCTAGTATTTGTGTTAGAAGCACGTTATGCACAGCATAACCGCAAGTTGGTGTCTCTGACCGAAAAGCTCTTATACGGTGGCCGCCTAAGACGTTATCATATCGTAACTCGTTTATAAAAAATCCTTAGAATCATACTGTATATATTTGACGTTTTCAAAACCTCTAAAGTTGATATTTCGCTATAGCCACTATTAACATGGAACATGTTCAAAGGGAGGTTCCTGATGCAGGTGTGAAACAAAGCCGGGGTAATAATGGGCACACGGAGTAATGGTGGACACCCGGAGTAATAATGGATAACGTTGGTCAACGTCGCAATATGTTCCATGCACAATGCTTTGTGTGTATACAAGCCTAATCGAAATATTTTATTAAGCTCTGTTTTTGCTCTTAGCGTTACCCAGAATCGATGACGTGGACGTGGCAAATTTCCGATCCCATTGGGGTGCTTTATTTCCGTGCTCACGTTGGGGTATTAAAGTACTACTTTGAACGAGTACGCTTTCGTTTCTCGTAAAATGATCTTCGAGTTGATTTTCTTTTATGAGGTTTATTTGATTCACGCTTCAGGTTCCAGCAATAATCTGCCAACATGTTTATCCCCCAGACACCTTGATACCTTTTTTCAAATTCACTCAAGTCTTGGTGCATCCTTTCTCCTTGTTCTTCGCTAAAATCTCCAAGATTTTCATGGAACCAATCAAGGTGTGAATGGAGAAAATGCAGTTTCAAACTCATTAAACACCCCATTTCTTTATAATTTTTTAATAAATCCCCAACAATATTTTTGTATAATCATGGTCTTTATGATTTCCAAGAAATTTAGTCGCCACTTCTCTAAAACTTTTCCATGCTGCTTTCTCTGTTTTATTCATTTTCTTTTCAAATGTATCATTTTCCAGGAGGTCTCTTATTTGAGGTGCAGTAAATATGCCCTCTTTGATTTTAGCTTCTGAAAGATTGGGTAGCACTTGAAAAATATGCATGAACGCAGGACTTTCGTTTCGGCTCATGGCCTTTACAAGTTGCTTTGCAAGACCTAGTTTGATATGCAAAGAGGGAAGTAGGACTTTATCGGTTGATATCAAACTTGGACCTATGATGTTTTTTTCCCCTGTAATTAATTTTTTTCTCAACGGCCAGTCTTGTTTCACATAATGCTCATCTCGAGCCCGACTATTCCACTCACAAATAAAGCAAGGAAAAGAAGTGTTCCTTTTTTGCTGGCCCAGTAATATCGTAATTATCTTTATGTCTCCACAAAGTTGCCACTGGTTTCGACCATACTTCAATTTTTGCAACAGTAACTCCAAATTACGAGTATAATATTCTTCATCTAGAACAACAGAATGAGCGACTAGTAAAGGGGCATAAACGTTTCCATTATGTAATAATATAGCTTTCAAGCTTCTTTTTGAAGAATCTATAAACAGTCGCCAATCACTTACTATGTGCTCTTCACCGTATTCTTGCACTAATCCTTCAATATTATGGCAGCAGACTAGATTTTTCATTTGAGTAAAATATTTCCTGAACGGACGTTCTCTCGAACGATAGAAAGAAATTCTTGTTCCTTTTAATAGACACATTTTTTCCTTCAGCCTAGATGCTAAAATCTCCGATCTATCTTTCGAGAGTCCCAAGTCCCTGCAGAGATCACTTAATTCGTTTTGATTAAACGTTTTGGCTTCCAATATATTTTCTTCATCATCTGATTCTGATGTGCTAAAATTTTCACTATCTTCAAGTTGGACTGTTTCATCTGGCATATCTTCATCAATCACCATTTCTTGTTCTGATTCATTAATTTCCATGATGTGATCAGAATCTGTGTCAATAAGATCTGGTAAAGTCACAGATCTTACACGTGCGTAAGAAATAAAATACTTATTCTTTAGGTTGTACCCTTTCAAGTTTGTTAGGCAGAAGTAACAGTCAGTGGTATGATCTGTTGGGGGTCTCCATATCATTGCCCGAGAAAATACCTTCTTGTTAATTCCATATAAAACATTGCGGCATTTATGACATATCGATTTTGGTGTATAAGAGTTATCCAATGAGATTGGATTGGTCCACCAATGTACAGCTGCGGTCGCATGATGACGACGCCTGCGGGCCCGCTTTCCCACCCTGACCAGCTGCCGGTTCTGGATTTCCGTGATCCTGTCTCGTAAGTTTTTTTTGAGTAGTTGTCATGACGGCATGTACGCCGAAACCCAGGGACTTCGCCGGATAGTGAGACAACTCCGTTGCCCACCGTCTATACTAGAGTTTAAAACGAGACTGAGCTAGATTTATAAGAAAGAAGAAAAAACTCGAAATAAATACAGTAAGATTCGGAGGATTTCTTATGAGCGAGTGACTTTATCGACGGCTCTTACGAAAATGGTGATATCTTTTTGCCCTTACGAAAAAAGTGATATCTTCATTCTTGCCGCGAAAAAGGTGATATCTTCATTATTGCCGCTTGTTGGTTTGTTTGTTGGTTGGCTTGGTGGTTTGTTTGTTGGTTTGTTTGTTGGTTTGTTTGATGGTTTGTTTGTTGGTTTGTTGGTTTGTTTGTTGGTTTGTTTGTTGGTTTGTTTGTTTGTTTGTTTTTTTGTTTGCTTGTTTGGCTGTTTGTTAATTCGGTTGTTTGTTTGTTGCTGTATTTGGTGCTTTGTTGGATGGTTTGTTTTGTTTGTTTGTGTGAAGGTTGGTGGCTATTTTTTTCGGTTCGTTGATTTGTTGGTTTGGAGGTTTGAGGTTTCTTTGTTCGTTTGTTGGGTTGGTTGGTTGCTCTGTTTGTTTGTTTGAGCGTTGTTGTTTCGTTTGTTTGTTTGGGTGCTCTGTTTGGCTGTTAATGGTTTGTTTGTTTGTTTGTTTGTCTGTTTGTTTGTTTGCTTGTGTGTTTTGTTGGCTACTTAGTGTGAAGGTTGGTAGTTTTGTTTGTTGATTCGGTTGTTTGTTTGTGCTGTGTTAGGTTTGGTTAGGTTTGGTTTGGTTAGATTGGGTTTGGTTAGACTGGGTTTGGTTAGATTAGGTTTAGTTTCGTTAGTTTACGACTTCAGATTCGAGTTCATCGAACAAAATTACATAAAAAATACACTCGATCCTATTCAGAGAAAATTGTCTGGATTTTTCGAGATTTTTACCTGTTTTTTGGGATTTATCAAAATTAAACTAGTAAACCAGCCAACAAACCTCAAACAAACAAACCAACAAATAAACAAGCAAACAAATCGGTGGTAAGAATGAAGATATCATCATTTTCGTAAAAGCCGTCGATATATTGTCACCTTAGGCAACCACCGCATAAGCGCCATTCGGTCAGAGACACCAAGTCGCGGTAATGCTTCATTTTTGTTCAAATGGACTTTTACAAAGTAGTATCGTCAGACTAACTACGGAATCGTACTCAGAGACCTGGAAAACATACGCATGAATTTTTCGCAATTATTTTCGTCGAAATATGTCGATTTGACCTTCAAACGACCTTCAAATGACCTTTAACAAAGTCGTATCGTCAGACTAACTACGGAATCGTACTCAGAGACCTTAAAAACATATGCATGAATTTTTCGCAAATATTTTGGTCGAATATGTCGATTTGACCTTCAAATGACTTTTAACAAAGGCAAAAGGTCAAACAAACTACGGAATCGTACTCAGGGACCTGGAAAACATCCGCATGAATTTTTTCAGATTTTTTCGGTCGCATTAAGACACTTTGACCTTCAAATGACCTTGAACCTGATGTGATGAAGGTTAACCAACCTGCTCATCGTATTTCGCGACCTGAAAAACCCCTAAAGCACCATAGCATTTGAAGTGTTTCGTTTGATATCAAATGTTGACCTGTGAATTTGCTTTTCCCTACTGGTCCAATATAACGACTATGTTGGGCAGTCGGTACATTTCGATTAGTGTTATCTCGTTAAGGGGTCGAAAATCTACGATAATTCTCAACTTTTTAAGACCTTCAGGAGATGATTTCTTAGGAACCACAAGTAAGGGAGAATTCCACCCGCTGTTGCTATGTTCAATTGTTCCGTCTTTTACCATTTTAACAAGTTGCTTATTAATTTCTTTTTTGGCAGAAAATGGTAATCAGTACGGTTTAATATTAACGGTATTTGAAATATTTAATAAAAGAATTGAATGTTCTCCAGCATTTGTATTTGATAGACTGTCACCGGGAAGATGAAAAACGTTGTGAATTCACGGCAAACTCTTAAGATAGACGATTTTTTTTGGAACTTAGTGACTCGGTTTTAATTAATTGTTCAAGTAATTTAAAACGTCCATTAACAATATATTGCGTTTTAGAAGTGGTAAATACATCGAATTTATTAATAGTTTCAGCTTCAACATCAAAATTCGGAATTTTAATAGGAAATGTGTTTGCATTCATTAGACAAATTTGGGCTTTCGAATCATTAATTTGGACCTTCGGGAAGATTAACGGTTATTCTTACTACTTTCTCTGTTCTCGCTGGAATTTCTATTTTATTACAATCGAATGAACATAATTTTATCGATACTTGTGAATTTTCCTCAGCCAAAATTTTTTAATATCTCTGGATTATAATTAATATTGCACTTAAATTATCTAAATTGAGTCGTTGACAATATGAAAATCATGAAACATTGTTTCATTATTTGGTAGTATAATTTTTGCTTTACAAGTAGCTAATGTCTCCACGTTTTCACTAGTTATTCTTCTGTCTGAACATCTTAAAAAAGAGTTACATGTAGTATTGCCGTCGATAACGAATTTTTTAATTATCCATATATCCGCCCCCGTACCTATTAGGAAGTTGGCGTTTTAAGCTTTTAAAATATCAAGATTTAGGTTGATGTACTTATTAGAATTCATGTTATTTATTGAATATAAACCTGCAAAAACTAGATCGATTGACTTCACACGAGCTTCGAAATTATCAGAAGACAACGAATTGGTTTGAACAATTGAACACGGATGTATGGGAGATCGCTTACTCGACACGTCGTGTTCGGTTTTGAATCGAGTGAGTTGAAGTTTTCCGAATTAGAATTTTGTGGATCAAAAGTTAAGCTATCCGGCTTTTTTTTCGTTTCGTTAAATATACGTTTCCTGTAATCTTTAATATAATGTTCGAACTTTTTACAGTAATTGCAAGTTATTTTTACCGTATTTGGTGATTTATCAAACATAGTGGAATTTTGAAAATTTCTATTTTTGGAAAAATTGTAACTACTATTTGGTGATGATTTATGTATTACAGAACTATTAGGACTAAAACTAAAAAAGCTGTCATGTTGTGATTGACCACCATGGAATACGCGAACTTTCTGATTTTCTGGTAAACTAAAACATCTGTCCGCTTTATGACCAACTTTCCGACATAGTTAACCGGTGTAACTTCTATTTTGATTTGTAAAATTTACACAATTGTAAATCATTTCTTCTTCTATTGCCCTATTCTTACAATCGGTAAAGTTACTAAAACGACATGCGTATACTATTAGTTTGATTGGTTCTCTTAAACCTTCTTGAAAAGATCGGAGCGCTGTTGATGAGTTTAATGTCTTGATTTCTTTTGTACTGCCAACTCCATCACGAAGGGAACATGCATTATCAAAATCGGTTACCATCACATCGACTCGGTTTGCAATCGTTCTAACGTCTTCGTTTTTATTTTGATGAATTCTAACTAACTCTGTTTGTAGGTGTTCAACTGATCGTTGTTCGCCGAATTGCTTCTTTAATATCGCCGCAAATTTCTCATAAGGTTCGAATGTTTGTGAACTTGTGCAATTATAGGCTTTGCCTTTTAGTTTCGTTACTGCTAATTTAATTACAAAAGGTTTGTCTGTTACTTCCTTTTCCACATCGTAACAGATTTTTATATTCGCCAGAAATTGATTTAACTCCGACGAGTTGCCATGGAATTCGGGAATTATTTTTAGCATTTGGTCTACCGTTAATCCCATTGTCAAAGTAATTTAATACAAATTTTCTTCTTTGGAATGTTTTAAATCTACTATATTGTTGGATGATTGTTTAGTCTCCGTATTATCCACGGTAGGTATATTTGGGCTATTTATATTTAATGACACATTTTGGTCTGAAAGGAAACTCCCATTCGGAGAATTACTATCACTAGAAACCGTAATGATTGAAATTTCATCCGAATTAGTAAAATATGATTTCTCAAATGGCTCTGAATGTTCACAATCATTGTTTTCGTTTAATTGTAATTCACAGTTATCTACTACTGAATTTGGGTTATCATTCGAACTTAAATTTAAATGATTACTTACAGTTTGCTCGATTTTATTTTGCGGTTTTTTGGCAATTTTTCTTGTTCTCAGTCTAAAAATTATCCCGACGACCTGTTATCCCTCCCAAACCGCGCGCGGGGAGTCTCCATCTGTATTATTATTATTTGTTTGGGGTGATGGTATCTTTATCGTAAACGATTTATCGTGTTTCAATTTAACGTGAACATTTAACCGTAGAACAGTTTATCGTTAGAACAATTTACCTTGGACACCAGTTATCGTGGAAGAATTTGCCGTATGCCAGTTTATCGTAGTTTGTAAATTTGCCCGTATAACAAAATGATTTGTAAATAAAAATTAAAGTGTCGTCGGTTTATAAAATTATTATTGAATTTGGCCATTCCCATTTTAATTGATTAATAAATTAAGATCGGATGGGGTATCTTGGATGGAAAGGGGATTCTTAAATGATTTTTGGAAGAAATTCTCGAATATGGCCACCTGGGATGGAACTCGGTAATTTGTTATCCGATTTTGATGGGATTTTGCATATGGGTTGGAAATGAGATTCTTAAATGATTTTTGAAAAGTTCTGGAATATGGCTACCTGTGGCCTTATTCTGGCTTTCCCTGGGATTAGGGAATTGGGAAAAACATTTTCATAGCATTTTTGTCAAAATTATATTTTTCTGGCCTACTGCGGGAATAAGTTTAGTGTAAACATTTTTAAAACAAAGTGAATTGGGAAACTTTTGTTCCACAAAATTTTTATAGGGAAAAATATTTTCCCATTTAACTTTGTTTTAAAAATATTAACACCAAACATGTTCCCTTATTAGGCCAGAAAAATACAATTTAGATAAAAATGCTATGAAAATATTTTTCCCAATTCTCTATTCCCAGGGAAAGCCAGAATAGGGCCACTGGGATGGAACTCGGTACTTTCTTAACCGATTATGATGGGATTGGTTATATTGGATGGAAATAGGATTGTTTAGTGATTTCTGGAAAAGTTGCCATTTGGAACGGATATCGGCCATTATGCTTATCAGCATCTTGATTGGACGAAAGTCGATGATAACTAGCTGTACTCCCTGTTTGATGAAAAAGCAAAATTGTATTTTTTATTTGATCTAATAAATTTTTTAGTAAAATGTGTAACCATTGATAGATATAGTAAGTTTTTGTACTATATCGTCAATCTTTTTATATCATTTGTGACGATAACATTTGTGACGATAACACAGAAAAGATCTTGATATTTTACTTGTTGTTGTGCCGGCTAGGTAGTTCTAAAGGAATACGGAAGTCGAGAGAAAGGAGGATGCAGAAGGAATTTTACTTATGGCCTTTGATACTACATGTCAGAGCGAGTTATGAGCGCCACCATACCAATACCACATTAGCGTATGTTCTCCAGGCGAGTGGCTGAAATGGGCGTGTGTCTTATAGCAAGAAGCTTGCTATGTTCATTTTTACATCACTAGTCCGTAACCCTCACACGTGTCAACCCAATAAGTGGGTTGAGCTGGTTAGAAAATTTACCTAAAGGTCTCGGGTAATTGTAACGTGTTGATAATAAGAACAACCTTATATGGAAATGTGTAACGTGTATAACGAAATCTCGGTTTTCAAAATCTCGGTTTGTCAAAATCTCAGTTTTATTTTAAATCTCGGTTTTTAAAATCTCGATTTTCAAAATCCCAGTTTTCAAAATCCCGGTCTTGTTTAAAAAAACCCGGTTTTTAGAAAATCCCTGTTTGCATTTTTAAAATGTGGTATGTGGGAAAATGGGACTCAAATGGTTTTTTGACTAATGGCTAAACGGATGGAATTTGGCCAATTATTAACAGATTTTGTTGAAATTCGATACCTGCGATTGAAATAGGGTTCTTTAATGATTTTTTCACAAAATTCAAAAATGAGTTTGCGATAAAGTTCTTGAAAATGGCTAATAGAGATGGAATTTGGATGGAGTGAAAGTTTTCGAACCCGTCAGCCTCATCAATTATTGCATTTCAAAATGTTGCATTAACAAAAAATTGATTTTTTAATCAATCTTGCAACTACTAAATGTTGCAATTACAAAATGTTGCAAGTACCAAATCTTGCACTTAAAAAACTTTAATAATTATTTTGTGTAATTAGAACTAGAAGAAAAGAAAATTGGGATTTTGAAAATCGGGATTTTAAAAATTGGGATTTTGAAAACCGGGATTTTTAAAACCAAGATTCCGTAGTACACCCGGGAATATGGAACATACTAAGCCTTTTAAGACCTGCGATCTTCAGAACCTTTCAAACCAAGCAGAAATTTGCACTCTGGACGTAGTTATAGTTGGATACGTACATCCACCATACTACAAAATTTATTAGAAAAAATAAAAAATAGAATTTGGCTTTTTCATCGAACAGCGAGTATAGCAAATTATCATCGACTTTCGTCCAATCAATCAGGTGGCAACTTTTCCAGAAATTCTTCCAAAATTCAATCAAGAATCCGATTTCGATCTAACATACCTATCCCATCATAAACGTGTTAGAAATTACTGAGTTCCGTCCAAGGTGGCCATATTCCAGAACTTCTTCCAAAAATCATTTTAGAATCCTATTTCCATCCCATACCCTATACCATCATAATCAGTTAAGAACCTACCAAGTTCTGACTCAGGTGGCCATATTCTAGAACTTCGCCAACAATCAATTAAGAATCCCATTTCTATCCAGCATACCCAATACCATCACAATCGGGTAAAAAATTACCGAGTTCCGTCCCAGTTGGCCATATTCCAGAATTTCTTCCAAAAATCATTTAAAAATCCCATTTCCATCCAACATACTCTATTTCATCACGATGAAGAAATAGCCGAATTCTTATACGAAATACATATTGGAAAATTTTTTGTGTTCACTTCAAATTCAAGACACTAATTGTGATATACGATAAACTGTTCTACGATAAATTGTTCCACGATAAATTATTCCACGATAAACTGTTCTACGATAAATTGTTCTACGATAAATTTATTTCACGATAAATTGTTTCCACGATAAATTTTTCTACGATAAATTGTTCTACGATAAATTGCTCTCGATAAATTCTTCACGATAAACTGACAGTAAATCGTTTTTTTTTTAACTATAAAAGAACTTTTCCAAATAGATGGAAAAATGCCAAGTGAAAGCGACTTTTGGAAAAGTGTAGTCAGTGGTTGAGCAAGAATATCACTACAGTTTTTAGGACGATGGATGGTAGTCCGTCAGGACCGGATGAAAAATCATCTTTAAGTTTGGAAATCTTATGTACCACGGATTCATAATCGATTTGAATAGAAGTTAAGGTTGTTTGAGTACAGTTATTCATACGTGTAAAGTAACCTTCATCGGGCTCAAAACCGCTATTTGTGAAAGCCAGACTGAAGAAGTTAGCAAAATGATTTGCTATGACTTTAGGATCATTAGAGGAATGTGATATAATTACCATAAAGCTCGTCATACAAACTACTGAAATCATTATAACTATTTAAATAGTTAGAGTAATCAGAGCCAAATTTAGTTTTCAGGAATCTTTGCCAACGTTTGTTACAGTTTTTTGGCGGGTATACGGAATGAAATGTTTAAAACATTCAAAAACTGCATAGTAAAAATTCACAGTTTGTGTTTCAATATCGTTATGATCATTTAAAATTGTGTTAAAGTCAACGTTAGCCAATAAATATTTAAGCTTCACAAAGTCGGCCTTACGAAAATTGAAACGTGGTGGAGTTATAGAGTTGACATTGAGATTGTCCTGTTCCAGACCAAAGGTGATCAAAATGGGAGGGTGGTATACATCTATGGCACAGAGGATTAAATTGGATTCAAAAGCGACGCTATTGTCGATAACAGAGGAAAACACCAAATCGAGCTGCCTGTTCAGACTATTCTTAACGTTACTAATCTGAAATAGTCCAGAGTTCAACATATTGTTAGTGAATAAAGTTTCTTTGGCGGTTAGTGCATTCGAAGCAACATAATGAGTGTTATCGTCTGAATAATTCCACTTAAGCCCGGGGAGATTGAAATCACCCACAACAAAGATGTCATCTTGAGTATTCATCAGGTCAATGACAAAGTCAACAGCATTAGTATGAAGCTGATAGCTTACAATCTGACTTAGTGGGCGATTATAGCAACATAAAATAAAAATATTATTTTTATTTTTTTTAATTTTAAAAATTATCCGCGATGAAGTTAATGTTATAATTTTTTACAAGAAAGAGAATATAATATACAGACCAGAATAATATGTACAATGCAATATAAAATAATATATAACGTAGCATAGGGTGTTAACTCACAACGCTTTGAAATAAATAGCCTAATAGCGAATTTACAACCAGTTGTCAATGTTCAGTGGTCTTAACATACTTTCAGTACAGTTTATAAAAAAAGGTACGATCAGAGATTTATAAGAACTCCGTTTAACGTTTCAACCGTACAAGTTAATTTTATCCTGAAGCCATTATTATCGATATATTGTTGAGTGAATGATTGGCCAATTACAAAATTAGAATACGGCAAGAACTAAAATCGTATCCGAACCACGTCAAATTTAGCATAAAAACTTGAGAACTAAGTTTCACTAAGTGCATAGATTTGGTCTATCTTATACAAGCAACGATCAATTCGCAACGGTAGAAATTTATAACCGATAGGGTTTTTAATTCTATTTAGATTTTGAAACAAGGCGTTTCCATACATTTCAACCCGTTTTATACCACACATAGAATCATCTGAACAATCGTGATGACTTTCTCATATATAACGTATATTGGTCATCTAAACTTAATTGGAAAATTCAATTTCAACTAATTTTAATGCGTAGTGTGGGAGATATGGAATGTTCCAAACTTGGAACAACCTTTAACACTATGTAAAATATTTTAAAAGTTTTTGTTATTGTAAAAATAAATATTAACATAAAAAAGCAATATAATTCATCTAAACTGTTCTACTTTTTGCTGGGACACTCCGGAGAATATCACCGCTAACATTTAAATGCTGCGTGTTTTACAGACAAGACAGCGCTTTTGCTTGTTATTTCCATTTTAATTATACAATGACGCTGATTTGATAAGACAAGGTTTTAATTTATGGCCATTTATGGTCTTTTTGAAATATTTCACACAGATCAATGGACATTTTTCAGAGCTCGGTTTTCACGCACTATGCCTATGAAAAAATAACCGTCGTTGTTCAAACTCGTAAAAAGTTTATGCACGCAGAAAAACTATCGAAATACATATACACAATCATCGGCTCCATCCCATTCATTCGGTCATTAAATATAAAAAATCCCCGATGAAGATGCCATAGACAAAATTTTATAACCAAATCTGTTAGGACGAATAAACATTTTACATCCATGATGCCCGTGAAAAGGCCACATGGCATAAAATAACAATAAATACAGGGTGATGACCTTAAATAATAAAATTCCCAGAAAGCGTTTCAAGTATGGCAGAAGCAAGCTGAAGGTGGTAACAATATTTTCACTAGCAGAAAAGTTTGTTTGATTTAGGACCAAATTATATACGGTATCATCAAAAAATTCATAGAATAAGTCAACAGACGATTTTTCCACCAACATTTTTAAAATCTTCTGTTTTTGCGATTCAATTTTTTTTTTTTTGGTTTTTTAAATATTTGACTTCAGAATGACAGGATACCCATGTTTTAACTAGTCGTATTTGTTTATTTAAAACTGATCGGATTAGCGGAATTTAATTGTCCTCATCCAAATTTTTTGCCGCATTGTCATACATTTCCAGAATTCCCATTAACAACATCATCGTCTATAATTTCTTCGTCACATATGCCACCTAGGCCTGCAGGAGATAAAATTGCTATATCAGGCGTCTCCTCGTGACCATCTTCTTCGATCCAATTCTCCATTTCTGCTATCGCTTAGGCAAAAGTGTAATATTGTTTAGCCATCCACCTCCAATTTCGGTTCCATCAACCGCACACAAAAATTGAATTCTGGCCCCTAAAAAATTAACCAATGTATGTTGACGTTGTTTCGCTAACTACCAAATTGTTTCAGTCAATTAGTTTCAACTCTCGAATTTTTTAATGTTTTTTTTTATACTTGGCGGAACCAATAAAAATAAAATAAATCCATGTTAAGTACAAAACAATTGAATAAAATTACACTAAGCTTTCTACTTTTTTAATTCCGCTACATTATATAATAAAAAGCTTATACGAATAATCTTCACAAAACAAAAAATTATGCTTATTCTTCTGCAAGAATGATGCGACCTTTTCCAAAACCAGCAAGAAAAATCTAACTGCCTTTACAAACTTTCGCTTTTCATCTCCAATTTTTAACATGAAATCGAAAACTTTATATTTTCCTATGAAACCTAATATTTCTCCCATTTTATATATATTTTTATTTTTTTAACATTTAATTTTTTCAGTTTTATTTATTTTTTGGTAACAAGCATGACTAGACTGTTTAAATTGTGCTTTGACCTACAAAAAAGGTTATATTTACATATACAGCTTCCGTTCTGTTTCGTTTCTACAAAATACTTTACTTTGTTATTGTATTTAATATTAAGAACGTCCCTCGCATATTCAGATTATGTAAATTAAAAATCCTCTTAATCTGTAATCTTATTAATTTTATTTATTCTTATTTTATAAACATCCTGTTCGCCATTTGTATATACGATTGTTGGACACGATTGTAACCTAACTTTATTTACTTTGTGTTAGGCAAAAAATGTAAGCCAATTGGTACAAGCAGCTCAGATTCTAACGACAACAAAAAAGCTACAGAAAGTATTTTGTCGTTTCCATGGTTAACAACCAGAACTACAATTAAAGAAAAAGGCTTACAAAAAAAAGGAAAATTATCCTTATTTTGGTATTATACCGTGTCCGTTTTTGCTATTTCATTTTATTCTGAATAATTTTTTTAACTAATTTAATTAAGTTATAAGAACGAAAAATGATTTTCTTTGGAACAACAACAGAATCGACACAATTTAGATTTTTTCTGGTTCTTGACGCGAGTGTATTTCCTAAATACCATAAACAACGGTTTTTTTAAAGTAGGACAAATACAGCAGAAAAATTGATTATTTAAGGACATGTAATATTAGAATATTTCCCGAAGAAGTAACACCCCTTTTTATGTAGATTATATGTTATTATATTTTATGCTTTGGAAATTGTGATAAGATGATTTAACAAATTTTTTTTGTTTGCTTATTAAAGATAATGATTTTGAACAGAATTAGATTAGTAAGCAGACATAAGCAAAAGCAAAAGCAAAATAAAAAAAAAATTAAGGCACTAAATTAGTATTTTAATGATCAAATTAATTGAGACGGTTATGGGGATTGAAAAGCGGGTTATATATGTGTACATCAGGATGCAGATTCAAATATAAAAAAAATAGTATATGTTTGGTGGGATTGGAAAGGAATCGTGCATTATAAGGTGCTACCATCGTGCTAAACGATTGATTCTAATCTTAACTTTAAGTAACTAACGCGTTTAAGATCAGCCATTCAGTTAAAATTTCCAGAATTGATCAGCAGAAAGGGCGTTGTGTTTCATCATGAAAACTCTTGACCACACACATCATTGATGACCCGGCAGTAACTAAGGAAGCTTGGCTGGAAAGTGCTGATGCACCCTTCATATAGTCCTGACCTTGCAACATCGGACTACCATATGTTCCGGTCATGCAATCTGTGTTAATGGTTTTACATTAAATTCAAAAGAAGCCTGAGTTCTACAGTAATGGGATCAAGACTTTACCTTTACCGGACAAGTGGTGCAGTGGTTAAAGCGTCGGCACTTGGACCGCGAGGTATACTGGGTTCGAATCCCGGCAGAGGCAGGATGCAAAAGCAAATTTTCTTCATCGATTGCGGTCGTTAGAGTTAATAAACATAACTAAGACCCTCTGTTGGAGTGCAGAACTCAGCGCCGACCCACCGTCCATGTCAATGTACAGGTTGACAGGGAGCTTGCAATGTGCAGGTGGTACACTGTAGTTGTGTGAATAAGTGAATGGGTGGGTGAGTGCGCGAATGAAACGGTGGGTATTAATTGACCTTAAAAGGACATTAAATCCATTGTATAATTAAAAACTTTCTTTAAAAAAATAAAAAAAAATAAAAGACTACCAGAAAAGGGGCAGAAGGTCGTCGATTAAAATGGCATATATTTGGTTTTATAAAGTTTATTTGAAATAAGAAAATTCTTGGTTTTAATGTCATCCAAAAAGGTCAAGAAATTTTTTCCCAGCCCTTTATTATAAAGTGTTCTGGTATTTGTTGTTGTTTTTTATGAATGATTTCGTAATACGAGTAGCAAAGTAGAGGGAAACCCCAATTCAAAAACTGACCCCACAAATTTTGGTTTAACGGAATGCTTTAAATTATTATTATTTCAGGTGAAACCGCACATAACTCTAAATCACCCAAATATCTTTGTCTAGACAGATCTATAAAGACAGATCTAAAAAAGGTGATCGTATCCCATATAGGGGGATAATAAAACTATATTGTTGATTTTCCGCTTAGGTTCTCAATTATTTATATTTATACATAATATCTAAATTGGTCGCATTAAAATATTTAAACCAAACATTTGGTTCTGTTTTTACACTTTTGGTGTAAGACCAAACCGTTTTGGTAACCAACTTCCTGGAAAATTTCACAAAAAAATTAATAAGTCTGGAAGTAACACATTTTAAAAAACATTTTAAATTGATATGGTGTCCAAATGTATTTTCCCAAAAATTTAAATTGTTTAAAATTTGACAGTGGAAAATAAGAGATTACGGTACTCGCCGCAAGTGGCACTTTCAATAAAGAGAATTTATTTTGTAATTACCAGCCGAAATTTTTTCCTTAAATTTGATTGATATCCGAAGTAAAGCAATTCGGTATATGAAATCTTGAAATCTTGTGAAATCACAATATTCTGTCTTTCCGCCATTTCTTAACGAACAACGATGAACTTTGAATAGTAGTATGGATCATCATTTTAAAGTATGTTTTGGATAAAATTCTAGGTTCTGTTCGTGCTGTACTAAACTGGCCATTTCATAACCAGTCTTGATGGAAAAATGGTAAATTTATGGATTAGAATTCTAGTGAAAATTCTAATCCATAAATAATCTATTAGAACAACAACCGAAAGGATTGGTTACTATTGAAAGTTTTTGAGATATTTGCCAAAACCTGAAAATTAAGTTATATCCCTTATTAAACAAAAAAAAAAAATGGCTCGAATAAAAAATTTCGCTTTATTTGAAGTACAACCAACACAATTGTGTGTATAGTTACAGTGTTTTTTTTTGGACGAAAATAAGTTAAAAAGGAATTCACAAATGTGTAAGTTGGTTCAAAAAACATACAAAAATAAATGTTTGACATGGCGCTTTTGCCGTACCCACACAATTGTGTTACTGGGCAGCAAAAGAGATATGGCCGCAGAAAATAAAAAAAATTATAGTGGAAATTCTAATCCACACATTTTTTACGAATTGTCCCTATTTAAATGCAAATTTTACAAAATTTAATTAAGAAATAGCCGAGTTCCCTACAGTTTAAAATTTATTTATATCGTGAAAAAAGTAGCGATACCATTTTTCGTAAGGACTGTTAATGAGGTGGCCAGTTTAGTCCAGCAAGAACAGATCTAGGATCTTTGATGGATTAGGTTTTGTCCAAAACTTATTTTAAAATTACTGATCAATACTACTTTTGAGAAAATTCAAGATTTCATATACCAAGTTCCTTTACTTCGGATATCAATCAATTTGCCATTTTCAAGACAAACCCGAGTATTAAATATTGTGCGTTATACATAAATTAATGAATGGGTGCGTATAATAAAACTAATTTTAATCATGGTGAAAATTTCCGGAAATTGTTTGCAAATTACGAGTCAACACAACAAACAGAATCATTTAACCATTTGCAAATAAATAATTTTTTTTTGAAACTATAGTTCAGTCGTTAATAAAAAAAACAAGGCCTGTTGTTGGCCAGGACGATGTATGGAAAATTTCCAAAATGAGGGTAGTGTTGCTAAACATATTTAAACAAAAAAGCAAGAGCTTGACAACATAAGGTTGTGGCAGCTATTTAACTTATGTTTTGATTGATACTTAATCGGAAACTGTAATAAAATAAAATTTTTAAGCCGTTTTTAAACCAATTTTACCTTCTCCGTGTTGCGTGTCTCCCCAAATAAATTCTTAACATTTCATTCTTCTTGCGGTTATCATATAAATGGTTAACTTTCGGTTCATTTGTAGGTCTATCTGATGAGCTTGGAATTATAATGGCAGGATGATGTATTTCAGGAGAACAACGTTGCGACTCGAAACACATATGCTTTTGTCAGCTGCACTAGCCTAAGCTCACGTATGACATATTATAAGAATAAATTAAAAAATATTTAGCTGATAAGATCATCATTCCATACTCATGAAGCGATTTTAAAGGTAGCCGAAAGATAACTTTGTTGTGTACCTTAAATTAAGGATAGCCGGTAATTTGCACATATGTAGATAACAGAGCCCTCGCACGCATATTGAACATTTTTAAATAAACTACAAGTATGAAGATTTGGTCGGCCGTCAACAAAGTTGGAATGTAACAAACTAAAATTGTCGAATGGAATTTGAAAATGCCTGAACCAAATTTTGTTTAAATTCAGTTTTATGGTGGGATAATAAGCCCATAGTAAATTAAACAGATTAAATGGATAAGATTGATTAGGCTGAAAAAAACTCGACAATATTTATTATTTAACAAACGTTTAGTGAACCCCACTTTAAATGTAAAAGGCCATTCGTGTATAGAGTGAAATTCCAAAACATCCAAACTGTTCCCATTTATCAACTTTTTGACGTTTCTTATACCAACATAATTTTTTGATACATTTTTATCGAGTGTGTGCTTTTTCCAATTCAAACGGTATAATGTAATCGATAACGCAAATTTTTTGAGACTTCTAAAATTTTTTTCATTCTGTTTATCATCCTGTAGAATATTACCCGACAGAACATAAAGCAGCGCAGCTTCTTATGTTATAAATCAAGACAGTTAATTTCCGTTAAACCGAATAAAACTGTGCTATACATCAGCGTTGTCGCAACATGAAAATGTCAGTAACTAGAAGGCAATCACAATCTTTAAAGAGCAAGAATCATCGCATGAATTAACACAATTCTGATAACACCACATTTTACTGCGAGTCTCTCGGAACAAATTTGCATACGAAAAAACGGACTGATTCGACTAGATGGTATGATAGCTTATAACGCTTGTAAACCGCTGTAACGGTGTGGAATCCATAATATGCTGTGCACATAAAATGAATTGAAAGCATTCAAAAGAAGTTTCTGATTTTTTTAACCCTTTATTGCACAGTATATCATATATGATATTAATTATTTTTCTTAAACAATGTTCTTTTTCATCACTCTTCTGCCAGAAATCCATTTGTTCATTGTATTACCTTATGAAAACTCTATTTTAGGGCAAAACAGTTGTCAAATAAATTGGCTGGAACATTTATTTCAACCAATGTGCTGTGTTTAATGATGTAGTGAAAAGTTGCTCCAAATTTACTTCGATTTATTTAAGAATTACTATAGGTAAAAATTATTCAATGTAAGTAGTAAATTGATCATTATATGTATTTTATGATCCTAATCTATTAGTTTGGAAAGTGAAATCAAATTAATTTTATAGAAATTTTAAATATTAGCAAATTATAAAGTAATATGATATTTTATGCAGGAGGTACCTATTTTTACCGAATATCATATATCGATGGTCAACCGCACAAATGTTGTAAGTACAAAATTTGGTAAAGTGGAGTTAAGTACAAAATTTGACAATACAGTGACTGCTTTGAACGAACTAAAGGAATTGAAAGATAAATGTTCACGAATGTGTGGAAAAACCGGATTTTGGAATATCTTCAGAGCAACATAAATTTTTAGAAGGCCAAATAAATTTTATTATACCATTATGATTTTTCAAATATTTCTTCGACGATAGTATATAGTGGCACATTTTGTTGAAGAGGCAAATTTATTTAAATTTAGAATTTTATTTAAATTTTTAAATTAAGACAACACATTCATTTTACTTTTAATAATAAAATGCTTCCTAGAACTTACCCATACCACGATCGATTATACAAAATAAGGCCACTGATAAACAAATTTAAGTTATAATTTTCAAAAAGTGCCTTTGAAAAAATGTTTATCGGTAGATGAAAAATTCTTCAAGCAGTATATGCCTACAAAACTTAATAAATGAGGATTTAAAATTTTTGTTTTATGTGGAACTTCCGGTTTTATGTATAATTTAGAAGCGGCTTCTAATGTTGTAATTCGTCTTACGAATAATTCCTTCAAACATGGAGTAAACATGGATTATAAGTAATTTTTTTGATAACTATTATTACTCTATTCCATTATTAACCAAATTCGTAAATCGGGAAATATAAAACTTAGGAACAGCTCGAAAAAATGGTATACTGAATTCCAAACTGGCTGATGATTGATTATAGTAAATGCAACAAAGAGGCCCATCGTTTGAGATGATGTCTAATATCGAAGGAAACCAAATAACTGTAGTTCAGTGGAAATACATACAGATTGTTATTCTAATGTCTATATTTGTTGGTAGAATTCCACTGATACTTTACAAACGAGTAGAAAAACAACGTGGCACGCCCTAGAAGAATCTGTTAGGTTTGGCAGATTATAAAGCAGAAATTTCAGAAATTAATTAAATATGCAGATCCATTAAGATTTGAAAGACCATCTCGTGATATTATGGACCGTAATAGACTTAAAAAAATAATGTTCCAGTAGCTCAGCCACCTCCAAAAGTAATTTGGCTAGATAATATAGGACACTTGCCTACTTGGAATGGTAGTAGATTGTCATGTAAGCTGCCAGATTGAAATAAGCTTGGGTTTATAAAGTGTTCTAAATGCAACGTCTCACTGTGACTAAATAAGTATAGAAATTCAAACGCAATGTTCCATTCATAAAATAAAACTCGATAACCTAAAGACCTAACCCTACATTTTAAGTTTTATTGAATTCTTTTAAATAAATTGATTTATTTACAGTGTTAGCTGTTATTATTAATTACCTGCGACTTAAATATTTTTTCTGTCCTTACTGCGTAAAGTATCATATGTGATAATATAAAAAAACCGTGATTTCCATGAAAAATGAATTCTTCCTCCATTTTTAAAGGTGATTCTCGTTATCAGAGATTAGAAATACAAATCAAACTAATTTTTGTTCAGTAAAATGAGATATCGTGCAGTAAAGGGTTTTGTTCAGTGCTGTAGCATTCGTCGTCGTGCTAAGCTATTTGAAAGTTTAGAGGGGAATTGCACCTTTATTGCATCAATCATACAGCCTTGGCCAAAAGTATTGAACACTATAAATTTGGGGCGTACACGATGAAAATAACGGAAAAGATAACGGAAGGACTGAAAACAGTGACTCACACCGCAGTTGTGGTAATAAACCATCTGGTGCAATAAAATTTGTGATTTTTCCATTTTGTATTTATTCGTCAAGCTACTTTCACTCATTGCGACACATCCAGTGATGTAGTCCGCTTTTGGTGTTTTGATTTATTAAATTAAGTCATATTATTGCAATATGCTGAAACAAAAAAGGTTAAGTTTAGAACAACGTGTGCAGATACAGCTTCTGCATGAGCAAGGAAAATATTTCTAAAACTGTGTAAAGATTTCTAAAACTGTGAAATGATCACAACGATCTGTGCAATATACTATTGAGCGATTCATCGCTAGTGGATCACACAGTAATAGGTACAGAACCAAAAATTAAGAACGAAAAACTATTGAGAGAAGCTTTAAAAAATAGGAAAAAAACTTCTTCAAACCTCTCTGCTGAGTTGTCAGTAGAAATAAAGAAACCAATCTCTACTCGCCTCACTCGCTGAAGGCTTCCAGAAGCTGGTTTGAAAGGCTATAAAGCCTGGAAAAAACCTGACTCTCCGAAAAAACAAGAAGGTTCGGTTTAAATGGGCCTTAAAATACCAAAGTCTCCCCGAAGAAGATTGGCCAAATATCGTGTGGTCAGACGAATCAAATTTTGAAATAAGTTGACAATTCTATGCCCTAATAATATTTAATAATATAATTTTAAAATAAAATTCATCGACACAAATGTTTTAGTTTTCCGAAGTCTCTAGATTTTCTTGCTTTCAGATTTTTTGTGCACCTGGTGTGCTTTTTGTGCGTCACTGGGTAGGCGAAACATTTAGTCCAGAGTGTGTGGTACAAACCGTAAAATACGGCGAGGGCAGCATAATGGTGTGGGGCTGCATGACTAATTCTGAAATTGGCGAAATGTTCGTGTGTGAGGTCAACATAAACTCTTCAAAATACATAAACGTCCTAGAATCTCCGTTTCCGCCCTCATTTTCAACATTTTTTGGTGATACAAACTTGGATAGCGTTAAATACCAGCAGAATAATGTGCCAAATCATAAATATGCCCGCACAATGGCATGGTTTCGAGAAAGTCGCATTAATGTTTTGGAGTGGCCTGCCTAGTCCTCGGACCTGAACCCCTTAGAACGTTTATGGAGTTTATTAAAACGTAGAGTCAGACGCTACACAATAAATAACAAAGAAGACCTAAAACGCTGTCTGCACCAAACATGGGGCGCCATACATCCTGTAGAATGTAAAAAAACTTGTAAACTCGCTACCCAAAAGAATTTCTGCCGTTATAAAGGCAAAGGGTGGACCCACAAAATATTAATTTTATAAATAAATAAATAGTAATGTGAACCTATAAAAATTTTCAATTTATTTCAAATTGATACTCCCAAAAAAATTGTAAGATATCATGGGTGCTAAATACTTTTGGCCAAGACTGTATATACGCCAACGTCGCCAAAATCAATAAAAATCATTGGAATATCTTGATTGTACATTTGAACACGTCCATAATGTGGCCATAACAATACTTCAGAACTGCTTCCCGTTACAACATTTATGAGACGGCAACTTGTGTAAGGTTCCAAATTGTTCCAATATGAATTTGATGTATGATGTTGTGACTTTCTCTAAAATGGGAGTTGAATCTAAGGCATACCATAATGCAGATTTGGTTCGAAAGCTGATACTCGAAAGTTGTGAGTTTTGCTGCTGTTTCACTAAACTATTAGATGCACAAAATTAATATTATTGTTGATTAATGTAAATAATAATTAAATAACATATTTACATCTAGTGTACTGATGAAACAACAGAAAAACTCCCAGCTCTCTAATCGCGGTTTTCGAACAAAATTCGTATTCAGGATTCAAAGCTTATTTCGGAGTTCCGGAGAACTGAAGTTGCAATATAAGAAGCCAATAGTTGCTTTCCAATCGACCACCGCAAGTACTTATAAGCACTTAAGGTTTTTGTCTTTGCTAAATTAACTACTCGCAACTGTTCTACCTTTTTATTATGAGTAATTGGAAGCAGTTACGATAAATTTGTCCGCTAGGTGATAGTGTGTAGTATTTTTCTGTCAAAAATATTATTGAATGTCGTAGGTGAAGCGCTAATAAAATTCTGGTATAAATATTTTTTTTATTAAAAAGTTATCAGAAATAAACTACATATTTGTAGGTTATGTTTTCCTTTTGTAATTTTTTGTGCTTTCCAATCGACACTTTAGCCAATACACAGTTTTCGCACTTACAAGTACTTGCGGTGGTCGATTGGAAAGCAATTAATATTGTTATTATTAACTCACCGTTATTTTGAGTGTGCAACAACGCTAAGGATTTTTTTGTGAAAAAAACAAGTGTTTAAAATATATGTTTATTAAGTGCAACTGTGTTTCGCCAAGTGCCTACGGCAAATAGTGTTAAAAGTATTAAACAATTTTGTATCAAACCTGAATCATACTGAAGCCATAAAGACAATTGCTTAAGATCATTATCTTATAGTAATAGTTCCAAAATGAGCTTTTGGTATGATTCCGAAGCTCAAATTTGCGATGGAATAATTTTTATGATTTCATATCTAACTTAATGTACTCGTACATGAAACCACAAGGACAAATTGCTTAAGATCGAGATTCTATATTCGTGATTCATTTTAAACTTTTGGTATGTGATTTGGGTGTGGATCACTTCTGAGGATCACTTCTTACTTTGAAACCCTAAAAACAAATTGTTTAAAGTCAAATACTTATAGTCATGCTTTCAAAGTGTGCTTCTGGTATCACTTAACTGACAAACTGCCAATACAAGGTAGTGAATATGTTTCAACATGTTATATTATGTCTTCTGTAGTTTTAAATTAGAAGATTACCTCATATTACTGTACACCATACATTTAAATTGTGTTGCCACACAGTACAAAACCCAGAAAAAATTCGGGATGGAGTTTACATTTTTCTGGCAAATTCAATAATTTTTTTTTCCGTATAGCAATAAATTTCCTAAATGGAAAAGGTGTTTTTCGGGCTAGTTTTACATGCCAGCTTCAAATACATATTAAAATTTGATTTTTTCTTTTTTTATCTGCGGAATAGTTTTCTTAATTTCGGATTGGTTTTTAATTTAATTTTATTTACTAAACCGTTGTATGAATCTGACTTAAGATTTTACAACAATTCTGTAAAACCAAACCAGTTTGTCACGTGTCATCTTAAATATGTATAACTTCAAGAATAAAACATGGAATGTTCTCTACACTGATGTGCAAAATTTTGTAAAGCAACTACTTAGTAAAACATGGCGGGTGAATATATTGTAGCCACGCTTCATATCTAAGGCAACAAAACAGTCGTATCGGACTTTTGGTAAAAATTATTTTCAATAATCAAAATTTATTATTCCTGCCTAAATTTTAGGTCAACCTTTGTTAAAAATTTAGTATACAAATTTATTTGAATCTTTTAATTCTTTGCCGTTTTTGTAAATGCTATAATTTTAACATAATTTCATAAATAGAAATAGCTAATATGATAGATACCACTTCTGGTACACAAATTTGCAACAAATTTCGTAACGATCTCTTAATTTTTACAAAATGCTTAAGATAAAAGTTTTGTTCATAAATGTTTGGGACTTTGGGTAAACTAGTTTTATGGATAAGAACTCGTTATTTTCGGTAAAATTTAAAAACTATCGGAACCAATTTCGTATTTAAACTTAAATTACAAAAACAAAATTTATCTTCAAAAACGAAATGCTTCTATGAAAGCTACACCATACAGTGATCCGATATTGGCCAAACATCACTGAGATCTCTCAATTAATAAAAACAGCCTAAGTATTAATTTTCATGCCGATCAATTACCTCGCCTGGGCTGAAAATGAGATTTTTATCAAAATTCTTCATTTCCACTTATGCATATTTTAGTTCATAATAGTTTTTATTGTAAATGATTGTTAAATGCGAAAAAGCTCTCAGAGTAGCTGCTACCGCTTAAGGTAATGCTAATGAATTGTGATGAAAATTTTGGAGCGACTGATTTTGATACAAATTGATGAAAGGCAGTTTTCATGTGCCAGAAATCGATTGTGATGAAGCGCAAAAATTTTTTTCGAATAAAAGGGGTTCTGATTTCAGGAAAATTCACTTTGGAATCCATCGAAAATCTCATCATGTTGCAGGCTCACGTTGCGCGATGTTGTACGGAATCTTGCATTATGTTGTGGGATTCTGCATGCTTCGACATATTACACCATTTGCGTGGCGTTAAACGCATGTTTCTTGATCCAGGAGTCGTTTGCGGTGGGTTCCGATGTTAAGAAAATTTGTTTTGTTGCTCTGGAGTTTTTTCCAATCATGTTTTCTCTGTTCAATTAAGTTAGTTAAAAATTGTTATACTTGTTGATTTTCTAGGTTCAAAAATAGTTTGCTATATTATATGTTTTTCGACAGGATCCGTGTCCATGTTTAACATTTTTTCTCATTTAAATCATTTTATTGAAAATTTATTTGTGGGATGGAGTCATTTAAGGTCATTCTGTTTTATCATGTTGCTTCTTGCATAAGGTTCTGCCATGTTTCACTATTTACGTGATGTTGCAGCATGGTATACCATGTTGTGTCGTGTTGCAACATATATAGTAAAAAAAATCCTATTTGGTTCTTTTCGGTTCGGACTATTATATATTCATATAAAATTTCTGAGAGGGGATTTCGTGTGCTCAAAATCGATAAACGATTTTCAAGCAAGTCATGAAGCGACTGCAATGGTACGTGCTGATTAAATGGTTAATACTAAGTCATTCGTCAATGGAAGGGGGGGGGGGGGGAATTTAGATTAAATTATGAAAACGAGAACCTTATATAAGTTTTTAATACGCCTGTTGAAAATTTTCAATAAACCATTTTCTAAGCAATTTCTAAACCAATTTGGTCTGTTTGCATGTTCATCATAGGATTCTAAATGTGTTAACTTGATATGATCTTGGAAATTGAGTTAATTGTATGTAACGTAAACCTTTTTCAACATAAGGAACTCGGATAGTATTTTATGAAAATATCCAATCTATTTATTTTATGGAGATATTTTTTATTTCTCATATAATTATTTTGTGTCAAGAAATAAAGAAGAACCTGAAAATTGGTTTCGATTTTGTAAAATGTAATGAATTGTTGATATTTAAATGGATATATATATATATGGATAATATATTTGTGGGTGTTTTTTTGCTGAAAAGTGGAGACTCGGTTTTTAATTTTTAGCTTTAAATAGAGATCGAGCAATTTATTGTCGTTGCTATACTCAAACATTAAAGATTTTATTGCTCTAGGTTTTATAAAGATTTCCGATTGTGTGAAAAAACCGCCTTAAATCCAACATCTTATAGTTTACTGAAGTTGAGTACTTAGAGGTAAAAGTGATCCATATTCTATAAGTTTGTACTAGTTTCGATATATCTCATAAGGTTCAAAAGATTCATGTTCCAAATTTTTGTACACGAGCGAAATCCATAGTTCTTCACCAACTAATGATTTGATACGGCGAAAGTCTTCCAGTTTGTGAACAACAAATTTTGGTGCCCAGAAGAGATTATCTTTTCCTATTTGAAATTGTTTCTATCTGTCTGAATAGATTTTTCATTTTTATAAAAGTTTTACGGCTATGACTATAGATATAGTCAAAAGGAAGGATTTTGTACCAAATTCCCATACTCAAGCATATAATAATGTTTTAGCATACATTCTTGTCACCAAACGCACATTATTCATAAATTGGTATAAAATATATCAAACACTCCCCTATAATAACCATAAACTATTACACTTTACGTGTTTACATTACATATGCGATGAAAGATACGGTTATACTGAATTTTAAGGAGCATATATAAAATTCCGGATGCCTCCTTAACCATATGGCGATGAAATAAACTTCAATATTCTATATTGGAATTATGTCGCATGTTGGGAGTTCCCAAGCGTAAAAATACTCATCCCCAACATATACGTGCATTACGTAGGCATAACGCACATTTCAGTCTATAACAAAATGTTGTTATGTTTAAGCAAATATAAAAAGTCTACATTTATAGATAATGTTTTGCAAATTAGAGCCCATAATACTTTACTGATCGGATTAAGCGATCTAGAAAGTAGATTTCATACATTTTTGTTCATGCTATATACCAAAATACGTATTTCTAAGTGTGTGTGCGCGCCTAAATGTCTTTAGATAAAAATCTACTCGAGAATACGCCAAAAACAATATAAAATGAAACAATTACATTAAAAAATTTGATCCCACTGAACAGAACATAATCGAATTACTTGTGCCTTTGCATATCACAATACGGTTATATTCTAGCAACTTTTTTGTAGCGAGGCTGTGCCCAATTCAAATGTACATACACATACATACATAGTAATATAAAATAATATAAGACGCGGGTTATATAATTTTACATATAATTTGACATCGAACAATAACGTACGGAAAATTAATTTTTCCTTTCAGAAACATATAACGAACGGGGAAAATTCCATAGCGCACAATATTGAAAAACATTCTTTTCCAAAGTTAATATTTCAAACTTTTCGAATTGTAATTTGACACTGGTTTAAATTATTTTCTTGGAAATATCAAATTAAGCTTTTCTGTTTGGATTTATATTATGTTTATGTATGTACCTAAAAAAATGTGTAACTTTTTGTTGTAAAGTCATTTTTGTGTATTTTATCTTGAAAGGAAATTGGAAAATTTTGTGCGTACCAAAAATGTGTCGTGAGTAGACAGAAGATGTTATTTTTGTCTGTGTATTTGGGGCATGATGGATAATATTATTTTGGCATTAATATTAAAGTATTCATTTAATATGCCACGTGCGGTGAATTTTACTGGTTCAAGAAAAAACCTGCACACCTTTATAGCTCTTAGTAGAATTCAATGCATGATTGTATTTTAAGACGTTCAATCAAATTTTATGACATTCAAGAAATTCATTTCTCGAAGCCGGGAAATTGTTACTAAGTTGCCACACTTAAGGCGTAATAAGCAGCTTCACGTTAAGTTAAAATTTATTGCACAAACATATGTCATATCTTTTGATCGTATTTATTGAAAACACAACATGCAAAATGATCAGTTTACATAGTTTCCGGGCACCCGACACCATAGCAAACTATTTATTTTCAATCTTTCACAGATCTTTGAATTTTTTATATATTTCATATAAACTGTTTCGTTATTAATTTTGTACAAATAAATCTGTGTTTTTTATTGTTAGACCTTACCAAAGGTAATCTAACATAAATCAAATTAAAAATTTAGGCATATCTGTGCAATTATATCTGCTAGTTGTCTAAAACCACAGCATTGGTCATTCGAGCCAAAAAAACAGTGGGCGCCGGAAAATTCGAAAAGTCGAGCCACCACAACAACTAGCAATCCAGTAACATGAAATAACAACAGAGCGATGGAAATTCTAGAGTTGCACCAAGAAATAGCTGAAAAGTTGTTTCAGCATCACATCAACTAGAAAAAGGATGGATAAGGAAGAAAAACAGTAAAATATACCGAATCTAAGATAGCTGCATCTACCATTTTTTTTTTGAAAGACATGCGTGTTCGCATCAACACTGGTGTAGAACAAACAACCATCTATGATTATCAAGAGAATAAGTTAAAATTTGCCCCATATCTACTTGGCCTCATCAATCTCCTGACCCAACGTCAGATGTAAAAAACTTCAGTTATATATGCAATAGAAAGTTACACCACACTCATGATGGTGGAATAATTAAAGCGATGATTTTTTATACGAAAACCAACTCGTTAACTGCTAGAATTCTGCAGGAATGGTCTTAAACGCAGCCACTTGACAATGAATGGCACGTTCAATCAATCATGCAAGCAGTGTAAAAGACGAAATCATCAGTTGCTACACAACGATATAAATGATGATGATACGGGAAACGTACAACAACATTATCAATAATGCCACATTTCAGTTCGTGATTCGAAATGCCCATAAAAGCGTTTTTAATAAATAGTTCAAAAATGGAGCATTCCAATATTACCACTGGCTAATCTTGGGTATAATAATCCAACCCTAATATATTTACTCCCAAGAGCAGGTTATCATGCAGATATCTTTCTACATGTTATAGTCACGCAAAGCAGCAAACAAGCAACGCCCATCGCTCAAAGCTTGGTTAGGTAATGTTGGGAAAAGCAACAGAAAGTAGTGTGTTAAATAAAGCTACAGTAAATTATTACCTACTAAGGACAACTCACTATGTAATATCGAAATAACTCTAAAATGGTTTTGGAAGATCAAAGATTAACATCCCCACAGAAACAAATTTCCGAAGAACGAATGTGTGAACAGGATTTCAGAAACCCTTGCAAACGATCCACAGGTTGCAGGTACATTGTAAAAATACTGATCAATAGTACTAATACCACACTTGTATTTTAATTTAAACTGTAAAACTTATATGACTGTAACAATTGAAGCTTTCACTTCCTGCATGTAATAATTGAAATCTAATTTAATTCGTATGATAATATTTTTACTCTTAATTTAGTGGAATTTGAGTATAGATATTCTTTTATATGTGGTTATTTTAGTAAATTTCACTAAATTAATAGTAATATTTACTTCGTGCATGTAATAATCAGTTTTTCTAATTAGCAAATATGCACTATATTGCGTGAACAATTGATCCATTTGAATTAATATATCAAATAAATGTATTTTCTATTATAATTTAAACTTTAAAGCATATATCACTATAAAAATGAAAGGATTTACTTCCTGCGTATAATAAATCTAATCTAAATTTATTTGTGGAAATATTATATTATTATTGATTGAATGTAAATTTAGTATAACATATACATTATGTTAACAAAAGGTTATTTTTTAAAATTTACTAAATTAATATTAATATTCACTTCGCGCATGTAATTATTTTTTTATAATTTGCAGTATATGTGTAAATTGGCAGTAAATTCCTTGAAATATTTGTCAATTTGAATTTTGATATCAAATAAATACATTTAGTATTTTAATTAAAACTAGAAAACATATATAACTGTAGCAATTAAGAATTCCCTTCCTGCATGTAATCAGTATAATCTTATTTTAATTGTGTGATACGTGTACAAAATATTTTTCTTGCCTTTACAATTAAAGTATATGCATTTTGAGTACTTGTGATTATTTTAATAAATTTTACTAAATAAATATTAGTATTCACTTCGTGCATGTAATAATCTGTTTTGCTAATTTTCTTGAACAATAGGTGCAGTTTATTCAGTGAACTATTGATCCATTTAAATTAAGATATCAAACAAATCCTTTTTTATTTTAATTTGAACTATTTATAAAACACATTTTACTGTAGCAATGAAAGGATTCACTTACTGCATGTAATTATTGTTATCTAGTTCTATTTGTATAAATATTATATTTCCTTGAGTGAAATTAAGTAACATTTATTCGTGTGGTTATTTTAATAAATTTATCTAAATGAATATTAATATTCACTTCGCACATGTAAGAGTCTGTGTTTTTAATTTGCAGGAATATGTAAATGTGCAGTATATTCCGTGAACTATTAATCCATTTGAGTTAAGCTTACAAATAAATGGATTTTGTAGTTTAGTATAAATACAAAACATGTATGTGTGTATTAAAAGCAAAACATGTTCTTTTCCAGCTTAAGTCATTTTGAGATAAATGGCAATATCTTCCCATTTTAAACTTGTAAGAAAATATACAGGTTTTATTTATTTTAATAATTAATAACTGTAAATTAAAGTTTAATAATTATTCCTGAGATATTTTAAATTATATAATTCCGAGCAAAACTTTATTTAAAAATGGATAAGAATGCTATTGCTGTTTACCACCTGCTTTGCAAAAAACTGACATAGATAATGTTCGTTATGATTGTAATATGATTTAAATCAGTGTTTTCCAACGGGGGCCATGTGGTCTCCCTAGGGAGGCATACCATATGCCTGAGGAGATTAAACGGCTTAAAGCCATATTTGTCTTTAATATATTTTAAATCAGATGTTAAAGGCATAATATTTAACATATATATCACATTTTGTAATAAAAAATACAAAATATTTTTAATATAAAATAAAGTGACTGACTCCATTGTACTTTTGAATATCTAACTATATATACTAAACTCTTAAGTTGGTTTAAGTCGGCCGTAACTTAGTTCATGTTTGTAAAAATTAAGATCCTAATCTGATTGCCAATTTTTACCGAAGCGTTTTTAAGTAATTGATCAATATCCTTAAGTTTTCCACTTTTACCGGCACATTGAGAGGGAGAATACTTACTATCATATTTCGTTTAAATTTTCCTTCCTTTAAAACCGATTTGGCCTTACTTACATTCGGCAGGTAAGCTATTCCCCCACGAATAGTTACCGTGTTATAATCAAGTCGATTTATTGAGAATCTCTTTGACACATTTACAATCAGAAACTCCCAATCTAATAATGGTTCCATTCTCCATGGAATGCTCGAAGTATTCCTCCGGTTTAATTTGTTTTCCCAAATTGAGCGAATACTCTATCCGGGGGGATAAACGAGGGGTAGAGAAAATAACTGCGATTTCCTGAGACAATGAGACGAGGAGATTCTAAGCTTAGCCAATAAGAGGGCATAACAATCATAACGGTATTTTTATTTTGCACCCCGCATAACCATCACATATAAGCCTGATTATTGATGTATTGCTGTTAAAATTAGAATTTTGAAGTCTGTGATAAGAGCCAATTTCGTTAGACCCTTTTGGCTGCTCGTTTTCAGTCCAAAAATAGATAAAAACAAATTGTCTATTATAAGGTGATCTTCCAAAGTTTCATGAACAAGTACAGCTGTCTGATGTACTTATTAGGCAGCTTAGTCAGCCATTTTCAGCAATAACATATTTGTTTGACAATCAAAAGCGGTTTGATTGTCCGGTTCAAAACCAATATTAAAATTTCGATTAAAAATATGGATTGGAAATAACTTTTATTTACTATACTTCTAGATCTTGAAAATCGTATAAAACATTCGGTAAAGTATATAATTAGACAGCTTCCCACACATTTACTGTAAAGTCTTAAACAAATAGAAATATTGAAATGTAAAGTTACTCGTTTTTCCAGGAATTTATTAGACTTGTCCTTGCCTAACTGACCATTGCCTCCACAATTTTCTACTGGTGCCGTATTTTGCTCGAAATGTCTTTTGGTTACCCCTTTTATTTGCACCTTTGTTATCCCCAAAATATTTGCAAAGCTAATTTGACATATTCTAACCAATTTTAAATTTCGTTTTCACATTAGATATTGCACACTAAATTTTTTTGGGGTCCACTTACACTTTATCGTCGTTTTCGGAAAAAATAAATCCATCGTAAACTTTTATTCGTTTACAATGGTACACAAATTCTCTATGGGGACATTTTGGCACTCTCGGTAGTGATGTTCAAATAAACCTAAAATAAATATTTGAAAACCATATCAGCTAAATGGCAGCTACGGCTACGCTTGCAGCACTTTATCCTTTTTCTGAAATTTTCCATGACCAATTCGCAGATTTGCGGATGTATGTCCTCGATAACTTCACGAATTTCATCTTAAAGGTATTAAATCGATTGTGCAGCATTTGCATGGACCTTATCGTTCACGTGGTTCAAAAGAAAAAAGTCTTAACCTATTAAATCCCAAGATTTCGGTGTCTAATTGTGATCACCTCTTCGAGGAATAACACGGTCAGAAAACTTTTCTTGCAAAACTGCAATTGTTTCCTTGCCTGCGTAGCATGTAGCGCGGTCTTGCTAAAAATAAACGTCATCCACATCAATATCTTCCAATTCCGGCCCAAAAAATTATTAATCATAGCTCCGAAGTGCAATACATTCACTGTAACAGTTGCACCAGGCTTATTTTCGAAAAAGTAAGGTGCATTCACACCACCAGCCTAAAAACGACAACAAACAGTGACACATTGAGGATGTAGAGGCTTTCCATTCCATCATTCTTGGATTTTCTGAGCACCAAATGCGACAATTCTGCTTATTAACGTAGCCTCCGAGGTGAAATTGAGCCCATCACTAAAGATGATTTTTCGATGAAAATCCGGATCATTTTAATGCAATTGAAGGATCCAATCAGCGAAGATACGACGTTTATGGTGATCGACTGGCTTGAGTTCTTGTGTTAATTGAACTTTAAAAGCCTTAAGATCTAAGTCTTCATGCAAAATACGGTGTAATGTCTGTTCTGGAATTTCAAATTCCGAGAGCGACGAGGAATCGACAAACCTTTGTTTTCATCAACACTACAGTCTACACCAGTAATATTCTCTGTTGTTCTTGAGCGACGCAGACAGTTTTGATTTTTTACACAACAAACTTATCCCCACAGATCAAATTTGTTCACCAGTTTCACTATTGCTGGCTGAGAAAATGTTTCACGACGACCCAAAAGTGCCTTAGTTTTGCGAACTGTGAGTGCAAAATGTTCACCAATTTTATAGTGAATTTTAACAATTCCAATGCGATGTTGAACCGTGTATCGTACCATTTTTAATAATGGCGTAGTTTTTATTAGTCAAATGTTAAAAGATGACAGCTTTAAAATTGACAGCTGTCCAAAGAGCAGGCTTTTCAAAATGACACCTCTTATTGGAAAACTATTTGAAAACTATTTAAAGAGTAAAAAGGCCTAACGGGACTTTCAAAAAAAAAAACTTTCCACAAGTTGTGCTCGAATTTTCTACAGTGTTTTGTGTTATAAAGGATAACGACAATACTGGGTTATAGAGGAAAATATTAATTTTACGAGAAACGATACTACATTTTACAACACCTAGATTAATACTGATTATAACTGCATAAATTGTAGTAAACGAAGAATTTGTTCCTGCAACAGGATAAACCAGATGAAACTGCATAAAATAATGTTTGCTTCATAAATAAAAATGTAGGAGAAAACGACATAAAGGATATGAAAACTTTTTTTTGATAGATAAGATAATGTATTGATGTAAATTAGATACGATAATGTTTTGATTTCAATAGCAATTTTGAATGCCATTTTTCAAAGTGATAAGACATATTCTTTAACACATATTGGTTTTTTAGATCATAGTATTTAACATTCCGAATCGAATGCCATATATATCTAGAAAATAAATTTTTTTGGAGGAAGAGTATATTTTGCTTCCAATAAACTCATATGACCATAAAATTGGAAGTATTCACTTCTTGCATGTAATAACTGTAATCTAATTTTATTTGTGCAAAAGATACTTCTACCTATTGCTTGAGAAAAATTATGTTCAGGTATTTTGCTTACTTGTGGTTATTTCCATATTTTTTACTAAATGAATATTAATATTCACTTCGTGCATATAATAATCTGTTTTTCTATAGAACAAAACGACTATTAAAAATATAAGGAATGTGCATTATATTCGGTGAACAATTGATTTATTTGAATTTAGATATTAAATAAATACATTTAGTATTTTAATTTAACCTTTATACGCTCTTTGGGTGAAATTTCACCCATTAATGATTTTAAAGTTATTTTACTTTTTTATTATGAAACTCAGGATGGTTAAAATTTTTGAATTAGTTTGTATTATTCGCTTGTATTACAAATAAAATATTGGAATATGTGATATATGGATGGATATGTATATAGATTTTATATAATATATATTCGGGTGAAATTTCACCCGAGCAAAGCATGTGAAATTTTTTTTGAGAGTCGTATGAGGTTTAAAATAAAAAACATATTATATGAATTGAACGATTTACTTTAAGTATATATATTATAATTTAAGTATATATATTATGTTTACTTGTGGTTATTTTAATAAATTTTATTAAATGTATATTAGTATTCACTTCGCGCATGTAATTGCTAATCGGGTTTTTTATTTGCAGTATAGTCCGTATACTATTGATTCATTTAAATTAAGCTATCAAATAAATTAGTTTTGTAGTTTAATTAAAACTAGCAAGCTTATATAACTGTAACAATGGAAGTATTCACTTCATGCTTGTAATAGTTATAATCTAATTTTATGTGTGAAAATATAACTATTATTGCTTAAGTAGAATTGAAGTATATATTCTCTTAACATGTGATTATTAATTTTACTAAATGAATGGTAATATTCACTTCGTGCATGTAAAATTTTTTTTCTAATTAGAAAACTATTGGATTTACTATTGGACTACTTTTAATTTTTATAAATTTAAATTTATAGAGAGTCTGAGTTGACTACTTAGGTGTCTGAAACCGGGTCAAGTCTACCATATTTTACAACCTTTCATATCCCCAATCTTTTTATGTGTAAAAGAGTGTTCGGTAGGCCCGGTGTATCCGAAACTTTTTCTAAGTCTTGCCTATAAATTTTAATCAATCAAACAATGAAAATATCATATTAACTGTTTAGACACCTATTAATTTTGTATAAATAAATCTATTCGGTAATAATAAATGTATAATAAAGTAAGCTGTTAAGTTAACAATGCCTTGTCCTCAAAAATGGTAATTTACCATAAATCAAATTAACCACTTGAGCATAACTGACCATACCTGCTAACTGTATAAACCCAGCAATTTAATAAGTCTTAGAATTTTGATCTACCGCATGAGATGTTTTGTTGTATCCGTTAGGTGTTGATAAAAATTCATGTAACCTCAGCTGGAAGTATATTATCCCTCAACAAATTCAAAAAACCAAAATAAACCAACACAGTGGGTGGTAATAATTGGTGAATATTTATCCATTGTATAGGTTTATCATAAATGGAATCGATTAAAAACAGTTTTCGAATTTCGTTTACATGTTATGCGAGCTAATCGCTTTAAATCTAAATTTGATAGCAGAAAAATTTTATTTTTGAAAAAAGGATACATTTTTGATTTATAAACAAGTAGTTGCGAATTGTATGTTTACACAGAAAAGTAAGAGTACGTTTATTAAACAATGAAACCTCCTCTATTATTACTTTTGTTACAGGTGTGTGACAGGTACAGGAATCATTCGTTGTTTCGAAGTTGGTGAAGCTCTCCATAAAATCTGGAGCTTAACTATTGAAATTGATGCCAAATATTTTTGCATCAATTCCAATACTTAAACTTAAAATAGTTGCTCTACTGTGGCTTAAACCAAAAATTTAGGATTTTATTTTATTTTTGATTATAAAAGTTTCAGTTAATCCAATTTTTATCCGAAATTCAAATTAATCTGAAACAATAAAACGCGAGATCTAAATGTTAATCAATAAAATCTGTTTTGTGGTCGCCGGCGACTGTAATGTCAAACATACCTACTTGACCTACTTGGATTCAAGAATGACTACACCAAAGAGACGTCAATTAATGAATGTTAATAAAAAATACCACTACAATGTTGCGTCTTGTGGCCATCCAACTTATTGGCCTACTGATCGTAGAAAAATCTCTGACGACCAAAATTTTGCAGTCACAAGTAAAATAAACCAATTAATAATCCAAGCTTAACCACTTTTAGAATTATCTTCTAACCACTCTCCGGTCTTGAAATTCAAGATGTACATCAGTTCACATATCAACTTAACGTCTACACGCAGACGACTAACGATATTGTTATGGAAAACTTTAATGATCTACTAGTCAAAGCAGCTATTTTGGCCTCGCTTAAACCAAAGAGCAAACATACAAGAAACACCAAAACATCCGCTAAAAAAGAAAAATGTTAACAGAGAAACGTCGCTCAAGACGCATTCGGCAAATTAATTGATCGCCAGATGCTAAATATAACTTTATTCAGGCAAAAAGAAAACTACAAAGTCCATTAATAAAAACAAAATGGATTCTATGCAAAATAATCTTAAAGAAATATATGTCCCCATTTAGACTCAAACTATTCATTATGGAAGGCCATTAAATACCTTAAACGGCTTCAGCAACCAAATCCGCCAATTCGTCTTTCTAACGGTGAATGGGCTGGACGATTGGCTCAAATATTCAATTCAATTTACGAATCAGGATATATCCCTGAGTGCTGGAAATTATCAACTATAAAAATGATCCAGAAGCCTGGCAAAGATCCTACCAAAGTCTCGTCATATAGACAAATAAGCCCACCTACCTAGTCATCAATTTGGTTTCAGAGCCAAACATGGAACAATTGAGCAAGTGTACCGAGTAGCTACAGAAATAAGATCAGCATACGAAGAGAAAAGATACTGCTCCGCCGTATTCTTGGATTTTGTCCAAGCATTCGATAAGTTTGGCACGAGAGTCTGCTTTACAAAATAAATCTTAAATTGTGCCAGAAATTTACAAACTTATGAAGCCGTATTTATCGCAGATATTATGTCAAATACAACACCTCTAAATCAGGCGAGAAAAACATTTTTACTGGACTACCTCAAGGTAGTGTGCTTGGCCCAACGATATATATTAAATTTTCACTTCAGATCTACCAACGTCTTTGCAAATTCTGAAGTCTACTTTCGCAGATGATATGGCATTCGTATGTAGCCATAAAAAAACCATAAGTGGCGTCCGAAATTCTGCAACAACATATTTATGACATCGAAATATGGCCAAAGAAATGGAAGATAAAGTTTAATGAAGAGAAATCGACCCACGCAATATTTACTTTAAATAAGCTTACTTGTCCGTCTGTCACGTGAACGGAATACCAATCCCTCAATCAAATGGAGAAAAATATCTAGGCGTCCATCTAGATCGACGATTAACTTGGCGTAAACAAATTGAAATGAAACGAGACCATATCAAATTAAAAATTGATAAAATGCATTGGTTGAAGGGGAAATATTCAACTATTGACCTTGAATACCAACTTCTTCTGTACAATACAATGATCAAACCAATTTGATCGTATGGTTGTCAATTATGGCAATCAAACTCAAATTCGAATATCGACATTGTCCAACGAACACATCCAAAAATTCTGAGAATGATTACAGGAGCACCCTGGTTCGTAAAAAACAAAATATACATAAGGACCTTAGCATTCTAACTGTCAAAGTCAAATTAAAAAAGATGTGGATCAGCTATGCAGGGAAACTGGCATCTCATCCGAATTTGCTGGCCCGAAACCTACAAGATATACCTAAGTCTTCGCGGTTAAAGATGAAAACGATGACTGTAATATCATATATTATAAAATTATTAAGTTTAATTATTGATAAGAAGTAGTTTCTGCTCCCGCAGATTTACATAATTACCTTAGTTATTAAGGTTTGAAAACTTATTGTTATTTTCATGTTTGAAAGATTCAATAAATAAAGAAAATGGTTATGAAAAAATCTTGAAAAAACTGGATGTACCATATTGTTTTGAAAGCAGCATTATTCATAAGTGTGCTTAATTATTTGTGGTGAAGTTATGTCGTCATGTACCTTAAGTACTGGTTTATGATGTTTAACTCAGTCTATCATCTTATCTAATTATTAGTTAAAACATTATTTTCCACTGGGCTAGATGTAATACGTCTACGATTTTCGGGTATTTGAAATCTTTTAAACAAATAGTACTCAAAACTGCCCTAGCACTCAAAATTGCCCTAGTAGAAAGGGGCGCGGCTTCGGCTTTTGGCTATCGAATGCTACAAAACAATATTGTCACTATTTACAACCAACATGTTGAAGAAGACGCGATTAGCATAACCATATAAGATTTGACCGCACAGGAAACTACGCAACTAAAACAAAATGTGGTAATATATTACGCAATATGAAGAAATATAATGCGAGACATCTAACTAACCCAAAATCAAGACTCAACATGGAACATGGTACAACATCACACGGTGTACCATCAATCAACGTGGTGCACATGTCGCAACATACAGCAATATCTCTTATCGTAACATAATTGACCGTTACACAACATTTCCTAACAAGATGCAACATCAAGAAACATGCTACATCGTCACGCAACATGCTGCAACATGGAGAAATATCAGCAACATGTAAATAACTACTTGCATTTTACGAAAATCTGAACCTCTTGTAAACGCTTTCGTGCACTCGAAAACTTTTTCTCTCCGAATTTAAGAGTAAAAAATTTACGAAAAAAATGACACCCTACTTATTCGAAGAACAATTGCCATTGTATTTTTTATCAATGTCGATCGAAGCGAAAAATATTAAAGAAGAGATCCAACAAATTAATTTTCCTAAAAGAAGAAAACATCTAAATTTATTCCTAGCATTTGAAATGCCCCATTTACCAATTTTTATAAAAAATGTTTGCCAATTTTTTATAAAATGCCAATTTTTATAAAAATGTCGCGAGGCAATACTAACTAAAAAAATGAATTGGTCCAGGCCCCACCAAACAATTCACTGAGCGGATTTTCCCGAAATAACCACACATCGCAATTGACTTGGGACACTCAAAAACCCTTGCTCACCAATTCTTGTAAAAGACGTGTCAGCCGAAAAACATTACTGAAAAGGACTGCGCCCTCATTGTAGGATCCTCTTAATGATTTTTCTAAAGACCAAGACTCATCACATCGACTCCTGGTACACGAAAGGGAAAACTTTAACGATATAAATCGTTTCTTGACTATGTACGGCTAGAGGAATTGTTTTAGTACATATTGAAATGAAGAGGACTTTCAAAGTATACGGATCATGCAATTTTTTTAGAAAAATAGATTAAAATCCCTTAAATTGAATTAGCTTTGTTGATCCATCTGCCAATATGAATGAACCCGATCGATCATAACTCCATTTAAAAATAAGTCATTACCAAGTCATTACGTCTTTAAGAAAAGTTCATAACTTTACATTTAGAAACGTTGGGACAAACCTTCCTCTAGGTACATCATTCACAGAAATTATTTAATTTCCTTTATAGATTAAGCAGATTGCCATCATTTCAAATAATGCAAACAATTTTAAACATTTTAATATCATCAGCATAAATTAAAAAATTAACACTTTTTGAAGCACCATTTTACATCATCTATGAATAAATAAGAGATGTCTAAAATGGCTGAATAAGTAAAATGAAGAATTGCCATTTGGAGTACTCGGATACTCGAGTACTCGACAATTTCATCAATCTACCGAGTTTTCGAATACCCGGTTAATTTAATCGAGTACTCGAGGTTTAGAAAAACTAATTTTTTATCTAAAATAAAAATTAAATTTGTTGCCTAATTTTTGGCTTTGATTTGTATGCTATAGTTAAAATTGATTGTACAAGAGAACACTGTTAATGAAATTTATTTGACGTTCCAATTTTTTTACATTCTATCCATTTCAATTGTTCATTGTTCAATGTTCATTGTTCATTGTTCAATTGTGGATTCATTGTTGTTGTTCGTTGTGTTCGTTCCGTTCCTTTCGTTCATTATTTTTTCTGCAGTATTATTTTTTGGGTTCATTGTTGATGAAAAAATTACTGAACAATTTTATTTCATAAAATTTTTTTAGTTCAAAAATTCATGAACAAAACATCAAAACACAAAATGAACAACGTACTTGACTACAAAATAAAAATATCGAAAAAGTGTGTGTTTGGGTGGTGCTACACGAGATTTTAATTTCTGGTTTCAAACTAAGTCGTAATAGATTTTTTATTGTTAATTTAAACCTTCATATTAAATGAAAACACCTAATTTTTTGTATTATTTTATTCTGTTCTCTCGAAAATAAAATTTAAACAAAAATCTACATCTCAAAAATGCCATTAAATTTTGTTATTTTCATTTCTATTTTTGTCATTTCGGATTCACGGACAAAAATTGTGCGACATAAAATTTTTGTCCGTGAATCCGAAATGATTAAAATAGAAATGAAAATAAAAAAAATTAAGTGCATTTTTGAGACGTAGATTTTTGTTTAAATTTTATTTTCGAGAGGACAGAATAAAATAATACAAAAAATTAGGTGTTTTAATTTAATATAAAGGTTTAAATTAACAATAAAAAATCTATTACGACTTAGTTTGAAACCAGGGGCTCTATTCTTGAACTATTACGAAAATTTTCGGTACCTACAATTTTCGTAACACTATTTTCGTAATCGTAATGGAGAAATCATAAATTGGTATTCTTGAAACCGAAACTAAGAAAGAGGGGAATAAGAAATAATGACTCAAATTTTTTTGTTGTAAAATTGCTGATTTGGTTTTAATTCTTGTGATGTTTGAAATTATATAACACTTTGCTCTGCTTCTGTTTTTTATTATTTTATTAACTTAATATTTTGCCATCATTGGCATCATCAGAATCTAGTGAATTTGTAATGAAAATGTACATAAAATTAATATTGACTATATAAATATAATTATTTAGAACAAAATTATTAAAAGAAAAGTAAAAAGCAAAAGAAAGGAAATGAGAGAATGTGCTTTTTGATTTGAATATTAATTTTAATTATTAATTTTTGAAGACGCTTTTTACTGACACTTTAACGATTAACGGAAAATTCTACTTACAATAGTTTTAATAAATTTTAATTTAAACAGTCATGATTCGTCACTATGTTAAAAACTCCGGTTGCACATTTAAAATATTAAAAATATTAATAAACATTGATACATAGTTAATAAATAACATAAGAAATATAAAACGTAAAAATATTATATTATTTTAATTTATTTAGTACGGTAGTGTAAGATCAATGAATGATAAAAAATTAAGTATTTTGTTGTTATTCTTCGATTTTATGACATAGGTTTGTATTTGTGGGATCTAAATAAAAATGCTAGAATAATAATATGGTCACCCTTTAAAATTGCTTCGTTTGAACTGAAACGGTTACATATCATGATGAAAATACGAAATAATGAGCTGAACTTGTTTACGAAAGGGCTTAAAGAACTTAAAAATTCTATTACGGTACAAAAATATTTAAATCTGTCAGATCTTAAATGTCAACACCATATGTTATTATTGGTTTATGCAATGATATGCCGGCGATGGAATTCTCTAAATTATTATTTTTGTCTTTTCGATTATCCAGTTTTATTAGAGATTGTTTTATTTTATAGTTATGAATGTGCTGTTCAATTAATTTATGTTGTTAATGTTATTAGTGTGAGTGTGTAAGATGTGAAGTGTTTTCATGTTTTTGGTGTTTTATGTTGTATATTTGGTGTGAAATCAATGTATGTTATTGGCGAATGTGTGTTATGTTAATGTTTTGTAAATGTTCAATAAAGTTTTCTGGTTAAAATTTAAAAATTGTGTGTCTGATTTAAGATTTACTGTGTTTTTTTTTGGTCTAACTGAATGTGAATCGTTTCTAGTGTTTCCCGTTTTCTTTTATGCGATTCCACTTCCAGAATTTTTGTGTTAGTAAAATCGAATTGGTGGTTGTTGATTTTACAATGTTTTGAGAGAGCTGTGGCTTCTGATTTTGATTTGACATTTCCTTGATGTTGTTCCAAGCACTTTGATAATGCTTTCAAGGTTTGTCCAATGTAGTATTTATTGGGGGAAAAAAAATCATGTCATTCTTGAATTGAAACCCTTAAGCGAAACGGATGTTTTTTAAATTAATGTTGTGTAATTTTGTGCCTTATAGTATTAAATTTTAAATTTTTAATATTTTATTTAATTTTTTATAATAAAATAAATTTAAAATTTATTGATCTCAACACGGTATATTTCCAATTTTTCATGAATACTTGTTACAACGAAATGCCAAAATATTTAAATTTTTGTAGTTAAATCAGCTGTGATTAAATAAAAATTATGGACTTCCAAAATGTACCCAAATGTAGTTGTAGTAAACAGAAGATTAAAGTGGTTCAACCTAAAACAAAACTCATCCCAAATTATCAATTGTAGATATTCCTATATTTTTAAGAATAGAGACGTGTATAAACAAAAATGTCTTTTGTTTATTATTTGCGTATTGCATTGGTCACTTACAACAATAATCGCATTAAAACTTAACCCAATCTAAATCCAAAATGATTTTGGATTGACGTTTGGAAAACTAAAATATTAATAAAATCACGGATTATGCAAATATACATAGGAAAAACATTTTTACTTACAAACTTTGAAGCCAAAAAGTAAATCCGAAAATGACTGTTGATTTGGAAATTTATAAATCCAAAACAAAATCCTAATCCACTTTTACCAATACGATACAGCTATTATCTCGAACAAAACATTGGGGTAGATACTCGATCGGCTATCAAGCAAGCAATTTGCTAGCCAAAACCTGGCTACTCAATCAATTTTACCAAGAAAATTTGAATTTCGAATTAAATTTTTTGTTTATTTTTGCAATTGCACAGTAAAACAACACAAAAATTTGCTGTTCATTTTTGGAAGCCGCAAAGTTTACTGTGCAATCGTAAAAAAAACTTTATACAAAATAATTTACAATTCAAATTTTCTTGGTAAAATTGATTAAGTAGCCACGTTTTGGCTAGCAAATTTCTTGCTTGCTAGCCGATCGAGTATCTACCCCATTATTTTGGACATCAAATAGAAATAGAGTTGTATTTAAAAAAAAAATAGAACTGGGGTAATTCTAAAAATGAATCCAATTTTTCCAAATGATCACCAATTACAGTAAAATAATTTGAGACATGAAACTGTGAGAAATCATTGCGTTTTAACTACGAATATTTAAAAACATCAAAATATTACGAAAACGAAATAAGGAACGAAAAAGCCATTACGAAAATTTTGGTAACGTTCCGTTGCGTAAATTTTCGTAATCCAATTTCAAGAATACCATTTTAAGATTTTCGTTATACTTTGACACTAACTCGGTACCAAAAACTTTCGTATAATAGTTCAAGAATAAAGCCCCAGATATTAAACTCTCGTGTAGCACCAGCCTTTGTTTTTACAAAGGTATATACATATATCATGTCGTCTCTTTCTTGCCATGTTCCTTCGGTAAAAAGTTGAAGATATATCAACTTTATGAAAATAATACCGAAGAAATAAAACGTCATTTGCGACAAATCCTATTGGTTTACAAAAAAACACAACGAACGGAACGAACGGGATGAATACAACAATGAACTCGGCTTCATGTTTGTGAACCTAAAATGTTATCAGTTCAGTAACTAAGTACAAAAAAAGCTGATTTAATAACAACCGAAGGAGCAATCGTAGGAATTTAGTGATAGTTTAGAAGTTTCTTCATAGCAAAAAATATTGAAAAATGAAATTGATAAACATAAAAATAGAGATATGGGCGTCACTACTTATATTTAATATACGAAAACTTACTTTAAACCAAATGAAATTGAGCTTTTAAACTATTCATCTAAATATAGCCTTAAATTTATGATTGTTTCTCGAAAAAAAGAATTTTTAAAGTGAAAATCGTGAAGTTTCAGAATTAGGTACAGAAACTGAAATATTAGAACTTGCAGATGAATTAACGGAATACCTTAATTTACAAAATTGTAACCAAACTTTAATCAGACCTAATCAAGCTGTAACACACAGCACAGTGACAAAAATCCATACACGACTAGGCATAGATACAGGGGTTGTAACTTCAGTATATCGTAAGTACATTTCAAGTTTAACAAAAGATATAGTATTGTTCGATATAGCCACCTTTAGCGCGAATAACAGAATCGAGTCAGTCCGAGAAGGCTTCACATGCTGCACAAACGTGTCTGAGGGTATTTTGTACCATTTTCGATGAAGAGCAATCTTTATGCCGCCTCATATTTTTTGGTTAATACTAAGAATCAGTGTTGTGTCTGTTTTTTACGTTACGTAATATACTCGGTTTTTTACATGTAAAATACGTATTTTACACATCAAAATTTTTTACAAAATGTAAAATACAAAAACTATTCGTAACTAATTCAAAATTACTTATAGTTCATAATCTCAATTCTTACGTATCTATATAAAGAAAATTGGATATAGGTATGATGTAAAATGAGAATTGAACTTTAAATAATTGAATTGAATTTAATTTATTTATAATTCTTCTAATTTATTAATTATAATTAAAAGTAAAATATTTGTAGAAAAATATAAATAAAATTATTTTTTTTTTCAAAGAAAATATGGTTTGTTTCTCAGCTACTAACTTATTTTTTAGAATAGAAAAACAAAATCCACAACACTATGGGATTGAAGTGTAAAACGATTAATCATCGAACTGATTCAATATATCATTTTAATTTTATCGGTTACAAAAATTGTTTAGATGATTACGAGAAATCATTACCATCTTTCGACAAGATTATTTAACTTGACACAGACAGAGACATCAGTAGTGCAAATGTGTTCTCTATCGATTATTGCTTAAAATAAGAATTACATTGCTTAAAATAAACAACTTCATACTTCTCTAATATTGTAGCAAAACGAAATAAAAAAATTGTTGTGCTATGTGACGTGAGGAGAAAAAATCCAAACATTTAGGTGTCACTTGTTATTGTCTAATGTCAACACAAAAAAAAAAAAATCGAAAAATAAAATCAGGTATATAAAAATTTAAATATTATATTATTTCAAAATAATATAATTATATCCACTAGCTCCAAAACTAGAGGATTTTATTACGGCCAAGGAATCAAGGATAGTGCAAATTTGTTTGAGTTCAAAATTATGCTTGTTCGATGTATCGCTCATCTTAGCCTTAGCTATAAGAATACGGCAAATCAAAATTTGGCCCGAGATATTAAAATTTTACTAACCGTTTTCGAGTGAGTTTTCTATTATTAATTAAATTACAAGTCAAATGAAACTATACCAATGGCTCTTTGGCTCGAATATTTTAATTTTCTTAACTAAGTGGAATTTTGACTGAAAAATAAACATTTTGTTTACTTATGCTTATAATAATTATTAATAAAAAACAAATATGTTGTATTTCAAAAAAATTGTTTATTTATTTATTATAAATTCAGTTTTACTTTTAAAAGTAACATTAATGAAATTTTGTTTATCGCAAATCTTCATTATCATCACTATCAACAAATCGAATTAGAATTTCTTTATTATTTAAAGACTAATATTAATAAATATGAATAAATTTTTAAGACCTATTAAATGTCAGGCTATTTCGAATTAGGCAAAGAATTTGACCCCGATTTGAAAATATCCGTTCAATCTGCGCTGTCGATGCTGGAAGATTTAATAGTTTCAGTGCTAAGTTGGATACGTTTGGGTGGCTTCGCTGTAGTGCTCCAAAAAATGTCTGGAATCGCTTGAGTATAAAGTTTGGAAAATTCCACTTTGTTTTTGTAAATGTGCCAATCCTCAATCCTCAATCCTCAAATTTCCGTGGCCAATTAAATTTGTCAGACACCAAAATAGTTATGGCAAATATATCAAAATTTATTTTTAATAAAGATTTAATTGAAAGCGTACAAAACTCAAAAGAATTGTTTAATCCCATATGTAATCTTATAAACACTTTTCAACGTGGAAAAACTACTTTAGCGAATGCTGGTTTTATGTGGCTCTCATTTAACGTGCAGGTAAGATTTAGAGATAAACTACAATTATTTTTCGAAAAACGCCAGCTTATTCATCCTTATTACGATAACGACCTTTTAATTGATAGTCAAATGGATAAAATCAATCAGTTTTAACAAATTTAAATGGCCAAGGAAATGAGGATTGGCTCATTTGCAAAAACGAAAGTGGAATATCCCATACTTTATACTCAAAAGAAATAAGAAATCCACAAGATTTTTGGAGCACTGCAGCGACAAGCCACCCAAACTTATCCAACTTTGCACTGAAATTATTAAATCTTCGATCACATTCGAAACTTGTCCCTCCCTTGTCGAAATTTTTTATCAAACAGACTCTTAGAGCATTGGTTCTTAACTTTTTTTAACTCGTGGCCCACCAAATAATTCAAAATTTTTTTGTGGTCCCCATCTATAATACCAGTGGCACTATTCTGGCTTTCCCGGGGAATTGGGAATTGGGAAAATATTTTGCTATAAGTCCACATTGCACTAATTCCCAAATATTTATTTCCCATTCCCAAATGTATATTCTGGTAGACTGGGAATAATTTTTAGGGAAATTTTTTTATGTTGGTTTTTATAAACTAAATCACGTATTGAGACCTTATCACAAGTTCAATTCATTTTTTAATATGTATTTATTAGAAATCATAATGTTTAAAAATTCAAAAATGTAAGAATTCATATTCCCCAAAAAATTAAGGTGGAAAATTTAACGTCAAAACTGCCATAAAATGTCCTGCCATTTTTTTGAATAAAAATAATTCCCAAACGCCAGAATACACTTTGGGGGATAAAAAATTCCCAAGTGCTAGAAATACGTCACTAATTCCCAATTCCCTATTCCCGGGAAGAACCAGAATAGGGCCACAGGTGTGTAAATGAAACCGGCATTTATTAATAAACAGCGCCACCTGTCAATGTACCTTTCGACAAACCTCGTCATCGATGCCAATGTTTTTTTGACATCTGTCAACAACCTCCAATTCATAACCATACAACAAGTTTCATACAATAACTTACGTGTTAAAAATGTCGAGTTTTGTGCCTACATATTACGATTTGGAAACAGACGATTTTTTGTTATCATTTGAAGAAAACTGCTCCAGAAACACATCGAATGCTTGTCAAAACTTACAGTAAGTATGCTCTTGGTTAATAAATCACAATGCTATGTGGTTTAATAAATTCAAAAAAGTTGATTTTGACGTGGGGAACGAAGAAGGTAGAATACCACCAAAAAAGTTTCAAGACAGTGAATTGCAAGTATTGTTGGATGAGGCTGACGCTCAAACGCAAAAACAACTCGCGGATCAATTAAATGTGTCACGAGAAGCCATTTCCAGCCGTTTAAAAACCACGAGAAAGATTCAAAAGGGAAAATGGGTCCCGCATAAACTGAATGAGAGGCAACAGGAAAATCGAAAAACCACTTGCAAAATATTGCTCGTCAGATACAAAAGAAAGTCATTTTTATCCGTCGAATTGTGACTAACAATGAAAAATGGATCTATTTTGAAAATTCAAAGCGTAAAAATCCTTTGGATGATCAAAGACAACCATCGACAATGTTCTGTAATTGGTGGGTTCAGAAGAGTGTGATTTATTTTGAGCTGCTCAAACCTGGCAAAACCATAAATATTGAACGCTACTCACAACAAATGATCAATTTTAATCAAGCTTTGCGTGAGAAATGACCATAACATAATAAAAGGCAACAGAAAGTGATTTTGTTTCATGGTAATGCACCATCACAAAAAGGCAGACTTGGCTCCGTCCGATTATCACTTTTTTGAATCGACGGGCTTGCTGAGGAGCACTCTACTTCCTACGAAAATGTTCGAAAATGGCTCGATACCTATGGCTTGCCTCAGAAGAAGAACCGTTTTTTTGGCGGGCATTCGCGAATTGCCAGAAAGATGGGAAAAATATATAACTATAATAATAAGACAAATATTTAGTATAAAATACTTTTAATCATTACCATACGATGAACGTGAACTTTTTACTCAAAAATTCCGGTTTCATATTTACAGACCTGGTAATTTTTTTTATTACTCCTTAATTTTTTTTATACAATATAATAAATATAAAAAAGAACTATTAGTTTATTATCTATTTAACTTGCATACTTCACAATTTGGTATTACGATTAGCATATTTGCATTTATTTCTTCTGTACCAACAAAGTTGTATGTAGAAAGAATGAAGAAATAAATATTAGGTGCGCAACTAAATTTGCGGGTTTCACACATAGATAGTGCTAGCGACACATCTAGTTATTATTTATGTCAGAAGTTCATTGCGTGGACAGTTGTTAATGATAACCAGTGGTCGCAACGCCCAAAAAAATTTTGTAAGAACGATAATGTTGAGTTTTGTGCCAAACAAACAGCATTTGCGGGAAGCTTTGCTGTTCTGTTTTAACTTGAAAAAAGTGAAGATGAAGCACGTCATTTGCTTGAAGAGACCTATGGCAAACATGCACTATGAAAACTACCTGTGAAGATTGGTTTAAATACTTCAGAAGTAGCGATTTTTACATTGAGCACAAGAAGCGCTCCGGAAACATTTGCAGATACCGAACTGCAAGCGTTATTGGACGAAAATGATACGCAAACTAAAGATCAACTTGCGGAAGCATTAAAGACGGCTCGCCAAGTTATATCTTAACGTTTACCTGCTATGGGAGAAATTCAAAAGGAGGGAAAATGGGTGCTGCCTGAGTTGACTGAAAGATAAGTGGAAATTCGAAGAGCCACTTACGAAATTTTGCTTTCACGTCATGAAAGAAAGAGCTTCCTGCATCGAATTGTTACGGAACATGAGAAGTCGATTTTTTTAAGAGTCCCAAATGCAAAAAATTGTGACTTTCACCTGGCGAAGCATCAACATCGACGGCACGGCCAAATCGATTTAGAAAGAAGACAATGCTCAGCGTTTGGTAGGTCCAGAAAGGAACCGTGTACCATGAGCTGCTGAAACAGAGCGAAACTGTTAATGGGCAATGCTAGCGACAACAACACATCAATCTGTGATATTCCCCACGACAACGATCTATGACATCGCACTCCCATCCTCCAGGACACCATCAAAACGCTGAGATGGGATCTATACCGCCTTCTTCGCCAGACCTGGCTTCCTTGGATTATCACGGTTCATGGCGCATGGCTTGGCAGGGCTACACTTGGCCAGTTTTGAAGAAGAGCAAAATTTGTTGGATGAATGGTTTCAGTCCAAAGTCCAGAGAGATTGCAAAAATGTGTAGATAGCGAACGACAATACTTTAAATAAACCATTTTTTATATTTCTATTGAAATTTACCATTTTTCCGTTTTCAAAAAAACCCGGAAATTTAGTTAGAACCTAGAAACCTAGTAAAATAACTAAATATGAAAACTTTATCTTCCTTATTTCTCTTTTCAATACGATATTCGGTTATAATTCAATTTTCTTTTTATTGTATTCTGAAGGGAATTTTGCATACTTTGGCGGCCCCCTTTCAAACTTCTTGCGGACTCCCAGGGGGCCACGGCCCCCTGACAGTGATCTTAGGGTATAACTACGATAGCTGTCTTAAAGTAATTCATGCTAACCTATCTGAAAACTCTGTAATATTAATCGATATTACAATTTCGATTTTTATTTTTTTGTGTTGACATTTGACAATAAAAAATGACACGTAAATTTTTAAATTTTTTCTCCTCACGTCACATAGCGCAACAATTTTTTTATTTCGTTTTGCTACAATATTAGAGCAGTATGAAGTTGTTTATTTTAAGCAATGTAATTCTTATTTTAAGCAAAAATCGATAGAGAACAAATTGCACTACAGATGTCTCTGTCTGTGTCAAGTTAAATAATCTTGTCGAAAGATGGTAAACAAATCATCTAAACAATTTTTGTAACCGATACCATTAAAATGTTATAGCAATAATATTGAATGAGTTCGATGATTAATCGTTTTACACTTCAATCCCATAGTGTTGTGGATTTTGTTTTTCTATTCTAAAAAATAAGTTAGTAGCTGAGAAACAAACCATATTTTCTTTGAAAAAAAAATAATTGTATTTATGTTTTTCTACAAATATTTTACTTTTAATTATAATTAATAAATTAGAAATAATATAAATAAATTCAAAAATTTCAAATCCATTTCACATTTTACATCACATATCCAATTTTTTTTTCATATACATACGTAAAAATTGAAGTTTTTGAATTAGTAACGAATATTTTACGCAGTGTTCCTCACAGTAATTGCATTTGCGAAGTGTATATTTGGATAACGACTTCTGTAATTATCCTTATGTCCTATTTTATATTAATTTAACTTAGCATCTTTTATTAATGTAGTTTTTATCGGATAAAATTAAATGTATTAATATCATACAAATTTACGTTTCGTATATTAAGGTTTGCGACTTTACTAAGGTTTTTAAATACGCTTTTGATTTTATACAATATTATACGTTTTATATAGTAATTTAAGTATATTACCATTTTTTACGTAAAAAATGTATAAAACAGTTTTTTGCATACAATTGCACAACACTGGTAAGAATCCAGAATGACCATATGAAAAAATCCATTGGTCTTAAGTCCGGGTAATGTGGTAGCCATTGTTGTGAAGAAATGAATCTGGGAATTTTTTTGTTATGAAAAACGTTGGATTTCACGGTCTTTATGAGATGGTGCCGAGTCTTCGAATCGTTAAAATCTTTTTACGGTAGATTCGTTGATTTACCTTTACGCCCTGTTCAATGAAAACGAGTGAGCGTCCTGTGGCAGGTACCGCCTCCCAAAGCATTAATGATGCATGTGGTGGCTTTTGCAGAGCAATTCGCTAATCTAAATTGCCTTTTGCCTAAAAAAATTTTCATCAGAATTTTCAATATCGCCACCAATGTGCAAGTGTTTTAACACATTTGCTTGCTTTTGCTAGGTGAACTGCCTTTGTTGCAGGTGTTAAATTTTGAACTTTTTGTATTTTGTAGGGCTTTAATCGTAGCTCATTTTTTAATATGCACACCATGCTATGAGTTGACACATTGAGATTTTTTGCCAATTGGACTATGCTTTGTCGTGGATTTCGTTGAATTCTGGACTTTACCTTTCCAACGATTTCTGGGTCTGTTTTTGGTTGTCCATCTCCATGGCGTTTTTTGATGCTATCAGTATCATTGTAGCGTGCGAAATGTAAATGTCGTAGCTCATTATAAAATGGCTGGTTGCGATATTTCATCCAAATATAAAGCAACTGGATGTGTTTGAATTCCATTTTGATATTTTTTTAAACTGCATAGTTAAATGTTATCCTTCTGTAGGCTTGTAAACAACATACCAGACTGATGCTTTTCAAAAATGAGTGCGCTGTCATTATCTGATGAGTTGCTACAGCAGCGTGAACTTGATAACATTTCGAACGCCGAATTTTATTTTAGTTTGATTTGCGCTATTTTTGTTAAATAAATAATATTAATATAACTTCAACTATTTAGCTGTTTTTTTGGTAAAAAATTAGTTTTTCGAGTTGAGTAATTAAATTTCGAGTAAAATGGAAACCGTAGTAAAATGTGATTTAAAAAAATTTATTAGTTCGGTTCGTCAAATATGACAGGATATCACACTTGAGCTGTTCCAGTTTCTTCTCAAGTAAATATGCTGGTTTACTGAGCTTGAAATTTTAATTAAAACAAATATGGTTTAAGACCTTCGATTAAATAGGTATGATTCCAAAAATTTGACATAAGTGTCAAAAAAATTGAAATAATCTTTTTATTCAGTATATGTCGTATGTCGTGGTTAACAGAATCATAAGGTTTTGCTAAATTCGAAAGAATTAAAATAAATACCTAGCGCTCAATAAATTGTTTCAACAAAAGTATGGATATCTGAAACAACAAATTTCATTAACATATGCTTCTTAAAGTGGCGGTTCACGACCATAAAATAAAATTTAAAATAAATTAATCGCAATATATTTATGTCACGAACCTCCGAAAACTTTTTGTTTCACTGACCCCAGGGAACGGATTTTGGTCGAAAATTGAGACTGAAAATTGGGAACTTTACTGTTGTTTTCGTATTATTGTTTGATACAAACAGTGGAACAATTTAAAATTTACGTCTAGTACGTATAAGAAACAAAAGTAAAACTCCCAACTATTTAATCCCAGTTTTCGACCAAAATTGGGCTCCAGCATTCGGTTATGTGTAAAGTTTATTTTAAACTCATCAACCTAAAGTAAAACCGATTTACACGGATGTTTTTAATAATATGTAGGTAATAAATTAACCGAAGCAATTCCAGGTCTACCGATCAACTAAAATTTCACAACCCTCTAAAATAGTATTAGTTTCATTTATATTTTGTTTCTTTTTGGAATATTATTGCTGTTTACTCATGGGTCAATTTTCTTAATTAGAGCACAGAGGAGCGAACGGGGAGCGATAAAGAGTGTTAACAAAATGCGAAGTCGTTATGTTGCCCCTTTCCCCTCTACTCACAATATATTGACGCATTTTAGTTTTTTTAAGTATCCTTAAACAACAGGGGTGACATATTGTAACATGACATTTTCGATACACTATCGAAGTTTACGACTAGCATCTTTAGAATAAAATGTTACTCTATTTCAATAAGATATTTGGACGAAATTAGTAGGTTGTGATAGCAATACGACTAAAATAATTTATAAACAAAACAGCTCCACATTTCAGTTTAGGAAAAAAGACATAAACTTCGATAAAGTATCGAAAATGTGATGTTACATGTCACCCCTGATATTTAGTTTTGGTAAAATCAGTTTTTAGTTTTTTTATACTTATTTGAGTTATGAAATTTTTTATTATTTTCATATATAGTTACATATTTTTTTTTTTAAATTCTGAAGCGGTTTGCAAGAATTTATCATCTCTCCACATGAGAGTTTGCTGTTGCACTCTAAGACTTTTATCAATTGCGATATGTTCACTAAAGCTATCAATTTATATTCGCTTCTGGACCGAGTCAGGGTTGACATGGGGCGTGTGATCTGCTGTTTGAGGGGAGATATGGGCTGGTGTATTATCATGATTTGACGAGTCTTCTACACCTGTGTAATTAATTATAATATTTTTACTATTAGTTGTGAACCAGGTATCATCTACTTTGATTTAAAAACGTTCATATAATGGTGTCTGGACTAGATATGTCAACCATTTTCTGATGACAGATCTTTTAACCAGCCCTTGAAGAAACTCATCAATGAATAAGCTTCTTCTTGATGTGTTTATTTAAATAAAAGTCTTCTTTTTGTCCATGAAGTAGTCTGGGTACAAGGTTTATCATCTTCATAAACAGGAGCCTTGGCGAAATCAGTTTCTCAGTAATCAAGTCTAATTTTGCCAAATCTGCTGGTATGTTAGAACATTTGAAGACGTTAATGGTCGCCCAAGATGGATTATTGCCTTTTCTATCACTGACTTTACAAGTTTTGCACATCTTCGCTTCAACAACGTTTGCAAAACCAAAATGTTGACGATTCGCAAATTTCTTCCTTGCTTAAGGAATATAAGCACCGCGAGACGCCAGGTAGGACCCTGGGCTGGGGGCGATTAGATATGGTACAACCATTGATGCGATGTGATCCCGATTTGTAACTCATGTAACTTCCGTCATTCACGTGTAGTATTTTAGTTACCACAACTAACTGTGATGGTGGCATCCACATCTTTTTTTCTGTTTCTTCAATCTCGTAGGACAGGAGAAGTCTATTGAATGCCCAAGAAAACACTAAGCCGTTGAATGAATTACATTTCACTGTTCTTTTTTGTTTAAAAGCATAATTAAATTATATTGCTTCTATTTTTATTAACTAACCATTTCACTTGTTGTGTGCGTCACCATGTGAAAAAATTTATTGAATTGCGTGCCACAAATTGTTTATCATAATTTACATAAAATACATCTATTTTGTTTCAAATCAAACAGAATAATTAATTTGTGGTTAAAATAGGTGCCCAAGCAACAAGTCCATTTCATTAATTATTTGCAATCAGTATCGATTTCAGTTTACATTTTGTTTAAAAAAAATTAATCGATTTATTGTAAATTGAGATTGGTTTGTAAAATATTCAACCTTGTTTGCGGTATTAAATTTCTGAGAAATATATAATCGCTTAATCATGAAAAAGATAAATACCTTCATTTAATGTTAAATAACCTTTTTTGATTGACTTATGCGCTTTAAGGGATGTTTGTATTGTCAACAGGAATGAATCGATAAAAGATTTTTGCTAGAACCTCATTTGTTAACTCATAAATTTATGTCGTATACTATAATACCATTATTATATATTTATATAGAAATAATTATTTACTAAGATTTTTTCGTGGAATTCTATATTTCCAAAACAAAAGATTATTTACAATACAAAATTTCTAGGAACTGTGTATTTTGTATCAGCTTTTAATCTTACCACGAGTTGTGTATTACATAAAAATGTTTATAAGTATCTTACTTTTTGTTTCATGTAGCATTATTACTAACCTAGGCAACACACAACTTAGTAGTTTTGGATAAAAAAAATACTTCAAATCGGTTCATGTTAGAAGCAGGATTATTTTATTATTTAATCTGATGGCTTAACTTTAAGAAACGAACTATTTTATAATATGCTTGACATTTTTAGAATTCGGCATTCAATGAAAATAAGTAGTTCAAAATGTTGGGGAATTTTAATACCACTAGAAACAGACTCAATTTAGGTAAAAATGACTTATTCAGAAGATTTAGGATTCTCAAAAATGTATTACTTGGGTAAAAGTGTTGGAAATGGGACAACCATACAATGCCTGAAAACATTAGCTTGATTAGTAATTAGTAAATCTATTTTTAAATGCTGTATCTTATATTGGCGAGGAATAAAACTTTACAGGCAACCAAAAGGTTCCAGTTTCCTTAAAAATGTTAATCATCAACTATTTAAGTTCCAATGATTGATGGACTTTATATTTAAACAATTAAACGATAGAATGCTGTATCACATAACCGGAGACAATTTTACTACTTCAATAAAATACAAATTGTAATCCGCCAAATAAAAACTATTGCAGACTAAACATAAATTGAAGCAGACTAAACAGGAATAATCGAGCTAAATTCAATTAAATCCTTATCCACAAATTGTATGCCCTTTAAAAGGATCCAATTGAGCAAGCCATGTACTCCCAGAAATCTTTAGTTCCGGTTTCAAGTAGTCATCGTAACTTTCTAAAATTTAGTTTCGAAAGCAAATGTTAAATTGATGATAGATCTTTGATTGTTTAGCAAATCGCTCTGAAAATGAAGAATAAATTAAGAAAGTATGCTTTATCTTCGAGGAAATTTCGATCAAATGTTTGGTTCAATCCCAAATTCCCAACATCATTTTTTGCAGAGAAATCAACATTTACGCAATATCAGTATTTTGAGATGGCCCAAAAACTGCCTCCACTATTTCAAGTTTATCGTCTACTTTTCTTCTTTTATCTCTTCAAATTATCCAGGTCACTTTGCCCAGGTAACTCATTTTCTAATATTCACAAACCCACGGCTGTCACCAATTCTTACTAATTTGCCCTCTCAAATATATAATTTTACAGTTACAATTATCGCAATTCACACCACTTCCAGAATATTTGCGAAAAACCCGAACGTAATATTTGAATAATTTTCTAATATGACACTTACCACCACTGGAATATTACCGAATATACCAGAAATATTCCCATACGGATTGTTCTAAATCCACTAATTACTCAAACAACATAACAAATAATTTCCACAATTCCACTAGTTCTATTTCAACACCACTTATTTTGCATACCCGCAATCTCCAGAATGACACACTAATTGTGTTCGTGCGCTGAATAATCGCAATCGTTCGCGGACTTTCGGTTCTGTTCCAGAACACATAAATTTAAATACACCACACTTGAGTGTGAAAGCGGAAAATTTAATGTTACAGAATTTTGGTGAAAACTGTCTAATTCAATCCGAAATCATCATTCCGGTTTAATTTTCGGAAAACCAACAGTAACGACACTTTTAAATTTAACCTTTATGTTTACAACCACATACCCGGGTATGTTTTTAATTTTAAAAATCCAAAATTTCTACGATTTAGAGGTCGTACCGTCTTGAAATTTTCAGTAGTTTTCTAATTATTTATCCTTAACTAGTTTTTAATTTTTTTTTGGGAAAAATCAATCGGAAAATGTGTTTGGAATTTTAAAAAAGAAATAACCCTTACCTTTGACAACCAACATACCCAGGTATACAAGTACAACTTAAAGTAATATAACAAGAAAGAAGGAATAATTAAGGCAAAATTCAGCATTTATTCAGTAATTATTTATTTTAAAAAGTAAATATAAATATAATATATTCATCCGTGAAAAGTACAAAATTAAATTAATTCTGACATTGAACGCAACTGGTAACATTCAAAGAATGCTGCACACAGACTGGTTTTTTACAGTTTCCACAGAGTTTACGTGTCGGTCTTCTTTTAGAGCACAGGTAACAGTTCCCTTTATGTGTAATTCGATTAGTAGCATCACGTTCTTGTAGAGCGGAGGACGAACTATCTAAAAGGTGGCTATAGATCCAAATTTCAATATATGACCCAACATAGCTTCTATTCCATTTTTTGTGGAAAAATGACGGGTAATTTGAACATTTTTGGAACGTTGGGTTATTCCTGGCATAACCAATTGTTCACAAAGTTTTTGTAAAAATCTGCGTCGGGAATTAGTTGCAGTTTTTAAAAACGTATTGTTTTCTTTATAAATTATAAATATCGCTAATGCTGCTACATCCAGTATGTTCTAGAAAAAATGCTTGCTGTCATCGGTTAGTTCTTCTTTTACACGAATATTTGTCAAGCATTTTATCCATATTGTCGACTCCGCCCTTAGGTCTATTATAATCCAATATCAAAGTCGGTTTATTTGCCGATCCTGGGATTTCTTTGTCGTAATGCATAGTTAATAACAGAACTACAGCTTTGTTCTTTTTTGGAAAGTAGGAACACATTGTGATATTGTTGCTGAATCCAAATACAAATGCTTGAACAGGTCGAGGTTGGCCTTTCACAATAAGGAAATTTGGAGATATAAAACGACGTATTTTATTAACCGTGCCTAGTATTGATAGGTTAAAATCAAGCATCAAACTATAAGCTAGATTATAAGTGGTAAAAAAATTGTCGCAGGTTATGTTTCGACCACTTCCACGAAATAGATTGCAGCATAAATCCTTTCTCACTCTTTCGCCCTGATTTGTCTCTCTTTATCCTGATGCGTCCATTCCGGTATATATTTGCCCTTTTATTGGGTATGAAGTACTCGAATCACACACCCACCACACTTTGATTCCATATCTGGCGGGTTTTAACGGGATATATTGAGTAAAGCGTGTACCGCCATGATATGGAAACAACTGTTCATCCACAGTAATATTTGCCCCAGCTACGAAACACTCTTGACGATTTCTGTTTAGCATAAGCCAGATGTCTGAAATGACAGCAGCTTTATCGAGTAGTAAGCGCTGGCTAGTGGCTACGAGTGTTGCCATTATCAAAACGAATTTAATGGTTTATTGTATAAAACCGCTGAAGGCCCATTGTAGCACGATAAAGAGGATGAGCACAAGAACTCCATAAATCTTATATATGTTCATTCCTTGATCTGCTCACACCAGCAAATAAAATGATACCGAGATAGGGGTCAAACTCAGTGGAGGTTATTGTCTTCCAAATACGTTGCGTTTTGGTTAGGTGTTCGGTATTCCATGCTTGGTAACTTTAAGTACCATCACAAATTTCCCTAAATAAATATCAAAACTCTCTTATATCGATTTTGTCTCGTGAGTTACTCATTTAAAATGAGTGAAGCAAAAAAAATCGAATACGTACACAGTGTATAATACACAATTAGATCTTTGTATTTGTATTTTTCTTTTGTTCGTATTTGTGTCATTTGTATGATGAACAGCACCAAAATAACGCGATCCGGGCGAATCGGTTTAATTTTTATGGTGCTTATTTCTTTTTCTCAGCACATTACGTCTGCTCTCGAGCTGTGAAGTGTCATTATTTAACATGCCAATATATTTTATATTAACTATTATCATAAATTAATTTTACATCTAATAATAAAATTTTATAGGTAAATTTATTTTAAATTCCATAAATTTTAAAAATAAAATGTTAATTATAAAAAAATCGAAAATACATAATCAAAATGGCAAAAATATGGCGTTTACAATGGTTAACCCTTTGAGTGCCAAAAAGCGCAATCCTGTTCCTCAATACACTAGCCGAAATTATGTTTGCACTCAAAGAGTTAATATGAATAAACAAAAAAAGAATGATACGTGACTTGCATATGCAGAAAAACAATCATAGGCCCATGCCACACGTAAAAAAAATGCCGCATTTTTCTTCGTTTACCTATGATACAAGTTTTAATTGCGACTTAAACAAATTTTCTGTTCAACCACACAACTCAAACATAAATGAAATAAAAAATATTTCAAGGACATTTTTGACTCATTTTAGTTAAAATTTTATTTAAGAGAGAGCAGAACAAAACATTGGTAGAAAAAAATGCCAAAATACAAAAAATGCTCGTGTGGCATGGTACATACGCACGAAACTAACACAAACACATATGCTACTACTATATCATTCCGGTTACACTCATTTCGTTTCACACATTTTGGGACAAAATTGGTATATCTGTTTCACTAGTTTATCTGTTTAATATATTTAAAAACGTATGGAACTTTTCTTGCTTACCCGGTTATGTTGGTTGTAAAGAAGAAGGTTAAGTAATTGGTTGTAAACATAAAGGTTAATCTTAATATTTCTTAGAATCATATGATTCTTAGTAATTTTTCGCAAATAGTATAACATTATTCCGAAAATTAAAAATATGTTTTTTTTAATAAGAGAAGAAGCCGTCACTTCCAGTACACTGATTTCCGCTAAATTTAACTCTAAGATCTCTCAAATGATAGAAAAAACGTATGAAGTTTCATACTGAAAAGACAATTCATCGTGTAGCTATCACAAACTTTTTTTTCTTTTTTGCTAAATTTCCGACTAACTAAATTGATAGTTATTCCATAGACAATCAAATTAGATTTTTCATTTGAACTAAAAACTGAAATCAAAACAAACTTCTGATAATTTCAATGTCATCGGTGTATCTGTGATTTTTCGTTAAACTGCGTATATGTATACGCAAAAATACAAAATAATTTGTATGCGGCTATTTACAGAAAATGAAATGACAGTTTAAATTTTTACGTTTACATAGGATGTAATATCTCTTTTAGGTTGTCTCAGGTTATTCTAAACCAGCCGTTCAATGATGGCATAAAAAACACGTTTCATGTTTAATTAAAATTTACTACATAAATTAACATTTATAAATCGTAACAGTATTTCTAATCGCCGATTAATAAATATCAACTACGTTTGAAGTGTATAACCAGCACAGTTTGGTCAATGTGCAGTAGAAACATCTATAGTAGTCCCCAATTTAGTTATTCGGAAAAAAGTCCGCTTAAACATAAAGACACATAATTTCTTCTAAAATTTTACCATTCTGTGCTGACCAAATCTTACTGAAAATTTGATTTAGAATATTTTTGTCATAGTCGTATTCTTCATAAACGCTATACTTATATTTACAAAAAATTTTACATAAAAAACTGTTTAACAAAAATCGCCGTCTCCTCATGCTGGAAATAAAAGGTTACACTACGAGCCAGAGGGGCAGTATCACAAAGGAGAATTTCTATTATTAAGCTACCGGACATTTTTAATTCATTTTGCTATCTCATTTCAGTGGAATAAAAACTGAAAAATGGAGGATCTCGGCCGTTTCTTTAACGAATTATAATAAAATTTATTTTGAAGTATTGTTAACGGAGTAGTATAAAGGAACGTTCGAACAACGCTCTGGAATCTGTTTATGTTTGATGACATTTTAGGATTCTAACATGTATTTTAAATTAGATTTAGAAATATGTTCATTATGGATCAAGCTCCGCATTAATGATGATGCAATTTGGTATATAGGATGGCATTTGAATTAAAATATACATTTGATTAGAATGTTTTAACTTTAGTCCTTATCCGTATTTTAAACGTAGTTCTGAAATGGGTCTATATGGAGGAGTCGGTGCGGGTGCTCTATCCTAGTAACAAAGAAGTATTCTTTTAAACGTGTCATAGAAGGTAAAATCCTTTAACTATGACATTTTCAAGATTATGCACCTCTAACTTGGCTGACACTGCAAATTCCAGACAAGGCCATAACATTACAACTAAAAAACTAAGTTCAACTAGTACATAAATATTTAATAAAGCCAGTGGGCCACCTCGTACTGAAATAAACCATGAGAAAACAACAAAACAAGTAATAATCTACATTGTCTACGAATAGTCTACATACTCTACGAATTTTCGATACCAACATGTCGACAATTCTGAATTATGAGTAGACGCACAACACTGGCCAGGAGCCAAGATTGAACACAGAAATTGTGATTATTATGTGTTTGCAAGAAACATAATACGTTCAAATAATAATAGCATTTGATGCTGTATATTTAAATATATAAGCCTCTTGAGGTATTTCGTGGAAGCAAATATTTTATTATTCAAATTATTCGTAACTCTAGAAATTTCTGTAATGAATTTGTTCTTTATTTGGTTTATATTTTTGTTCTGCGATGTGTGTTAAAAACTTGTCTATTGAATTTACAAACAAAATACTATTTTCTATGGATTATCAACTAATCAGTTTTGGGACAAAAAATCATTCTTACCTTAGCCAGTTTTAGTTTGACATAAAATGTTAATTCGCATTTATAGCTGTTGTATTCCATTTATCAGTTCTTTAATATTGAATTTATATTATTTTTACTATAATCAAATCAAAATTTTATATTATTTGGTAGCAAATTGTCTTAATAGTAACCAGTCACCAAGTTAATCCTAATGTGAATTTTCTAATTCTTTAATTTTATATTGAATTGAATGGGCATAATTGTCATTATATGCAAACTAAAAATATTATTATTAAATTTGTCGCATGTTCTGTCAATATTTGACTGTAAAATGCAAAACTGTATGTAATGGTTTTTTTTACTGGTTAGTTAAAGTAATTCGTTTTAGGATTTGTATAAAAACCGTGCCAAATGAACTTACAACTATTTTGTCTACAAATAGCAGATTTATTCAAACAATATAAAAATATCTCATAAAGTAGTATATCGGTTCAACATCAATGATTTAGTTTATGTAGTAATACATTTCCCTTCTAGACTGACATCGTTTTGGTAGAGTGAATTATGAATCACAAATGAGATCAAGTTATTTGATTTTTGTATTAAAAACTTTTTATGAAAAGTAAATAAATAAAGTAAATAAGGAATTCTTTATTCTTATTACTTTAAAAAAATGAGAAACTTCCTTAAGTGCTATAATTCTTAAAATTATAAATAGAAGAAAATTGATCTTAAAACATTTTATTTGGTATGGTCTTGTAAAATAAATTAAATATTTCATAAATATTTTAACTTTTACATTATATTGTTGTAATTGAAAAAACGGAAAAGTCCAATTTTTTTATGACATAATACTATAGATTATGTTTTTCTTCCTAACTTCGGTTCTATTATTGAACGTATAATTTAGTTTTATACTAAATACAAACATGGTGCACCAAAAAACAGTTTAGCAATGGTCAAAATTTTTAATAGCCAAAATTTACTATAGGACTTTAACATTATTAAAATTTCCTTATTTTTCTGTAGTAGTGTTTCGACCATTATTTTGGGCTGGGCTTAAAACGGATTTAATGCATGCTCAAAGCTCACCCTGTTCTTCCGCGGTTATGCTTTTTACGTCCTTACTTTACGCCTCCCGGCCAACTAGACAAAATACGGCTATAGGGCCGACTTAACAACAATCTACACATTGTAGGCTCCATGCCACCCTATACTGGCATGGAAGATGGGTCGGCCTATGAATTTTGCACACCGACAAGGGGTCATAGATGTGTAATATTTCCCAACAGATCGTAATCTTTTGATGAATTTTCACTTTGAATCCTGCTACTATCGGGATTCGAACCTGGTACTTACTGATTCAAATTCCAAACCTTTAACCTCTGTGCCATTTGGTCGGTGAAGGAAATACTTTGCCGTGTGATGAATCGCTCAAGAGTTATGATGAAAATGGAATTAAATAAAAATTAAAAAAATTGAAAATAAATTCTTAGCAGTTTACCATCGAAATATTAATAAAAATGTAATTTACAGCACCGCAAAAATGTTCAAAACTGATTCTAATTCAGAATGTACTCATAATTTAAATAGTTCGAATTCAAGTGGCAATTGTTTACAACATGGGAGTCTAAAGGAACACGATTCAGAATCATTTCCGACATCATAAATAGGTGTGTATTAAACAGGCTTTAACGCTCCTAATGTTGGAAAGGCGTTTGTTTAAAAAAACCGGAAAAGTTAATTCAGCTAAACATTGATGAGGGATGATTGTACAAATTATATGTTCAAATGTAGAAATATGCTAAACTTCGAAGATCGATCAAAAATTTGTCGAGTTTTATTTTAGAAAACAACAGAAGTAATAAAAAACTCAAAAAAGTCTTGTCTTTAAATAGCTATCGTTCATACTCATTTTTCAATATTCACATGATACACTGGCCATTATAGCAGCCAATGGATTAAAACAGCTAAAACGATATAGAGCAAGTAATTTACACTTATCCCCAGTTTATTTATCCGGAAAACTAATCCTGAGGCTGACGAAATAAAATCTTTGGTGCGTTCATGAACACTATATTCCTGCAATTGAGTCTCTTTATCCTCGGCAACAAACTTAAAAAAATGCATCGATGGAGATCTTTCCATAGCCAAAATGCACCGATTATATAGAGAATGGCTTAAAAAATACCTGCAACTTCTTCTGCGATTAAAGACAAAAATGGGTATTCAATATTAGATTTCACGTGCCAAAAAAAGATCAGCGCGAGGAATACCATTAATTTAATAATTTAAGCAAATCTTGTACTGTACAGTTAAAACATGATCTGCATCTCCATCCTAAGCAAGAGGTCAAATTTCAAAAAGCAAAATGCTATACAACATGGAAACCAGAAAAGCTAAATGTTTCGTTTGGGATGAAACAATCGCCAAAAAAGGAGCCAATGAAGTAATAAGCTGTTTTTATCATTACATCAAATCGGACCTTACAAATAATAATACACAGTTTAACTTTTGGCCTGACAACTGCTACTGCCATAATAAAAACGGAATCATATTTGGCGGCTATTCTTTGAAAAGGGCCATACACAAAATGAAGGCAACAACTATTTACATTATTGAACAGTGGTAGAAACTGTCGATCAGAAAAATCATCTCACTATGATATTATAAAAATAACATTAGCCGATGTTTTCACTTTTTAAGTTTTTTTTCTCGGCTTAATATGCCGAAAAATACAGTAAATGTAAAATATGCTATGAATTCAAATACGAAAGGTGGATTATAATTGGGGAGTGATTCGAAACGTACTACCAACTATTTATGTAGCACACATGCATCCACATTCTCGCATCAAAACCGCGAATAAAATACAAGATTGAAAATCTTCGTTGTAGGAAACTTGTTCTATTTTCACGTTATTTATTGTGTTAACAATAATTCGGTTGACAATATAATTATTTTATTTATTTAGCCGATGCGATCTAAATATCCCATCCGTTCGTCTCGAGGATTTTTTACCAAAAAGAAATTCGGATTGTATAGTGTATTTGTATATGTGTTGTAAATTTTAATATCGATGATTACGCCACTTTTTATATAGTAGCGAACACATGAACTATAATTAATGATGTTCCGAAGTAAAGTATTTCGAGTTCGAAATAGTGTTTTATGGATTATTTTATTGTTTATGTTTTGATTTTTTGTGCAATGTCAAACGGTAAGTATGAATCGTAAACGCGATTTTATTTTAATTAAATAATTTTTATTTTAGAATAAATGAATTGTCGGGAAGACAATCCTCAACAGAATGTTCTAAAAGGATATTCAAATATTCTTCAATATAAATATAGTTTAAATTTCAAATAAATGCTATTACCCGAAAAAAATTTCAAGTCATTTTCTAAGTAGGGAGCTCGGGAAAACTTCGCACACACAAAATTTGGAAATTTCTAAATATTGACCATTTAAAGTGTCATGGTTGGAAATAGATTCAAATTAAAGATCTTAGTGAGTCCACATCTCGAAGAAATTTTAGGTCAATTTCGATGTGGGGAACTCGGGAAAACTGGATTGAATTGAAGATTTGTTTAATCTTTCGCGATTGAGTACTTTGTCGCACGATCAAGCTGAAGGTAATATTGAAATAATCAGCCTAATTTCAAAGTTTAAAATTGTAGGACAGGTTGGTAGTATGCGAATGTATGTTTAAAAGTTCTAAAACCTGAAACCACATTAAGCCCTTTTGGGGGTTCTACCTCTGATTGATTTATCAACTTCTTGTTAAAATTATAAAATGCCATTGTCTTTGTTTTGTGGTTGATAGAATTTAAGTAACACGATTTGCTTGGAATGTATTTAACATCTTTGGTGGTTTTGAGATCCACACTAAGACAATTGTTGAATCCATGTCTGAACGAGCAACGTCTCACCATTTAATAATAATTGATTGATTGGAATCTTTATTTGACCTCATCTAGGATCAAAATTTGATGATTTCAAGAAACATTCAATATGGCCAATATAATACGATTGTATTTCGATATCTTCTTTTACATCAATTTTAACTTATTGTGGATTGAAAAATGACATTGATATTTTTAAGTTTCTTAAGTTCGCGGATATCACTGCTAATGCAGTCAAACAGCATTTCGTATTTAACACACTTTCGCGCAAATCAGTCATACAAGTTTTTGTTTTTTTAAGAAATAAGACGACACATTTGTCAATTCTCAACAATACATTCCTTGCCGCGACGAAATATCATTGCAATTACAAAAGTTATCAAATTTGTGTTTTACAGATTTAGAAAGTGTCCGCGAACGTGTTAAACAGCGTTGCTACGATAATTCTCGTAGCATTATCGAAAGACATATTAGTTGTTTATTTAATATTAAACCAATTCTTCACGAGTCGTCTCGAGGTTTACGTTAAGTGTTGGATGATTGTTCTATTCAATTAAACGGTCTTGAAAAACTTGATAGGACCCGAATGGAGAGGAGCGTTTGTAATAATTCGCATGAAGTAGGATATTAATTAACGCACCACGCAATGTTGAAACCTAGCAGCACAACAACAAAATTAAGTACAGTTTTTGATGGATCTGCAGAAACCGATCCTCAAATATCACTTAATGACTTACTATTGGTCGGACCCACAAAACAGAACGAACTTTGGTCAATAATACTTCGTTTTCGTCAATACCTATATGTTTTTATACATGATGTGGAGAAAATGTAAATACAGATTGCTTAGTCATGATGACTATACAAAATTTTAGAAAGTTTTGTGGAGTTCAAATCCCAGCCAACCTACATTTGAACATTTGAATTAAAACCTTCACATACGAAACTTTCTCAGCCCCATATCTCGCAACAAAGCTTTTGAATAAATAAGCTAATTTATAGGCACAGTGGTACCCCTTAGTGTCTCGATCGTGTCTATTTCGAAATATAATTTCTTTTTCAGTTCCTTTTTACAACTCGTAAAGCTGTAAAAAGGAACTAAAGAAGAAATAATATTTCGAAATCGACATTCCAAAAACAAATAAATATTGTCAGTATAAGGAAATTTTACAAGTGTTTTTTTGAAGCAATTTTATTTAATTTTATAAGTGACCAAAGTTAACAATGAGGTTAAAAAATGGATTTAAACTATTATAGCACAAATATATGGCGAATTTTCCCAAAGGTCGTCTGGAAATTTGTCGACCGTTTAGTAAGGTTGGCGTTGACTACTGTGGTCCTTTTCAAATAAGATACCAAAAGTAACGAAGTGACACCCATGTTAGGGCATACATTTGCATTTTCGTTTGCTTCATACCAAAAGAAGTACATATGGATATGGTTGAAGATGTGAGTAGTAATTCATTTATTGCCTGCCTAAAACGGTTCGTCGCTTTAAGAGTAAAGTCTGCACATATTAAAGCGATAATGGAACGAATTTCGTAAGAGCTCGCAACGAACTCAAAATTGTTCCAATCGCAACCAGGAAGGGAAATTTAAACATGTTGTGTCGCTCAAGATATATTATAACAAGTCTTACCTACATGGTTCCCACATTTTGGAGGTTTGTCACATAAAACCATACACTTACGCTCACTTAATTGAATACGTTTATGATTCAAATTGAAGGTCTAATGAACTCTCGGCTTTTAACTGTTCTATCAATAGATCCTAATGTTCGCTAAACGTTGACTCCAGGATATTTTTTTACTGCGGACCCATCACTATAGTATTGTCCAACCATCGCTAGCTCATTTGGAAAAAAACAGGTTATCTTATTGACAGAAGATTTCTGTTATGGTAGAACATTTCTGGAATCGGTTTTCTAAAGATTATTTTCATACTCTCCAACAAAGACAAAAGTGGATGATACCACCAAAAAATCTAGTAAAAGATGATTTGGTATTGGCTCATGATGATTTTTGCCTAATCTGTCATACGCTTTAAGGTCGTGTTGAAAAGGTTGTTTATGGCAAGGATGAAACGGTTCAAATATTTTGCACGGTATGACTAAACTGGCAAAACTGCCGGTTCAAAATTAATCTATTGATCTTGGAAGTTTTAATAACTATTTTTATTGAAAGTAGCCTGAAAATAGCCTGAATAAAAGAACACATATGTACATTACAACAGCGCTGCCTGGTTAATAAAACAAAAAACGAAAAATTAGTGTCTTAAAAGAATTATTCTAACGTGTACATCGCATGCATTTGTAAAATCATAAAACACAAATAAATAATTTTTTATTCGACATATTTGTTATAGATTTTATTTCGTTGAAAATTGTTGTTTCGAGTCAAAATTACATTTGGATCATATAAAAACACGTATCCTAACCATAAATATGACAAATCTTGAGGCAAAGGTTGATATATTGGATTACAATAATTACAAAGGGCTTTCAAATTTCATCCGCACAGTGCTTGGTGAATCAAAGCGTTTGTGGAATGTAATGATCACAATTTGAAGCCAATCAATATGCGTGGTTTTCAAGAACCAAAACACAAATTAACAAAATAAAATTTTTAAATTAATTTGTTTCCGGTATATACGAGCGAGGAAATGTTTCAACGTAATTATAACAAAGCTATTTTCTGTAAAAAATCAGATGTTACATAACGTAAAGTCGAATAAATTGGCATTAGCGGAAATTAATAATTATTACACTACCAATCCGACTAGTTCAAAATATTTTCTTCCGATTTTCGTCCGATTGGTTCAAGTTTATTCGAAGTCTTATCCAAAATTAAGTTTATTGTCCACCATATGATCAGCTAAGAATTTTTCACTTTGCGAATGTAGTTTAAAAAAATTATCTTCCGACATATTGAAAATGAAGGTAACCAGTTCGAAAAAAAAAATTCGTAATTCAGAAGCAGCTATTTTCCTATTTTACCATCACCTACATCGTTGGCCTATTGATTTCACAAACTAAAGCAACATGTCCTTCCTACTTATAACTTAAATGAATTTAAATTTGATACCAGATGTGACAAAAGCACAGGATGTAAATATTTTATATTTGAATAGCGCAACAAGTATAAAAACTGCATTAAGTTGTGTGAAATTAATTTTGAGACCAATTAAGAATTAAAAATTTAAGAATCGTAAATACACATTTGTTTACAATTCGGACATTAAAAAATACCAAGGATTATCCAACGCCATAATAAATTATACCACTTAAACGCACCATTTTAATATTTAAATTATATTTTCCATCCAATCCCTAATCGTACGAAAGAAATTTTTCACTTTCACTTAATTGACCTACCAGACATTATTCAAATTTTTTTATTTCAAATATATAAAACAACAAAATCGTTAACATTGAATATATAATTAGTATTTGGATAGTAGCCAACAGCTAAACGTTATAAGCACAGAGTGTTTGTTATATTTTATAAATATATGGCGAATATATTATTGTGCTAATTTAAATATAGATGGAAAAAATTTGTGTATATATATATTGATGATTTCGACAGAAAACGTGTTAGCGAAATATAACGAAAAATTAATTAATTAAATGATAAATTAATTTCTCTATCATACTCCGCTAGCCCATCCCGAATATAATTTATAGCACTGTACAGAATAAAATGTACGCATATAATAATATTCCTACCTGACATTGTGGTAACATCTGGCCTTCATCTCGTTTCACCTTCCATCCTAATAACGGTGGTATACATATAAGTCCTGATATTATCCAAACGGCCGCAATCATAAGTGCCGCTCGTGCCGGTGTACGCGTTTTTAAATATTCTACCGCTTTCGTTATACTCCAATATCGATCGAGTGATATTAAACATAAATTATTTATTGATGCTGTACACAGTAGAACATCCATCGCGGAATGTATATCGCACCACCAATTCCCAAATATCCAATAACCCATTAATTCGTTTGCGAGCGAGAATGGCATTATGATGAGGCCCAAGAAAAAATCGGCTACCGCTAGCGATGCAATAAACCAATTTTGTATATTTTTTAATGATTTTTCGGTCGCAATCGCTATTATCACAAGCATGTTACCGACCACAATCATTATCATTAGGATTGTGACAACAATTGAGGCAAATACGATATGGGTTATTGTGTAGCCACTCGGATAAACACCCGGTATTTGGGTATCATTATTCATACTAATGTTTAAGGTATCGTTCGGTGAATATGGTGATGGCGATGATTGTAATTGATTAAATGCGGATGATGTATTGCCGAACATGGCGAGAAAATCATCTGTTGTTATATTCCCGGATGTAATGTAATCCATTTTGAGGTTAAATATTTTTATTTATTGCTTTTTAAATTATTATTATTATAAATTTAATTTTGTTGCTTTTACACACACATAATACACATACGCACAACACAACTGAATATTATATATATATATATATGTATATATATATTTTTTTTGGTCCCCAATAAAAAGAAAATTATTAATAAAAATTCACAGCTATTTTTTTAATGTAAAAAAATTTTGATTATAATTATAATTTAATTTTACGTGTACGTAGCTACAGAATTTATGTATATCCAGTAAAATCATTTTCTTGTTGTTGTATTTTGTACTTAGAAATACTTGTAACGTTATAAGTTAGTTAATTTAATTTATTTACATAATACAAATTAAACTATAAAATTATTTAAGGACAGCACCAATTTTTTTTTAGATTTATACACCAAAATTTTTTACACTTTAATTTAAAAATAAAAATACACATATACACACGATTTATAATTAAAATAATTACATATAATTATATTTTCTTTAACAAGCTACCCGTTTGTATCCGAAACCCCGATTGCTTATTTATACACGAATCGGCTTAATAAAATAAAAGATATTTTTTTATTTATATTTACATTTTTTTTATATTTCTTAATTAATGTAAACAAAAAAATTATTTAAATATTTAAACACTAATTACTATTTTTTTTTTCGAAACACTACATCAAATCAATTCTTTAAATTTTTTTTTTTTTAACAAACTTTAAACAATTTGATTTTTTTGCAAATTCTTCTGTGCCACTTGCAGTGGCCCATTTAGTGACCACTTTTTAAAATAATAACAATATTTTTCACAAAACCAAATAAATAAATATTAAAAACTGTAAAATTTTGGAAGCTTTTGTGAAGCTTTCGTTTTATTATTTAATTGTGATCTCTAATTTTCAATATGAATATTTTACTAAACACTTAGTTCCGAAACCAAAAATAAAAATGAAAAGTTTCCGTCTACGTTTTCTAATTTTGGAAATTAATTTTTTCGATACATTATTTTTAAAATATAATAAACATATTTTTTTTTTGTGTTTATCTTCTAACAATTTTTTTTTAAATTTAATTAATTTTTTTTTTCTATTAATTTCGAACCAGTAGAACCAGTAAAAATTTGCGCTAATATAACGTCTCGTCCCGTTTAAGATTTGAATCGAAACTAAAAAAGAAAACCAAAATACGGGAAAAGCAACAACATTACAAAAACAACAAAAAGGCGAAATGTATATAACTGGAAAATGGAAAAATTATTTTTCTTTTTTCCTCTGTTCCGTGATAAAATGAAAAATAGGAAAAAAAGACGAAAGTTTTGTGTTAATTTTGTTGCTGTTTTTATTTATATTTTTTAATGTTGTGGTAGATTTTCGAATCATATATATATCTTCTATTATATATGCGGGTAAAGAAGCAGACGACTGTTAAAGGATGCTGTGAGTGCATGAATGAAACGAATTGATTAAATTCGATGTATAACCGAATTTTTCTAATCGAGACAATCATATCGAAATGAACAGGGTAGACTCATTTTCACAACGTAAAATTCGGAAAGAAAAAAGACGAAAAGCTTTTATTAAGCTTTTGTACCTTATTGCAAATATGAGACCTGCGTACACCAAAATGAGAATAGCTTACTCTCACCGGAATGAGGGACGCACTCAGGAAGTTTGTATATGAATCGCCACAAAAACTGTGCTTTCAATATTTTCTCGACAGAGTTTCGTTCGAATCATATACACTTACGTCCTACATACATCATGTATAGCAAATTAAATTATTTATTTTAGAAAATTTGGTTTATTTCGCACACACAACGAAAAAAAATTATTTTTATTTCTTGGAATTTTGAAATTTTGGTTTTTGATGGTGTAACTTGTGTGCTTTTTGTTTATTATTACGTATTCAAATAATTTGACAAGACATAATAGAATCCACCTTCTTGGATAGATTTTATGTTCTTTTCATAATATTATTATATTTTGTGACTGTGTATGCCCTGAAGTGGTTTGTACTGAAATTTTGTATTATGTCGCAACAGCATTACTAATTGTTATCGTCTTTAATGTATAGTAGAGTATATTACATTAGATAAAATTATATGGATACGTTTTTTTTTATCTTAATCAAGTTTTAATGAAAATGTTTATATGAAAATAATATAAAAATTAGATTAATTGTTTGGATAATCTGGTTTAATCATATAATTATGATTTATTAGGTTATGTAGAGCTTATCTAGAATAGTAATCATAAATTTTTCATGACGGTAATATAATTACAAGATTTTTTACTTGGTGTGGAATGTTGTACTAAGGTTTAACAGCAGACAATGTTTCTTCGATAATGGATGATCTCATTAAATATATACATTATTTTTAATTTTAATTTAATTAAATTTTTAAATATAATATTTAACCTTAAGTTGGGCAGGACTTATGTAAATATTTCAATTGGTAATTTTTAATAAAAGCTACGTTATTGACACGATTTTGAAAAAATTCTTGGAATGGAAAAAAAATATTAAAGCTCATTCAGATAATTTCGCAACACGTTTTTAATTTTTTTTAATATATGTAGATATATAAAAATTTTCATTACCTGTAATTCGCACATATTGAAAATATGTAAAATTAATTATGATAATATTCATAAATAAAAACTTCTTCTATTTTGAATACTGTAGCGAAAAATTTATGAAAACATATAAATTATTAGTAATAGCAATTTGAACACTTATTTTGTGTTAGTATATAATCAAAATGCAACAGTTTTTTTCCGATGCTCATAAACTTTTCGTTCGGCGCGTCTGCTGTTAATTCTTCGAGTTGTAACATCATCAAAACTAAACATCTTTGTAAAATTGCTGCTTGCATTATTGCGCCTCTTCATTCATAATTAACACTGGTTAAGTTTATTGATAACATTTAGACTTTAGGGTCGTTTTCTTAAAGCTGGTAGTATTTGATCTCCTGGAGAGTGATTCCCTTTCTCAATATCATTGGTTTTCTCGGAAATGATAAAATAATTTCAGAGTTTTCAGATAACTGCCATCACCTACGAGTCTAGTGTTTAATTTGACCTCGAGCTAGCAGTGTACTGTTAAAAAATGCTTGGGCCCGCAAGTTTGAACGAAGAATAATCCACAGCGTTTATATTATTATCAGAAAAAAAAAAATGTTCTTTTGTTAACCGAAAATTTTTGAAGCCACACTGTATACAGCATTTTCCCGACATTGAGCTCAGTCTTGGGTGGGTATTATTTTACAGTGAAGTAATTCCAAACTAGTTTGCTGCATCAATGTTTACACAAAAAATTTAGAACTAAATTTGAATTAATATATCCCTAATCGATGTTCATCCCATGAGTTAGTCAATAAAAAAATAATTCATTTTATCAAGCAAACAAACAGAATTAAACTGTGCACCATTATCACTAACTACAGTTTCTGAAACCGAATAATTTAAAAAAAATTCTTTTTCTAAAAATTTTACCACTTCCGACGCAATGGCACGACGCATGGGTCTTAGAAATATATGTTTACTAAAATGATCTAGCACTATCAATATGTAACAATTGCCTTGTTTCAAATGTGGATATGATTCCAAGAAATCCATATACAAACATTGCATAGCACTGTAATAATTTGTTGACCCATATTCGGTTGTGTGGAATAATTAGCACTTTTAGATTGTTTGCATATTGCACAATTAATTATATAATTTATAATATCAAACATCAATTTAGGTCAAAAATAATTTCTTTGTAATCGCTCAGTACTTTTTGCAATACCCATATGAGCCGACAAAGGTGGATCATGAGCTTGTTGAATTAATTTAGAAACCAAAATATTAGGAACGTACAATTTCCAATTTGTATTATCTGAATAATTTTGATCACGATTGTTTGTTAAATTAATAAAAATTTTGCCATTTCTAATTTGAAAACTTTGAAAAGATTCGGGTTTGGTTTGAATTTTGTTTATTAAACCTAAATAATCATCCGATAAAAATGCAGGCGAATCTAAATCTAGGTGTAAAATTGAATCTGAAATTGATTTATCAATGGATGCTACTTCGTCTACAAAGACTCTGGATAATGCATCAGGAACTACATTATTGGTTCCTTTACAATGCTTTATTGTGAAATTAAAACCTTGAAGTTTAAGTTTTTGAACATTCACGCTATCCGCGATTTTCATATGAAAAAATGTCGTTGTAGCTTATGGTAAATTACACAAATCTAAGAGATTGGCTCCCATAGTAGCTATAAAGGTTTGAAAGGGGATACATTATGGAATTGAAATCACCTATTGACATTTCGAAATGAGCCGTAGGGCTCTCGTATATAATTTTTGAACATTCGTTAATTACACAAATCTCAGAGATTAGCTCCCCTAGTGGCTATATAGGTTTAAAAGGGGATACACTATGGAATTGAAATCATCTAATGGCATCCTCTTTCGAACTTATATAGTTACTATGGGAGCTAATCTGTGAGATTTGTGTAATTTACCACAACCTACAACGACATTTTTTCATATGAAAATCGCGGATAGCGTGAATGTTCAAAAATTATATACGAGAGCCCTACGGCTCATTTCGAAATGCCATTAGGTGATTTCATTTCCATAATGAACATATTTTTAACTGAATGTATAGAAAGAGGTGGGCTTCGGGATGATCAATATTCACCATCAATCCTCGTGATTTTCAAATGGGTGCCTGAATATAAGTTCTATGCACATTGGTACACCTAGCTCCATATGCCAAGGGAGGGGGTCATCTCTGTGTTCGGCACCAGGAAATTTGATAATGAACATATTTTCGATAGAAGAATGTATAGAAAGTGGTTTTCGGGATGGCCAATATTCACCATCAATCCTCGTGATTTTCAAATGGGCGCCTGAATATAAGTTCTATGCACATTGGCACACCTAACTCTAATACACCCTCCCTCTAGGGAGTGGGTCATCTCTGTGTTCGGCACAAGGAAATTTGGTATTGAACATATTTTCATCTGAAGAATGTATAGAAAATAGATTTCGGGATGATCAAGAAAGTAGATGTAATTTATTAATAGATTGTGAAGCTTTTTTCCTGCTAACAGTAATATAATTTTACAATTTATTCGGGCTAAGTATTTATTTTTTTTTCTTTAATTTAACAATAAAATTTTCGGGATGGAATTATTTTTATGTGATTTAGTAAAGACACACACTATATGGAAAAAAGCCTTTTGGGATGAAAATTTCGGGCCAATCAGTACGTATATCCTGAAATATTTCTAATAGACCTTCTTTCATTTGTTCCCAGTAGTTTCTGGATTTCGCTCTAAATAAAACCAATACCAATTTAGCGCGGTTCCCTTTAGTAAATATTCCAATTCGGATCTTAAAGTGAAATCGGAAGCTTTATAACAATGAGTCAAATGCTCGACTCTAAACAAAAACCGTTTAATTGATAGACTTTTGGGCGATCCATCAAAACTTATATTCCATGTTGATACATTTGGGCTATGCGTTTGTCTCATGGAATTATATAGATCATCTTGTCCAATATTATTAGGATACAATATTGGTTGGTCCGTTATATGTGTATTAAAATGTTTATTTAGGCTTATTGAATAATGAAAATTTGTTTTAGTTTTTTGGTTAATTTCATAATTTTCTTCACCTTTTGGATGCACTTGTTCACTTTTATAATTTGATTTTTTAATTTAAAAGATTTTCTGATTGTAGAACTTGAAGTATTATTTGATAACATGTCATTTAAACTGGAACCAGATTTTACTGAAATTACATCTAAATCTACTTCATCAGTTGTTGGCACGTCTTCTAACACCAAGCTTATTAAATCTTTTAAATACAAAACAGTTTTATTCCAATCATTACCAGGCTGCCTAATCATTTTTAGTGCGCTCAATAAATGATTTGTTTGTTTTACTAGACTAAAACATTTAACCTTATACTTTCGACTACTATTTGATAATCTTTCTAGATGACCTAATACATGTAAAATTCGAATATGATTTTGCTGAATAAATTTATTAACTTGGAAAGTAACATTAGTTTCGACAAATAAATTTTTAATTTCAATAATTTTATTAACACATTTACCTTTTTCTTGAGAAGGGTTTTTACAAGCAGCTAAATGAGCCCGAAATGGTTTACGAACGGGATTCTCAATTTCATTGCTGAAACCTTCCCTTACTAACAAAATATTCTCTAACGAACTACCTTTAAAATTCCGGACCGAACATTCGATCATGAATTCATCGGGCATTAAGAACTTGGCTTCTAATGGCGTGTCCATGATTAAAATGTTTGAAATGAGTATTAGTATTAAAAAAAAAAAAAATTAAACAAAAATTATCAAAAACAAAATAAAAATCTTGATTTATTATTACAAACTTAACACCGACAGAAAAACAAGCAAATCTCAAATATCAATTAAAATTTATGTTTGGTACTGGCAAAATGTATACGTTGTATGCTCCTTTATTATTTAGTATTACATAGTAGCTTTCTTTGCTTTTATGTTCTTAATTCTAGCTTTTAACACTTTCAATGTTACTGGCCTGGTATCTTTGAAGTAAGATAATCTGGGCGTATCAGCAGTGTTTTCGTAACTGGTCTGCCAACCTAGAGGTTGAAACGTTTCTTCAAGATGTTCAGCAAACAGATCAGCTTTATATTTTACATTTCTAGCCCATTTCCAATCGATTTTTTTGATTGGAGGAATCAACGGTTTTGGTCGCCATTTGTTACTTTCCAGAGGGAATAGTCGGTATCTATATAGTTGGAGCTAGAGAGCAATGTAATTTTTCAATTGTTGAGTCTTACTAGTTGCTCTTATGTTGATTTTAACTTTTGATTGGCACTTGAAGCTCTCTTTTTTTTTCTCTACTCCTCACCGCCATGTGGTGAATCTGTTTTTTCTTTTACATTTTCATTCACCGTCATAATAAAAGGATAATGATCAGATGTGAAACTTTCATCATTTTCTAAGCAGATGTAGCGTTTTGATATGACTTTAAAGATGCAGAAATTTATAAGGTCTGCGATCCTGTTTGGATCAGTTGGCCAGTACCAGGTTTCCTTTCTAAATAAAATTTCCAATTTGAGTATTGGCCAGCTGCAAGTAATTATTTGCATTTTGGCGTAGTTAATCTTGAACCCCAGGAGATATTTTTTGCATTAAAGTCACCTCTGATAGTAAGTTACTTCCTAATTTCTGGAAAAAGTTAAAGTAGTCTTTACGGTGGTTTTAGTATGGGGTTCATGGTCAACATATTGCAGATATTTTACAGGTGTTGTGATGACCAAATTTAACATTATTAAATGTAGCTGACCCTCTTCTTTCGCGTTCAGGCGGATGTGCGGTATATGGTAACAAGTCAATTTCCGGATTGATACATAGTATCTGCTGGTAAAATTTGCTTCTGGTATTTGATATATCAATCTTCTCGGTATTTAAAAATAGTTCTAATTCTTCTAGGTGTTGTGTTAATTCGTTTGCATTCCAAATGGCTATTCTTAATGAGTAATTTAGATGTCTGGTTTCTGGTCCGGAATTATGAATTAAACTGTGTATTGCAGACGTTATTTATTTTTTTATTTATTTATTTTGTAACTTGGTATTTAACGCAGATTGAGTCGATCCAGAATTAACTTATTTGGTTTATTCTGTTCCTATATGCTATTTAAAATTGCTTGAACAGTGTTTTTGAAATTTTCGGTATCGTTGGTCTTGTTGCGCCGTATGATCAACCACTACCACTAACTGTTCACAACATCAAATCTCGAAACGTATTGCACTAAATTCTCACTGCCTTAAATAATGTAGTTAATTTTTGATAAATTTTATAATTTTTATTTATAAATATAATAATATAATTTTAGGTTTTAACTTATAATATATTCTAATAAGTTTATCTTTATTGGTTCAAATCCGATTTCACCGCGTAATCTTCTCTTCTTTTTCATAAATACAAATTTATATTCTAATTGTACATACAATAAAATGGAAAGTAATAATTAAATTAAATATAATGCAGTGTTACTTAAACTATATTAAATTGAGGTTGGATTACAACATTCCTCCCCCGATAAGACGAAAATCATGAAGTGATTGGTCGAATCAAATTTATCAAGTTTATCAAATTATTAAATATAAATTTAATTAGCAATACAACAGTAATAATAATGTTATATAATCATAAATTTTTTTTTTAATATAATTCCATACAATTGAATTCCAGCCACAAACAACAAAAGTTGGAAGTTTGTCATTCAATTTTATTCAAGATGTTGAGTTCACTTCAAAACTAATGAAATTTAGACAATACGCACTTACTCTGAGAAGCGTTTGATTCTATTATTATGAACAACATATTTTTTTTCCTTTAATTTTAATAGTTGAGTTTTGCGGCGAATTTAGCTTTGTGATGATGTAAGGTCCAAACCACAAAGGGTCAAATTTATTCTTAACGGCTCCGTTTCTTAATAGAATTTTATCACAGACATTATAATCCGATTCGTTTAGATGCTTATCATAAGAAATTTTCGATGTTTCTTTCTTTTTCAATAATCGATCATGAGCAATAATCCAGGAACTTTGTAGTTTACTTTTGAGCTCAGAACAGTAATTGTCGTAGTTATAAACTGGTTCCGGAGGTTTACTCTATACTGATGGTAGTGTTGGTTTAAACCCGAAGACAATTTCGAATGGCATGAAACCTGTAGAAGTGTGCGGAGTAGTATTGTACGTGAACATGGCATATGGAATCCATTGATCCCAGTTACAAGGATCTTTTGCAGTGAAATTACGGAGATATTCCGCTAAAATCCTATGTGAGCGTTCCAGTGCACCGTTCGATTGCGGATGATATGCTGAAGTGTTCAGCTTCTTTATAGCAAGCAGTTTGCATAAATTTTGAAACATTTCGCTCATGAAGTTTGAGTCCTGATCTGTAATAATTGTCTGCGGTATCCCGTACTTGCATAGAAAATCTTCTGAAAATGCTCGGGCCACAACAGGTGTTTCTTGAGACGGAATAGGTAACGCTAAGGAAAACTTACTTAAATCGTCTTGAAGAGTTAATATATATTTGTTTCCTTGGTACGATTCTAGTAGTGGTCCAACTATGTCAAGAAATACTCTTTTGAAGGGTAGTTTTGCTGTAGTAGTTATTCTCATTGGAACTTTATTAATCTTACTAATTTTATTAGTTTGGCACAATGTACATTTGCTAATAAAATTTCGAACTTTGGATAGTTATTTGGGAAATGAATAGTAACATTTAATTCGTTTAATAGTTCTAGACACGCCTTGGTGCCCGCCAAGTGGAGTACAATGGAATTCCTTAATCACCCGCTCTATAGCTGCCACCGAATTCAAATGTATAATATTCTGATTAGCATCCATGGTGAGGTTACTTGGTTCCGAACTTACATTTACTTGTTTGAAACATCAGAAGAACTATTTGGTACTAGCTCGAAGAATTATTAACTGATTCATCGCGGGTAGTCGAAATGTTATCTAAATTAGTAGTTTGATTTTCCCGCACGAATTCTTTTGCTGAGATCTGGTAACGGTTAGAATTGCGTTTAAATGAGGTGAAGGAGATACAACAATCCTGCTCAAAGCGTCTGCGTTTTGATTATTTTTTCCAGGTTTGTATATTACATCATATTCGTATTCAGCCAGTTCGATTTGCCACCTTAACAATCGTGAAGAAGATTTCGGGTGTTTGGCTAACCACACTAGAGGTCGATGATCAATAATAATACGAAAATTATGTCCATAGAGGTATGGGCGAAATCTTTTAATCCCCCAGCCTATGGCCAAAAATTCCTTTTCTATAATTGGATAATTTCTTTCAGCAGAATTAAGTGATCGACTCGCGTACGCGATAGGTAGATTGCCTGTTTCGGAATTCTGTGATAAAATAGCTCCAATTGCATAATCACTGGCATCTGTAGTCACGTTAAAATGCTGAGAAAAATCCGGGTAAATTAGTATTGGTGGAGAAATTAGTTTTTTCTTTAATATATTGAAAGAGTCGTCACATTTAGCGTCCCACTTAAAAATTTAATTTTTTCGGAGAAGGTAGGTAAGTGGTTCAGATATTTTTTAAAAATTTTCTTTAAATCTCGTATGGTAACTAGCTAATCCTAAAAAGGATTTTATGTCCTTCTGATTGTTGGGAATTGGAAAATTTTTTACCGAATCAATTTTGGAAGGGTCTGGTTTGACACGAGAACTCGTAACTACATGCCCAAGATAACAAACTTCTTTTCTTAAAAAATTACATTTAGAAGGTTGGAGCTTTAAGTTGAACTTTCTTAGACAATTCAAAACCTCAACTAATTTCCGATTGTGATCACCCAGCCATAAATCACAATATCGTCTAAATACACGAAACAACGAATTCCGTTCAAACCAGATAACACGCGATTCATAAGACGCTGGAATGTTGCTGGAGCGCCTTTAAGACCAAATGGCATTCTACAGAACTGATAATGATCAGATTGGATGCTAAATGCTGTTTTGATTTTATCGTCTGGATGAAGTGGAACTTGGTGGTACCCGTTGGCAAGATCTAGAGTAGAAAAATACGTAGATTTGCCCAGTTGATCAAGAATTTCTGTAATATTCGGAAGAGGGAAGACATCATCGATTGTAATAGAATTTAGTTTTCTAAAATCGTCTTTATTGGATTTTTTTGGTACTATATCAGTAGAGGTGCATTCCACGGACTAATACTATGTTCAATTATACCATCATAAAGCATTTGATCAACCTGTTTATTGATCTCAATTTTTGTAGACTCTGGTAAACGGTAAGGTTTTATGTTTACAGGTCGTGAATTAGAATTTAATGGTAATTTCATGTAAACACGCTGTAGTAATTGAAAGTTTATCATTAGGCAAAAAGAATACGTCATTAAAATCTTAGCAAATTTTTATTATTGACCTTTCTTCCTGATCGTTAAGATGTGACATATTTATTTCGTTTCGTAAAAGATTTAATCGGTTTTTGATATCATTATTCCAACTTTGCAAGCTAAAAATATGGTAATCCGAAGTAGGGAACAACGAAATGGTAAGATCATTTAAAACAATTGGTGTTTCATTAGAATTTAGGAAACAAACAGGTATAGTATCATTTTTGAAATTGATAACAGAATTGGCTATGAAAACACCAGAACTTACTTCGTCGGAAAAAATGATAATATAATCATTGTCAAGGTTGGTAGAATTTTTGAACTTTAATATTTTTTCGGCACGTTCGGGTAAAGTTACCTTATCGCAACGGATTGTTTGAACATCTAAAGGCAAACTACAAATTGGAATTGGGACAGAAACGGAATTAGCAATTTTAATTTCCAATATTTTCTTGGAATAATCTATGTTACATTGATACCTTTCAAGAAAATCGTTTCCAAGTATACCAGAACAGGGAATAGGAAAACTATTTGGTATAATCTGGAATTCATGTGAAATTGGTATATTATTCGGTAGTAAAATATGCGATTTACACAATGCTAGAGTTTCAGTACTTTCTGGAGTAATGCCTCAAATTTTGCATTTTTGGTTTATATAACAACACACATTTTTATGAATAATAACACGCTTTGTGACACTGATATCGGCACCTGTATCGATCGAAAAATATGCTTCAGGACCATTTAAAATATCCATAGAAAGTTTGATAAATTTTGTTTTTACACTTGAGTCATTGAAGTTTGGAATTTGATATGATATTTCTTTCAATGGTTTTTCGAATGTGGCATCTAAAATTTGATAAAACGAATTATCGGGTAAAGTTGATGTGTGAACGTTAGGATGTTCGGTAAAAGTAAACTTTTTTTTAAATAATTTTTTTATTGCATTCGGATACATCATTTCATTTCTTCCGCTCGAACCACTGTACCCTTTGAAATCGGTTCGAGGGGCTTCGGATTTTCCGGAATTATTTGATTTGGTTGGTTTGCATTAATAATTTGGCGTTTTTGTTCATTAAATATACGTTTTCTACCATCCTTTATGTAGTGACCAATGTTTTTACAGTAATTGCATACTACACCTACAGGCCTGACATCTAACGAATTTCTTTGCGGAATTGAGCGATTTAATGCGTTAGAGTAGAAAGCTTGTTGGGGTTTATTTAAATTAGTTTGATTTACGGGCAATGAATAGCAATTCCGAGAAGTATGACCTAATTTAGAACATAATTGGAAACGAATGATTGGTTTTGATTGCGTATGAGAATTATTTGGTGTACTATTCATGCTGATTTCTTCTTCCATGGCTTTTGATATCGTGTGCTTTAAGTTTGTGAATCGACAGGCTTTTATGATTAATTTTATGGGTTCTCGAAGACCATCTTGGAAAGATTTAAGAGCTGTAGTAGAATTCAAATTTTTAACTATTTATGCGGAGCCCGTGCCTTCTCGCAAAATAAAAGCGTCAATAAATCCGAGAGTTAACGTTCGACTCGGTTTGCAAAAGTTCTTACACTTTCGTTACGATCGTGAGGAATCTGAACTAGTTCGACTTGCAGTTGCTCAATAGGACGGCGATCGGAAAATTGTTCTTCAACTTCTTTTTTTAAGGGTTCCCATGACTTAAATTCTTCATAATGAACTATGTTATAAGCAGTACTACATAGTTTAGATTTAATAATTTCTAAACAACTTTTAACATCATCAGCCTCTTTTAATGGTTTTAAAATAATTTCACAACAAACTATAAATTTATGTAAATTTGATGGTGTACCATCAAATTCTGGAATAAGCTTTAAGGCAGTACTAATATCAAAAACCATTATGTTTTGTTTTTTTTTTCATATGACAATCATCAAACAACTCAAAGGGAAAAATGTCAAGAATACAAGGGTTTTTGTAAACGCTTTCGTGATAATTTGAATTTAATGTGCTTAACGCGGATGGTTGTTCAGAATAATTAGTATTCACGGGTTCAGGAGCTGCAGGTATACATTTAATTTTCCCACATCTCAAATCTAGTGACGTCCGATTACTGGAAGTTTCTCTAGGCTTTTGTTCCTTGTCACCCTGCATACAATTGATTGACAACTCCGAAACAATATATGGTATTCATAAAAAAAATGAAAATTAAATTAGAAAATACAAATAGGTAATTAAAAATGATTTAAACAACTTAACATTAAGGAATAATTTAAAGTAACTTAACTAAAGATTAACATTGTTGATGATTTAATAATTGAAATGTGGTTCTATATTTCAATAAGGTGATAATTTGATCTTTGTCTGGAAATTTCTTACGGTTGACTTAACGTTGATTACCATCTGCTGTGCATAACTGAAACTGGAACACACTACTTCTGCTTCATATAACTGGAGCTTGAGCACAATATTACGCGTTGCATTAAAATATACGGGATTGCACTGACTAATCTAGGCCGCTAGTTGATATTTGTGTATTTTTTACGTATGTCTATTGCCGAAATCCTTATAAAAAACTTTGCGGATATAACATAACAGGAACAGTATCATGAAATTTATATATAATTTTCAACGGTCATGCACTTGTTGAAACGCTGGATTACGTTTTTTTTTTTTTAAATTATATGTGACGATAATTTGCTGGATTTACTTTTGTAATTATGATTTATTACGATGCTTTGATCGGTTTCTTATTTCAATATAATACGGAGAAATTGTTTGTAAGTGCAGCTTGGAATTTGATCATCGATGAGTAATAGCAGTTTTTTTTGACTACGGTACAACTTAAATTGTGAGATTTTTACGGTATCCCACCGCTGTCACCAAAATTGTTGTGCCGTATGATCAACCACTACCGCTAACCTTTCACAACATCAAATCTCGAAACGTATAGCACTAAATTCTCACTGCCTTAAATAATGTAGTTAATTTTTGTTAAATTTTATAATTTTTATTTATAAATATAGTAATATAATTTTAGGTTTTAACTTATAATGCTGTATTTTGTTGAGAATTTACAACAACAATTGCATTTGATAATTCCCAGTAGAATAAATTAATTCCAAATTTTTTTTGGAATTATTTAATTCTAATTCCAAAAGTTACTTATCGTATTTGCCACCAGAAAGTGTTGTAAATTTAATGACATTTATGACAAACGACATTTTTATTCGTATTGTGGTCGATATTTTCTTATAATTTATATATTATATTTTGTGTTATAATTAAGAATAGGAAAATACAAAAAACTACCAACAGAAAAAACATTTTTTGCTGTTTTGTTGAGAATTAAATAATTCCAAAATAATTCGAAATAATTAATTCTCAACAAAATACAGCTAATATATTCTAATAAATTTATCTTTATTGGTTCAAATCCGATTTCGTACTACTTTTTGTTAAATATAACAGCGTAATCTTCTCTTCGTTTTCCCTATGTTCTTGTGCATTCTTGCTATATATAAATACAAATTCATATTCTAATTGTACATACAATAAAATGGAAAGTAATAATTAAATCAAATATAATGCAGTGTTACTTAAACTATATTAAATTGAGGTTGGATTAGAACAGTCTCATTTTCTTTCGAATTTAAAAATGCTTGCGCATATGTATAGTTCTACTTACGCATAGATACTTCATTTCATGCTCGATCCTTCATTGAATAACTTAGCTGGGGTTTGCGTTCCTGATCCTTCATTTTCTGTAGCTGCTTGGCAACCTCACATCCTCGGTAGCTTGCTGGATGTTGCCCATAACAATTTATACATTTTACTAGTTCTTCTTTAGATAGTTTACTAGTTTGTGTTAGGTGCTTTCTAGCACATTTGTTTCTTTTAACAGTTTTGATCTTTACCCGCATGTTGAGTATGTCAGTTATATTGTAGTTTTTTTCTATTAACTCCGATTTATCAAACGTTATCATGAACAGGGGAAGTCCTTTTTCAAACGACTTCTAGTCGGTTCTCTCTGTTAGTTGGTTACTTCTAACCATAAAAATCGGTGAAGGGGCTTTTACATTTCACTTTGCTTGTACATCATTTTTTTGCTACTTTTAGCATACCTTCTTGCTGTTGAAATGGATCCGCTGTTTTGAAATTGATTACACTAACATGCAATAAGTGGTTCCCCAGAATCTATGGAACCGGTGTCCGAAGAGTGTGGATTTGCCAATTTGAAAAATGGTGTACCACTTGAGATAAATTCTTTAATGTTTCGGCCATTTCATTATGTAGTGAATTGACTATTGGCTTTATTGATCCACTTATACAAAGGGAATGGTTACCACAACCGTTCGTGTTACAATACATTGCCTAGGGTGTGTCCGTATCTGTGAATTAATCTCCAAGTTAACAATTAAATTCGAAAATCTCCAATCGATCAACATATAGCTAATCAACTCTTCTAATTCGTGCAATTATAGCCAATTCGAATAACATCCTATTGAAATTTACTTATACGTTCAGTTCAAATTATATCATCAATATTTCCTCCGCATCTAATAAAAGTTTTTTTTTTTTGTTTTTATGGATATTCGATATCCGAGGAATATCGACTGGAAATACTAGATACAACAATAAAAAAAGTTTTTTTTTACAAATTTTCGTATTAAAGTTGTTTCAAACTCTAGAGCCAAAAATAACTTTACCCTAAATTGGGAAGAAAAAAATTAATTTGTAATATAAAAACAAGAATTGGTGGAATTAAAATCTACAAGAACCGCACACGAAAAAATTCACATTCAAAATGAATTGAATAGGAAAATTCAATTTGTATGAATAGCAAAAAAAAAACTCACAAGAGATTATGTACCATATATATGATAAATGTTGTATCATTTCATTGCTGGTTGTAGGTTGTAACATTAAAATACGAATAGAGAAAAAAAACGGAAAAACATATTTTCTCATCCGGTCTAATTAATTATGTTGGTTGTTATAGCCACACACATAACATCGTATTTAAAGTGTATTATAGCTTAATCTAAGTTATGACCTTCCTTTATTTATTTTTACATCTCTTAATGTCTACATATGGTCCCATGTACCAAAAAAAAAAAAATAACTAGAATAGAATGGATTATACGTATTCGTGCTTTAGTTCAGTTCTAAATATAAATCACAATGAGCTAAAGTGAAAATACAAATGTAATTGAGAATTTGTATATAGCTCGTGCTTTATGTATATCTAATGTGCAATGGGGAAAGTTGGCCACCCAACAAAAAAATCCTAACCATAATAATAACGACAAGAGCAACGAATTTGGGAAAATTTGTGGCCCGACATATACCGCAATGCCCTTTTAATTTTTATTTTATTTTTATTAGATTCTTTTCTTTAAGGATTTATTCAAGCTAATTTTTTTATTACTGCATACAGCAAATGCTAGATATTATTTTTATATATATATTTATATAACATATACTCTATGTTATTTCTAGTTTTACTTCATACAACTACCTAAAGTATAGGAAAACTAAATACTCGTTTGGTGCCCGATAATCAATATTAACGATATCAAAATGGGGTAAATACAGTTTATGGTGTTTGGATACGGATGCTCTCTCACCCGATAAATCGACTAGCGTTTTACTAATTAAACAATAGTTGTGCAATAATGTTTAATTAACCGTGGTAAATATAATATTACTTGTAAAGAGTAAAAAAGCTACAGGTTTATTTGTACAAACACCAGGTTATTGTGAAATGCTGCTCGAAAGACTAGTTATTTAAAATAATAAAAGAATGGTGAATGGGTACCTGTGGGGACTCAAATGATACAATGTCAACCGAAATGAACAGCCAAATTCATTTGTTTGCTGATCTGGATTCCTAAACCACATCTGTTTCAGCCGGTGAAAAAAGCCCGCCAGAACCAAGTACAGAACTAACAGCTCATTTATTGTTAGTTCCTATTTCAGCTTCAGCAAGAAAGAATGACAATAGTACAGTATAAACCGGAGTTGGTCGTATTTTTGATATTTGGGTACCATGAGAGGTGCTGAACTCAGATAAAGATGCTGGCAAAACAATGAGAAAACTAACATCGTTATAGAAAATGAAGCAGAAGGCCACAACTTGTGTAATATTTTTATCCTAAATTATTTTTGACAGCTGATTCACGGACAGTGACATCTATTTATCAGAATAACGGTTGTTTATTATTAAGAAGACAAACTTACAATATACTACGAAGTTAGAAGAAAAAGATTTCTAGTATAAGCGTTCATAAAGAGTGCTTTTATGTACCAGGTCAATTTTATTGACTGATTATGTGATCATCACCATGTATATGGTATATAATGTCTGTCAACTGGCCGCCTTTCGCCAATTCGAAAAAAGAGCTCTTTTAAGCACATTTGCCGCTCTTCAAGCACAAATTTATTTTCGCTGACTTCTCTATACTAATGCCATAGACAGACTACAGGTTTCATAACTATAATTTCGAGATCATGATTTTTTAAATGAGAAATCAAGACACACTACAATTTCTTTTGTCTTCTCATTTAGTTTTAAATAGCAATAAAGTAGGCATTGACAAAAATGTCAGAGTTGACATTTAATTGACTTTTAAATTGTCATAAATGACTTTTCTATTGACAGAACAGAAAAAAATTTGTTCCCGCCAACCAAATATCTCAATGACAAATAGAAAACTCAAAGGAAACTAGATTTGCTTGGTAAACTATTAGTGTAAGGAATCTCCATTTTTGATGCATTCGGCGTTGTGAGCACTAAAATGCATCGAAATGAGAAAAAATATTTCATTTCGAAACTGAGTACAAATTTAGTTTGCGACTATGGTTAAACATGACACACTAGTACGAAATCATGATTTCCAGTTAATTATAATAACGAAACTAATAGTGTGTCTATGATATAATTTAGTTTGAAAACCGCGACTTGAAAATTGGGAGTTTGTTTGTTATTTCATCAGCACACACTAGACAGAAATATAAAATTGAATTATGATTCACATTAATCACTAATAATATTAAATTTGTGCATCTAGTAGGTTAGTGAAACAGCAGCAAAACTCACAACTTTCATGTCGCGTACATGACATCGGAAACAAATATTTCCATGCTCGCTAACGAACTCAAAACCAATCAAACTATTTGAAATGCTTTATACCACGCCTACTAGTTCCGAACTCGAGTTGAAATTATTTTATCTTTGTTGTTGTTTTAATACATTTTGTGTGTTTCCATAGAATTTTTTTCGAACTAACTCACGATGTCATGAACGCACTATTAAGTCTCAGTTTTCGAACAAAATTTGTACTCTGGGATGTTGTACCATCACTTTTTTGACTTTCGAATTTTTTATGATGTCTCAATTTTCAGGAATCAATTATCATTCTATTTCGCGTAAACAATTATGTGTTTTATATCGCGATTTCAACCTCTTGGTATAATTGTGAGCTTTCTCTCTTTTCTACATTTCGATGAACATATCACGAAAAAATTATTTGGTAATAAATAGAGTCGATTAATCTAGTAGTCTTAGATATCGTAGAAAAAAAAATGATTGATGTTTTACTCGAGCAAGCTGAAAGCAAACTAGAAAATGCGTAGTTTTGGAAGTGAAATAGGCTGCCATTTTACTCGTAAAAAATGAAACATGAAAAAAGTCGAAAGTCGAAAATAGTGATGGTACAACATCCCAGCCCTGGTGTTGTTTCAGCAATTTCGTTTCTATTGTTGTCCTTAAGCATGTATGGAGGTTGTAGTTGGATAATAATTGCAATTTTTTCCATTAAGTACTCCCATAGGAAGAAATCGATAGGGGTCAAATCAGGGCATGTTTTCAATCACTTCTACTGTATGCCTAATTGATCCAATACGAGTACATTAGAGTTTTCAACATGTCTCGACAGTGGTCACGAGTAACTGTTACAGTAACATCTTTATCATTCAACATCTTTATCATCTTTAAAGAAATATGGCCCAATGGTGCCACCAGCCCAAATCGAGCACCATACAGTTGTTTTACGAGAGTTACGTGGTTTTTGGTAAATCATTTAAGAATTTTTTTCATTGTTATTTTCCTGCAGCTCTTGTATCTATTGAGTTCTAAACTGGTAAAAATACTTACCTTAGGATATTCAAAAAGTTTTAAAATAATTCAAAAATAGAAATTCCTAGTGCCTGGGACCATCAATTTTTTTTAAATGACTTATTTTCTGTTAGAGTAAAATCGTGACTTACTCAAAACAAGTTTCTGTTACGATGACCGGCAAATACCAGGAAATTTGACTGAATACATGATTATTCTCTACAGAATATTGAAAAATCGGCTATCTGACAGCATAAAGTTATTTAATTTTGAGTTATTTGTCTAAATAGCAGACCGTTTTAATTGTTAATTTTCATACAGTAATTTAATAAAAATGAATGAATTGAAAATCACAAAACAAATTTTCAGAAACAATAACGTTTTTCCGAAAAATATAATAAACGAATAAAAAAAATATAAATTTCGGTTTAATATGGATTTTATTTGTTATTTACACTGTTAGTGTAAATAATTATCTAGGATCAATCATCTTTCATAATTATCTAGGATTTGGAAAAACTTCACATTTCTTCAGACACGCGTGAAAAATATCCTAAAATATTTTTTTTTTATTTTAGGAAATACTTCGCGTGTATCGACCGACGGATCAAATAATTTAAACGACGGTGGCTATATCTCTTTTGCCTCAAAGCTGCGTTATCGCAAGAAATTGGCATCAAATTTGAAAAAATAAATAAATATATATTACGAGACATTTTGACATATGAATAATTGATTCTTTTTAAAATCGATCTTAGAGCATATCGAGGATGTTGGCGAAATGGCAATAACGAATTCTCTTAATGCTCTTAATTTTCGTTACACCAACAAAAAAGAAAGCACAAAAATTTTATTTCAAAAATTTAAAAAACTCGATGGATTTGCCATACATATTAAGAGCTAAAATTATTTTGCGTTCAACTTTATTGATTTGCTCAACAATAAATTAGCTATAACTATTACTTTAGTTTCTAATGCCGAATTCTTAACAGTTTTTCGAAACGGTATATTTTACTTTTTATTTTATTTTCTTTAAGAGAGCTATTGATAGGGATTAATTTAATCTTAGGTAAAACAACCGTAGGATTATTCAAAAATTATAGAAATTGCAATGAATTTTAACTACCAAAGGAGTTTCCTAATTTTTTGGAAATATTTTGTACAATATTTAGTATTTATAAAAACAATATAAGGCAACCGGTGTGCAATTTCTGGACAATTTTTAATTTGCAGACATTATTATAATTTGGATGGAAATTTGCCCCCGTGTACATTTCTTAAGGGGTTAAACGACAAAGAAATTTTGTTTGTGAAAAAGATCAAATTATTTATTGCATATCCTACTTTTGAAGATTAATTTTAATCATTATAGGAATATGTGTAATTTTTAAATGAAAAATGTCATTATTGCTTATGGAAAATTACACCAATTTCCGAGATGAAAGAGATTGAAATGGCATACATTTTTGAATACTATCGCTATCCATAAATTTTATATGAAAGGATGTCATTGTATTTGATTATAAATTACAAAATTTGAGAGATTTTGTTTTGTGGCATACATTGCAGGATTAAAATTACCGAATGGCATTTCGAAATAAGCTGTAGGCTAGCTATCAAAAAAGTGGAGTTTAAAAAATATGCCTGTATTGGTATGGCTCCGTGCAATCTAAATGTCTGGGTCCTTTCTATAGCCCAGATAAGTTTTCCGTCGGTTTTGAACTACATACTTAAGCTTTTTGTGTTGATTTAAAGATCCCAGTAATTTTTGGTCGAAATCGGTCCACCGTATGTGAAAGCTCTCCATAGGAGTTTATTAGTTTTTCCTAAATACTTTCAAAAATACATCATTTACATGGTGAACTTACAGATCTAAATTAAATTTGCAACAATATTGGACCAAAACATTTTTCAAAAATTTTACCGGAAATGACGTTTTAACCAAGAAAGTGTTTTGTTACAAAAATGCTGTACAGCCCACTGTGATTGAGATGAAACTTCATACTTTAGCTTTGTCCACAAATTGGGAAATACCAGTAAGTTTTCAGAAGGTTAGTCTAATTGGGATGAAACTGTATACTAAAATTTTTGATTAGTTTTGAGTTACTAGTGATTTTTGGCCGGAATCGTCCCAGCTGATGTAAAAGTTTTTATAGCAGCTTTGTCGCTTGTCGGTTATATTTTGAAAAAAATACCATTTACGAGAAAAACAATTATATGAATTAAAAGATCTAAATTAAATATGCAACAATATAGATCTAAACCGTTTTTCAAAAAATTAAGCGAGAAATACTTTTTTGACAGAGAACAAAATCGCGGCACTAAAGGCTTTTTTACAAACTAAGAGATCCGAAATAATTTTAGGCGAAATCGGTTCAACGGAAATGATAGCTTCTATAGGATTTTTCACGGTTTCCGCAAAATATTTTGAAAGATTAAAAAACAAATCGGTTCCAATACATCCCAGTCCTTTTACACCAAGTGGCACCTTCAATAGAAGCTTTTTAGTTTTTTTGCAAATATTTTGTAAAGTATTTTAATTATGAGAAAACTGACTACGCGGTTTCTTAATTAAATTGTCAATAATATCAGTTCAATCTATACAGACCAGGCGGTTTGACTATTCGGAAAAAAACTTCTTACTAAAGCTTTCTCCATAATTTAGGAGATCTTTGTCAAATTTAATTGGCATGTGCGTACCTTATGCGAGGTATCTTCCGAGAAGATTTTTCAATTTTTGAAATGTTGGCTAAATTATTAATAAGAATTCATCTTGTTGGTTTTCTGAAATTTAAGCAGGAATTCAAAAAAATTGACTATACAAGGAAATTTTAATCGCAAAGCCAGATGTTCAATTTTCAGTTTCACAAATTAAGAGTTATTAATTCGAGATCTATTTGTACATTTGTTTTGATAAAATAATTTATTTCATCAAAATTCGGGATCTCTGAAAAGGTTTCCGGATCATCTGTCCTCCGAGGGAATCCTGGAGGAACGGATCAATACTGAAAAACAAGGCACTGCAATTTTTCACGGACGGTTCTAAGGTACACGGCAATAAATTAAACGGTTCTAAGCTAGACTGGATGGTTTCCGCGGGAGTAAAGGGGAGATAGGATCCTGTGGTATCACAATGGGCCACTACTGGCCTAAGTGTGTAACAACAGCCACTCTAACATAACCTAAAATAACCTAGGATTCCCACCATCCAATCGGACTGACTAATCGAAATGACACATAATATTTATGCTTGCTCCACAAATAACAGGCTCCTGTGAAATGTGGTGGAATTTTGTTTGTCAGAACTGATATTATTAATGTTCAGCGATGAAGATGATGATAATAATATCAATTACAAAACCGGTTTTCTAAAATTTGCGCAATCTAACAAAACTTTAGTATTCATTTTAGTAATCAAGTAAATATAATCGTCTATATTTGAAATCTTTGAAAATTTGTCGTAAAAGAATTTACGGTATTTGATACTTTTTAGAATAATCGATACTTTTCAGAATAATACAGTGTTATTTGACAGAACCACAAACATCAATCTGGCAGATAGTATAAAACTGGATGTTTTTTGTGAATCTAAAATTAGCTATTTAGTTTAAATAATTTAATGTGTCAAATTATTTTAATATGGTGCAGAGTCGCCAATTTTTACTAAAATCTCTGTCGAAAAATAGTGTTTTATATTTTTTTTCTAAATCTGTAAACGGTAATAATTAGAAGGAAGAAAACTGTCTAGTATCAGAAATGCTGGTTCTTTTATTTCTATCTAAACTTCTTCTAAAAATGAAAGTGTCCCGGTCCAGACAAATGAGTTTAAATGTCTTTTTTATTTGTCTGTACAAATAATTCGCTTGCAGCATGTTTGCGTAAGAAGCTTGTTTTGAAGGACTCATTATCTTCAACTTTGATTGTTTGACCCACGTAAATTATCAGGCACATCTTTTCTATAAATTTGATTACGGTGTATGTCCGTATGTCCACTTTTCAAGAACATCAGTGTCCATAAGAAGCACTTTTAGAATAGGATCCAAATTTAATGTTTCTCATTGCAAAATGTCCCAACTGAATATTCAAATAAATTCCAAGAAAATAGAATTTTTGGAATAATTCGCGGATTTTTTTTTAATGTTTTTTTTGGTTTAATCGTTGTAGGGTTGGTTGGTTTTAGTAACGCTATTTTATTCTTCTCTTTCACGGATGTAAAAACTTTCGATTTACTTTACCTATTCTTTTGGTTGGAACCAACCAAAATAAGCCTTTTAGTGCTTTGAGGTGCGTGACATTGCTCTCTGCAAAAACTTCAGAAGCTAGATCTCTATTAGACTGAGCTTTATCTAATTCATCTGAAGTTTATTACATTTCTAAACCCGTAATATATAGTAAAACAAATTTTACCCACCATTGATCCCAAAATCAATTTTTCTGAAGATCATCGTTGCAGAAAACCTTTTTTGAAATTCTTTCTCATGTAAACGTTTTAAAAAATTGAGATTTTGCTAATTGAGCTGAACTAAAAAGGCTTATAGTTTTTATGAATTCCTGTTCATGAATTAATTGTATCACGTTCTGCAATATTTTTCAATGGTCTTAAAGTCTATACCTCGATTGGCTATGGGGTGGAAATGACGCATATGATTTTCTATACCAAATATGTGATTAACAGTATCAGTAATACAGTTGACCTACCGCACATTTAGTAAATTTTTTAATATGTAGCAAAACGGTGTCACAAATTTTGACATTAATCCATCCGCTTCTTGAATTAAAAGCCTTGAACTTTGTTATACTATACCGATTAAAAACACATGAGCTCGAGGATACATGTACAGGTACACAGGTGATACATAATTTTCTAAATAATTTCCAAAAGCGTTACTAAAAATCCCCGTTCCGCCGACATGGCTTGAAACACGCTGCGCCAATTTTTTTTTTTCAATAATTTTAAAAGAGGAAAAATTGTTTTTAAGCGATTTACTATAAATCAGAAAACATAAATGAATTTACCTTTGTAGGATCCAGAACTATGGTAATTTCAGTTTCGTTTAAATTCAAGAAATTTTGCAGTAAACAAAATTTGTTAGACACACATTCATTAAAGTTGAAAAAATATCATTTACGACACCCTATTAATTCCTCTGTTTCAAACTATACGAGGTTTTTTTAGCCTTTTTTTTAATACAAAAAACACTCATTTTAATAAAACCTAGCAGCCAGTCTATTCCAGCTTGAATATGTAATATCATGAGGAGTGGTGACGAACATTATTTATAGTCGCAAATTCATAAACGAATCGACGAGTAACCTGATAAATCAAACTATTTTGCAAATTAGAGCATTTGTTATGTGGCTTCCAGTTTGATTTCTTTGACTTATTGGGAGAACTTGCCAAACTATACGTATTTGCCCTTTTAATGCTATATTTTAACTAAGAACTGTTTATATTATTTACATTTTTTCCTCGGCTAAAGTCGCATTTTAGCATTTCGCTCGTCAATCGTGCTCATTCTGGTTTTATTTGGTAACTACGTACCAATTTTACTCCTGTTAAATGGAATTTAATAAATATTTGGGGCACATTTAAATAAATGGGGTACATACATTTGACTATATTAAAAAATATATTATACAAAAAATTTATAAAATTAAAAATTTAATTAATAATTTTTGTTGATTAATCCATGACTTAACATTTCAAATATAATTAATTTTTCTAACCAAATTCAATGAAACATTCAATAAAACTTGCTTCATACAAAATCTTACCTTATATTTACAAAATGTGACAGAAATCGATGCGGTTCCAGTGATGGCTATTAAACTTCAGGAAAAGAAGTTTGGTTTAGTAGTACTTTTCATTATGTATTAAACGTTTTGAAGATAGCTACTTAAAATATTCTTATACAAAACAATTACAAAATTTTCTAAAGCCTACATTTTCTCCAGATTCAAAAAATATTTTTTATAAGTCATTATACAAAATAATTTGCGTGAAATGTTATCCTTCCTATATTATAAGAGCAAAATAATAAGGGAATACGTATTTTGATTGATTTATGTTATTACCAATCTTAGTAAATTTTTGTATCCTTACCACGATCTTATTTATCCATTTCCACAAAATAAAAAATGTCTAAAAACATGTTTGATTTGTTCCCAGGAAAACGTCAATTTAACTTTGCAAACTTTATTTCCCGCTGTTTTATTTTACAACGTAAAATACTTGAAACACGTCCGTCCGCAAAGTTAAAGTTATTCTTTTCGTGCGGTTTGATTTTTCTTTTGATTACAATTAATAAGCTATCTATGTGCAAAGTATTAAAGTCACGTGGCACAAAAATAAATTGTTTCAAAACAAAAATTAAACTTTATAATTTTTGATATTTTCTTCTTTTTTTTTATTCACTCAGCTTAAACTATTTCATTAAAAAATCAGAAAGCTTCATATAATCTATTAATATTCTTGGTTGGAACTTTTTTTTTTTGTTATTCAATTTTCTTTCAATTAAAAAGCAGCAATATTAACGGGATATACAAGAACGATACCAGGTATAAAAGCTTACATTGAATTTTGTTTTTTCTTTTGGTTTTATGCGAAAAGTTCAGATTTTTTCATCTATTTTGAATAATAAACTTTATGAATGTTCTATAAATAGACAAACAAAATTTGAAGTTAAATATTAAATTTAATTTTAGTTTTTAAGCAGTTTTTCGTACGTTTTCTAGCTTGATGCTGTTTTAAATTCCTAAATATGATGATGTTGCAAGAATTAATTTTTTAGTGAAAAAAAAAAAAAAATATTCAATATAGAAAGAAAATAAACCCATAAGAAGAAAAGCTTAAGGAAAATATAATTTTTTATTTTATCTGTAGACTAATTCTCGTAAAATATTTTAACATAATGAAAGAGCTTTTATATTTTAGATTTAAATTTTTTATTATATTCTTTTTTATGGAATTGAAATGCCTCAAGAAAAACCATTAAATTTATTTTCCGTCTTCTTTACTATATACATATACTTTTAGTAGCTGAGAGTTGGTTAAATTTTTTTTACAACAGCATGGAATTTTAATTAATTTTTCTGCTACAATATACACCATAGTATTTAAATGAAATTAAATACAAAAATAAAAATGTTGAATATAATAATTTACATGCATGTGAACTATATATTGTGTACCACCATCAACATTCCACAACTGGCTACACAAATCGAAAGATTATTTCATTTACATGAATATCATCAAAACGAAAAGCTGTGTGGTTTTTTTCACAAAAAAAAGTTATGTCATTGCCATAAGCAAAGCTTACAATTATTACAGCTTTTTTTTGGACCATTCTCATTGCAATGTTAAAATCAGTTCACAAAATTGCATGATAGATATTCTCAATTGAAGTGCTTTGTTGTTTATTCAAGAACCTCACAGATAAACTTAAAATTTTAGAGGTACCGGTCACTGCATGAAATATCAACATGAGGATCATCGTTATCAACAAGCGCAATTTTCATCATTGCTCATCGATTTGCTCAAAGGTTCACTGAAAATAATTTCACTGACTCGAACCAAATCGAATTCCTTATAATCACTCAAATTATGTAGGTCATCACCATATTCATCGAACAATCATATCAGTAGAAGAGCCATAATCAGTAAAATTATGGTACGCGGGATGTTATTGTTGGTTCTTTTCTTTTCTAAAGCTAGTTTAGGATTTTCGATTATGTGCAGTCGCTTATGATTTAAGTATCAGACTGGCAATAGTAATGTAAACCAGAATAAGGAACCAAACGGATCCTTTATTGGTCAACAAAAATTTCATATATCATTAAGACAAAATATCAGAGCAAAGTTGCATAGTGTCTGCCAGTTGATATTATCACAGTTCAAAAATTAAGCCGGAACCCTAAAAATGCATCATGAATTTTTTTATAAAAATTTTATCTTCTGAAGTTTTCTAATTTCGTTAACAGTTGGTTTTTTTTAAAGCGTATTCACAATAATAATTTTGACGACAACAACAACGATTTATTATGACAAAACCCAATCAAAAAAACACTATACATAAATTGAAGTACTTAAATATTTTTTACCATCTAGAGCTTTTTAATGTCGTTCACCATTTGAATACCTTAATTTTGCTTCCAACATTTTGACAATATCAAATTTTTATTATTACAATTCCCATTGTCGATTACGACGATGCTACTCTTAAAATTATATTGACAACAACAATTTTGATTCGACTATATTGACAACAACAACAATATATTATGTCAAAATGCATTCAGTATTATATTTCGCTATCGCACAAAATGATGTATTAAATGAATATTTTTGCATCTTAAACTTTCTAATATCGATTACACTAGGTTTTCTTTAAACAGTATATTGTGTCATTAGAATTAAAAGTGATACTTTGTTTGACGAGCAATTATATTTGCATGCGAGGCGAAGCGCGTGCAGCGTAGACGAATTAAGCAATGATTGTGGGTTAAACAAAGTCACGTCTAATCCGAATAATGCACATACTATTTTTTCTCCAACGAAGAAAACACTTGAGTAGAATCAAAACAGACTCTTTTCCATTTTTTTCACACTTTCAACTGAAAATAGCAAATTTTTCGTTAATCTAAACTCTATTTTCCAGACTACTTTGTCGCTTCATACTATCATATTTCCTTTTCAAATTAACTATTAAATGTAGTAGTTGCCACAAACCACATCTTTTCCAATTAAAGTATTGCATAAAAACAGAATATTTTAAATATAAACATTTTTTTGCAACAAACTGCTATAATTCCTATATCAAAGTGCTAACACAAAAATAATCGCAACAAAACAAAACATTTCCATTTTCAAATTTTGACGTATATTTGGGAGGGAAATAGCTAATCCAGAAATAAATTTAATTGTGAGTGGTTGGGTTTTTCAATAAGTATTTTATAAATATTAGTTATTTAATTAAATTTACAATATTTGTTATAAAAATATTTTATTCTAGTTAAAAATTAACAAACGTGTTTTAATGGAAATAAATAATGTAGTTGAAAATTTTTATCACCCGCGCAAAAAGCCGAAGAAGAGTAAACGAATGGAAGTAAAAACTAAATAGTTTTTCATTTTTCAAGATAATATCAATAATTATTTGACCATTTATTAGATATAAATCAAAAGGCCTTCCTAAAATTTGTATAATACGAAGCCTTTACAAGATACTTTCATTTTGGTTTATACTAAAATAAGTGTACCAGCTAGAACTGATCGTAGAGTTGGTGGGCCACAAAAAAATCGATACAAAATATTTTGTAAAAAATCGAAAAGGTAAATTAATTCAAGTTTGTTTACTTGCATTCAAAGACATTTTGAAGATTGGACTACAACATATCAATGGAATTTGTAAACGGTTTTTTGAATCTGGTATAATACCAAAGGAAAATCGTGGGGGGGCAATAGAAAAGCTGCGATGTATGAACCCATATAGGACTACGTAAATTTTTTTATTAAAAGCTTCTACGTTCGGGAAATTCATTATTATCGATCAAAAACATCTGCCAGACAATACCTCCCCGGTGATTTATCTATTCAACGAATGTGGAAAATGTTTAACAAAACTCATGTAGACACACCAGTTACAAAATGGTGAATTACTGAAAAACGAATTCACAGCTGATGAGCATAGGCATTTTATTCTTAAGCTAAAGAACTTTGGTATTCGTTTTCGTTCACCATTAAATTCTTAATAATACTGTTTTATTTTTTTGGCTTGCTCCTATTTTTACGTACATACAAAAAAACCTCTTAAAAGGTTTTTCTGTGCCTAACTAAACATTTACGGTGCTTCACAATTTAGGAAATTTATTTATAAATTATTAAATGATTTGGTTGGGCAAGGTGTGAAGGACGCCACAATACTCCCCTCCCAGAGAAATCGCAGATCTATCGCTTTAAATTCTAAATCTGGATGGAGTCCTAGACTCACGACATGACCTTGAAATCAAAACAGGCGTCGGCGAGAGATCAGAACTAACCTGTTTGCGAACTTTCGGTTCCACGGTAGGTGATTTAGGTCCGTCAGCCAAAATAATAGGTTCTGGTCGGTCAGTTGGTACAAGTAATCCAGTTTGCGAAGTTGGTGCGCCCGTAGTTTGTTGTTGTTGTCCGAGTAACATGGTTTGAGTCGGTCGATGGAAATTTTAGTGTTTGTCCGTTTAGATCCAAAGTGTAAAATTTGTATGTACGGTCGATAATCAAATACGGTCCAGTATACGGTGGTTGCAGTGATTTACGTACAGCGTCAGTCCGTAGGAAAACGTACGAGCAAGTCAGCAAATCTTTACTAATAAACATTTTGTCCGTAGAATGTCGAGAAGGCGGTATACAGGTCGAATTTCGTCAAAGTGTCGTCTTAAATTAGTAAGAAAGTCTGATTGTAAAATTTGATTGTTCGTCATATCTAAAAATGTTCCAGGAACTCGAGTTGTAAATCCATAAAGCAGTTCAGCTGGAGTAGCTTTTAATTCGTCACTCTACGTCGTCCGTAGTCCAAGTAAGATTGCAGGAAGAACACTAGTCCAATCAGAACGATTATAGCACATAATGGCAGATTTGATGACACGATGCCATCTCTCGATCATGCCATTACATTTGGAATTGAAGCTAGTTGTTCTCCTGCGCTCAAAACCAAGTAAGTTAGCCATTTCGAGAAAAAGTTGTGATTCAAATTGCATGCCTTGGTCCGTGACAATGGATTCTGGCACACCAAAGCGAGCTATCCACTGTGAGTAGACAGTGAAAGCGAAGGTTGCAGCAGTTACATCTGGAACTGGAATCGCCTCAGACCAGCGAGTGTATCTATCAATCAATGTTACGCAATACCGCTGATTATCAGAAACTGGCAAAGGACCGATGATATCGAGATGAATAATCGAAAAACGTTGAGAAGTTAATTTATAGTTACCAATCGGAGATTTTGTATGTCGTGAGATTTTAGCCTTTTGGCAAGCTACACAATTTTGGGCCATCTTCTGAACGTTTTTTTTAATTGATGACCAGATTACATTCTGAGTCAAAAGTTTTACGGAAGCTTTGACGCCAGGATGAGAAAGATTATGCAAACCCTCAAAAACTTGTTTTCTGAAATTTAAGGGAATGAATGGCCTAGGTGTAGTTGTAGAAGTATCACAATAGATGAATTTGTTTGAATTAAATGAAACGGAGACTTTCTCAAATTTGAGAACTGAATTACTCCTTAAAATTTCTTGAAGCTCTTCATCATTAGTCTGAGCATCTGCGATGATAGCATAATCAATACTTTCAGGAATAGAAATTTGATTAATGCATGAAAAGTATCTGCAACAACGTTATCCAGTCCAGAGATGTGCTGGATATCGGTTGTGAATTGACCAATGAAATCTAGGTGTCGAAATTGACGAGGAGATGCTTTTTACTGATTATGATTTCACACACGCTCCGATCGCAGTATCGGAAGCGTCAACCATGATGGCCAGAGATGCTGATGATGATGGATGAATAAGTAAAGTCGCGTTCATAAGTTTAGTTTTGCAGTTATCGAACGCTTCGATAGCCGCCGTTGACCATTGAATTGGAACTCGACTGTTTTTGGTATATAACCTTTTAGGTAATCGTTCAACAATTCCTGGTCAGCAGCGGCACCTGGAATGAAACGTCTATAAAAGTTTATCATACCTAAAAAGCGTTTCAGTTGTTTAACAGTCTGTGGTCGTTCGAAATTTTTGATGACTTGAACCCGTTCATGCGACGGTAATATACCTTGTCCAGTTACCAAATGGCCTAAAAAAATAATTTCGGTCATTGCGAATCGCATTTGTCCACATTTACAACTAGTCCGCGTTTGACTAATTTAGACAATATAATTTTAATATGTTCAAGATGTTCGTCGTAATTACGAGAGGCAATGAGCACGTCGTCCAAATACACAAAACAGAAGTCAAGACCGCGTAATACTGTATGCATAAGACGTTGGAACGACTGTGCTTCATTCCTAAGGCCGAAAGTCATTCTACAAAATTCGAATAGTCCGAGAGGTGTCGAAATTTCTGTTTTTGGAATGTCGGTCGGTTCAATAGGAATTTGATGGTAGGCCTGGACAAGGTCTATTGTTGTGAATATAGTGCAGCCCTCGAGTCGTTGTTTAAAGTCCTGGAGATGTGGGATTGGGTACCTGTCTTGAATTGTGACTTTGTTTAGTGCCCGAAAGTCTCCACATGTTCTCGAACGCTCCATTCTTTTTAGGTACTAAATGTAACGGGCTAAACCAAGGACTGCTATTTGGTCTGAAAATCCCGAGTTTCATCATATTTTTGAATTCTGTCCTCGCAATAATTAGTTTGTCCGGTGCTATTCGTCGTGGTTTACATGCAATCGGTGGTTCGTTCGTCTCAATTTTGTGAGTTACATTATGTTTAGTATCGTCGATATTAATATTTCCGTGAACTACCGTACTGAATTTTGATATTACCTTAAAAACTCCTGGGTCCATTGCTGACTTGTCGATCCTAGATACAGTAAAACCGTTGTAGGTAGAAGGTTTACCTTGCGAATACAGGGAGGTTAACGGGTCAATGAGCCTCTGTCCCTGTATATGTACCAGTACACCAGTTTTATTTAAAAAATCCGCGCCGATTATAGGCGTCGACACGTCAGCATATAACAATAAACTCCCAGGAGAATTGGCGGCGCAGTCCAATGTCTATTTTTAAAATTTTTTTTTCCCGTACGCGTTTACCAAGGAACCGTTAGCCGCAAACAACCTAAATGATGGGCCAACCTTTGGATTCCTGACAAAACGAGCGGGTAGAACTGAGACGTCTGCATCTGTATCAATTAAGAGATGAGTTTGATAAAATAGTTCAAAAATTAAAAGGCGGCTGGTTTTTGTTACGTCATTACACCCCGCCAATTGTGAATGACCACTTAGTTTTTTGTAACATTGTTACCGGAAGTATTATTAGATATAAATCTGCAAAGTGGCTTACGTTTGTAAGCCTTAGTTCCGAAATAATAATAATAAAAACAGATAAAGTTATTTTCGATCGAAGGTTCACCATAATTTGGATCATACTTTGTTCTAAAAGTTGGAGAATTTTGTCGCGATTTATTGAATTTAGAATTTGACCGTGAACGCCTGCGACTTCCTGAATTTTATTTTGAACGAGATCTAAAATTTTGATTAATAATTTCCGATACTTCCGATAACAATGTTTTTTTAAAATTCGATAGTTGTTGATCTAAAGACGACAAAGAATTTGGAAAAACCGAACAAGGTGCAGATGTCTCGAGACTATTCACTTGAGACTGTGTCATAGTCTCGAAGACGTTGTCAGCCCGTTCTGCCAGGACTGGCAGAGAGACATCATTTTCAAACGGTGTGAGCACCATTTGAACGGACTGGAGCAACCTCTTCATCCAGAATTGGCGAAGTGTTGTTTCATAAAAGTTGTTCCCAGCGTTCAATTTTATGGCGCTCAACAACTGTGATGGCTTTCTTTCTCCAATTGCTAAGCCATGCATCAGGTTGTTCAGCTTCGCCTTTTCCGATTCGCTGAGAACCCGGATCACTTCAGCCTTAAATACTGTATAAGGTTCATTGCCTTTTGGGCTGGTGATCAAACATGCGAAAGTATCGTGGAGTCGTGAATCCAAAGCTGCAACCGCATGAGCATACCGTTTAGCCTCAGTTCTTATGTCCGCCACCGTGAACTGTTGCTCGAGTTGTTCGAACCAAACCTCTGGGTTTTGTAAATGTAGTGGTTGTGGAGGTTTGAATGCCATTCGAGCAACCGTTCTGGTGTAAGAAGGAAACGAAACGTGAGATTGAGATGTCTCTGGCAGAGGAATTGCACTATTCCGCACTCTGCGCGACGGCTTTAGCGACAGCATCGTTGATAAGTCCGGTTAGCTGCGAGGCTGTCAACAAAAATATTGGTTCCTTAAAAGCGCTGCCCGATGCTGCCACTTCATCCGTTGATTCCGCAGATAAAACGGCCACAGGTAGATCGTTCACACCTTGGACAACGCGCCGAAAAAGAAAAGAACACAAAAGAAAAAGGACCGAGAAAATAAAAAATACCGAAACAAAATACATTTTAAAAAGTTTTATGAATAAAAAACGAAATTTCAATTTAAAATAAAAATTTATTTAGTCAAGCACCAAAAATAATTAATTGGGTACTTACAGTTTTAATAATATTGACCAAAATCCCTCGATGCAGTGACACGTTGCAAATTGGAGTCACCTCGGTCTCTGGGTAGCAGTGATGGGGTTGAAACGTGGCTGCCGTAACTGTATACCCAATCGAAATTTTGTTGGTTGTTGAAAATTGTTGAAACTACGATATAACGGGGATTAAATCCGAATGTTAACTCAGTTCTGGTGTTAAATTTACCAGATGTGGTGAAAGCGACGTACTTGAAGCTGATTGAATAAGTGGCTGTAGATTATATGGCCACAATCACGTCGGATGGTTACCAGTTTTGGTATTCGTGGTTAAGTATTTGGTTTTTTCTTTGGGATTCACTTTATTAATAAATGTAAATCACATTTATTTTATATTAAATTTACATCCTTTATTTATTTGATTTTTTATTCTTGCTTTCAAGTTTTTATTTTTATCTTTTTTGTTCACCATTAAATTCTTAATAATATTGTTTTATTTTTTTGGCTTGCTCCTATTTTGATGTACAAACAAAAAAACCTCTTAAAAGGTTTTTCTGTATCTAACTAACCATTTACGGTGCTTGACAAGTTAGGAAATTTATTTATAAATTATTAAATGATTTGGTTGGGCAAGGTGTGAAGGACGCCACAGAACAATCTAACAATATGATTACATTTTCGTTTGATTGTCAGAAAAATATGCCGTTGCCACAGGTTCCCGATCAGACGGCATATTTCAGTCGACAATTGAACTTTTATAATTTGGCTATTGTACAAGGATCCTCAAACAACATCTTATCGAAGGAAAATATATTCCTATATGTATGGAATGAAGAACAACGACCAAACGGATGCAATTAAATATCATCTGCTATGTTTAATCGCCTCATGAGCGCCAGCTTTTCTTTAGATATAAATATTATTAGATTAATTTGTGATGGATGCGGGGCTCATAATAAGAACAGCGCAATGGTGGCTATGCGCTCTTACTGGCTGAAAAATAACGCTCTTTCAAATATTAAAGAGGTTCAGATAATATACCATGTCCCGGGCCATTCATATATACTACCGGATTGTGTATTTGCATTGCTCGAAAAGCGCACCAAATCCATTAACACTATTATTGAATCTGACGATTATAATAATTATATTCCGATTATGGTTCAGTAATTACAATAGGAATCCAAGTCTGTCCAGTATACGACCGAAAATGTCAGTCAGCCTTATGTTCGGTGATAAAGAGAGGCTGTTTTATTCCAGAAAATTTTCCTGATTAGTTAACTATGAGAAGAACTATTAACTCAGCCAAATTGAAAGATATCAAACATTTTGGTGATAATTGGACGTCCCTTGAAATGTTGTCGTTTTATAAAAATTTGCTTCTTAATTCAACCATCACTAGCTGAAGCCCTGCTTATGGATGTGATAACAATGAATGTGCTACGTTTTTCAAAGATGACGATTTAAGAATCTGATTCGTAACGGACTATGTGTTAGAAATTTTTTAAGACTGGGGTTGATTGTTTCATTTTGAACAACCAACAAATGAATTTTTATTTATTATTATTTAGTTTATAATGAATTACCAGTGATTTTTTCAAAATCAGATATTTCAAACAAGTTGCTTCAAAATGTAATACGTAGATGATATTGAAGACTTTCAATCAGCTTTGTTGGTAAAAAAGTTTAATTAAAACAAACAAATCGCGACTCTTTACGGTTTTGGGAGAAAATTATTTGAGGATTTGCAGAAAATACTTAGTTTTTCGCCCAGAAAATTTCGAGGTACGACGTCCTTTTTATAGAATACTTAGGTGGTCATCTGGCACTAGTCCACATTCAAAAGTAGTAGGGTTGCAAAAACAGTGGCATTGTATTTAAATTTAAAAAATGCAAGTGAATATACCGGCCATGGCTTCTGCCGGACTTCAGCTACACTCCTTGTAGATTCTGGTGGTGACCTCACTTGTCTTAAAAGGCATGGAGGATGTAATAATACTGTAGATTAAACTATAAAGTTTTATAATATTTGAGAAGCCGAAAAGTATTAATTTAGAATTCTACTTCATGAAATCTTTACATATGTAAATGTAAAAATTTGCAGCCCCAGTGGCAAAGTGGTCAGCATGTTTGCTCCAGCGATCGGAGGTCCTGGGTTTGATTCCCGGTGGTGACAAGGAAAATATTTCACTGCTGGTTTAGGAGCAATGAAATAATCACTCATTATCCGAAATGAAAATATGATTGTGAAACCCTATTTGAGGCGGCCAAATCCCTTAGTAGGATATAGTGCCAGAGAAAGAGAAATGTAAAATAATAATATTTTTTTCTTAGGTGCTGATATGAAACAATTATGAAGACCAATATTAATTTAATATCATTAAACCTATTAAACCGTTATCCTTCCTTCTAGTCGATTAGAATTGTATTGTCTTGTGCCGTACGATCCAAAGGTGTCTGGAACTGGGTCATTCCGCTCTAAAAAAAATAAAGTACTTTTCCTATCGGTCCTTTTTGTTACGTATAAAACGGCTAATTTTTATTTCCTACTGTCGTAAGCAACAATGAATTTATCAGCCTGCCAAAGAGATGAAAGAAATACTAACACCAACTTTGCATGAACATCAATTTTTTTTATACTATTTAAATCATAATATGCACTTAGCTATGCAAAATTTCCCCTCGATCTGTGGCACTATTCTGGTAATTCCCCGGGAATAGGGAACTGCGGAAAGATTTTACATAGCGTTTATCTATAAATCAGTTTTTTCTGGCCTACTGGGAAAGAAAGTCATCCCATGTAGGGATTTGGCCGCCCGCACTTTGGTCCACCATTTGTCTCGGTCCATCGCTCTGGTCCTCCAATTTCGACATCCTAATACGAGTAGGTCTTGTTCGAGGTCGTCACGCCAGCGCGGTCGGAGTCTTCCTCTATATGACGTATTCTGACTGGTTGTTGATGGAGCACTTTGTAAACCATTCGTTGTTGTGGAGAACTTGGAACGTGGCCGAGCCATCTCACTCGATTAGATTTGATAATTTTTATTTTTTATATAACCATCCCGCTCTGACGTGTCTCAAATGAAATAGCACATTTTATATGGAAAAAACTTCACGACAACTCTACAGTATTTACCTGTATTTGTCATATAAAATAAAATTAGAGTAAACTCTTTCTAAGCTGACCAGCAAAGCATAAACATCAAAATAACTTTTTATTGTTAAATCAACAAGAACGAATCATCAACATTTATTAAACCTTCTCTGTACCAATTAATTTGTTCAAGGCACCCGAATTGGTACATAATATTAGTCCTCCCAGCCAAATGGGAAAGCAGTTGCAATACTTGGGATAAGCAAACGAAATATATCGCAACTCACAAAACTGCAAGTATCAATTAGAAATTTATTATAATTAGACCTACATCGTTCTAATATATAAAGATAAATTCTAATAAATAATTAAATTGCAAGAATATGGAAATTGTTGTGTTTAAATAATTTCTCCACTGTGCCTATAAATATCTGCTTTATCTTCTACATTGTGAATTACAAAATTACTTGCGTATAATAATACTAGCGAACAATTTAAATCAAAATAAAGTTAGTGTTGTGTTGTGATATAAGGGTAGTGTGCATAATGGATCATTGCCTTAAAGAAGAGGCGCGCTACATAAAAGGAAGCATCACCAAATTGCTCAATTTTATTAACAATATTAGCATCGCTACGACTGCAGAAGATATCAAAGTGCAACTAACGAACGTGGAAAGATATCGCACTGAGTTCAATGAAATCGAGAATAAAATCGTTTCGTGGAATAATGAAGAAGAACTGGATAACGTTGTCTAAATAGAGAGGATAAAGCCGCGATGTTATTAACACACTTTAGCATCACGGATGCAAACTATATCGAGGCGCTAAAAACTTACAAGACCGTTACGACAAGAAGCACACCATTCACGCCCTTATAAAAAATTTCTTATAACAACGAAAAACCACCTATAACAACGGCAAATAATGCAAATGTAAGGTACCTGTTAGATACGCCCGACGAAATTCTGCGTAGGTTAAAGGCTCTTGGAGACGAAACCGAAGCTAGTGATCATTGGTTGATTCACATGCTGGTGATCAAGTTGGATGATGAAACCAAGAGTTTATGGGGTCAGGCTTCTGCTGAATATGACATACCAACCACAAAGCATTTTTTGATTTTATCACCAGAGGAGCTGATGCACTCAATTCTATAAAAAGTTCCGAAAAACGTTACCCGCCGCAATACAACAATTCAAAAAGAACAGTTAGAAGCCATGTAATCGCTAAATCTTTGGAAGTAGCTGCGGATGCTCGTTATGCCCGAAATATCACCATAGGATCTTTGAATGTAGCATTTTTAAGGAAATGCCGATCGAGGGCAGAAGAAACGTTCTAAAAACCCAGAATCTGTGCTTTAACTGCTTCAACGATAACCACAACGTCAACTCCTGCAAACAAAAATTTCAATGTAGGTTATAATAGAAAACAACATACAATGTTGCACGAGAATTTAACCAAACAGGAAGAAATAACCGTAGCTGCCGCTGAAATTCCGAAAGAAGATAACGCATCATATTCCGGCACACAAATCGAGAATTCCAACAATCAATCAACTATAAGGCAATGCATTATTACCAACCGCTTTAGTAAAGGTGGCAGATGAAAATAACCTATACCAAATACGTCGGGTCTTACTGGATTCTAGATCGCAAGGTTAGTTCATCACAGACACATGTGCACAGCGGCTTTATATGAGGAGAAGTAACGCCAAATTGGCTATTTCAGGTATCGGTGCCATAACTCCTATAACTCCATGGAATAGAACGAAGCCTAAGTTCCTAATTAATGCATTAGTTTTCCCGAAGGTAACTGTCAAACAACAACCGATTACTCATTTTGAAAATATACCAATTAATTGAAGCAATACAAATTAGCGGATCCACAGTTTTGTTAAGAAGCAGAAATAGAAATTATAATAGGAGCAGACACTTTCTTTCAATTACTCTGGGATGGAAAAATATTTACCGACTACCAATTGATACTACAAAATACTCTGCGTGGATGAGTAATTTCAGGAAAGCCAAGTAACTCACCAGCAATTGAATCGATCACTATCGACATTGATAAATCAGAGGATGCTTTAGTATAGTTGTTGCAAAAATTCTGGGATATTCAAGCCATGAACGTCTCAAGAACCCCGTTTTCCACCGATGAAGAGCTGTGTGAAAGCCACACCATCTGTGCTGGGTGATTGTTATCCAAAGGCGGTACATCGTAATGCATTTGATAGAAAGAAGGTTTAAGAGAGATCCCGAATTTGCTTCGTTATATAAGTCCTTTATGCTAGAGTACCTAAAACTGGGACAGATATGAAAAAAGTAAACAAAGAGCCAGCACGGGCGAGTGAAAATGGACATTACCTACCACATCACGGTATCATAAAAAACCTGTGAATATAGTTAAACTAAACTGAGATTGGTCTTTGATGGATCAGCAAAAACTACAACTAATAAATCATTAAATCACTGTTTGGCAGTCGGATGAAATTTTATCTTGTTTAAGGAAACATAAAGTAGCTTTCACCGCGGACAGTAAAAAAATGTACCGGCAGATCCGTTTAGCCAATGCTGACCTGGCTACTCGAACAGTGATTGAAATGGCATATAAATATGCAGAAGAGTTCCCCGAATCAGCTTAACGTATTAAAACCAATATGTAGGTCAATGATTTGATGACCGGAGCTGCATCCAAGGAAGAAGCCATCAACCTCCAGAACGAGATAAATAAAATACTTTCTAGTGCAGGTTTTCAACTTTAAAAATGGTTGTTTAACGAAGAGACGATGAATGACAATGCTTAACGGGGCATCTCCTCGGGAATCATCGAACCATTTTGTTAAAGTGTTGGGCTTACATTGGGATCCAAACAAAGAATGTTTTCAATTCAAAGTCAATTTGAATGAAGAACCAACTACCACTGAACGAAAAATTCTTTCCGAAGCTAGTCAACTATTCGAACTCCTGAGGATAGCTGGCTCCTGTAACAGTCAGTATAAAGTTATTTTTCCAAACATTATGGGCAGAAAATGCAGGTTAAGGCGACCAGTTACCATCTAATAAGTTGAACTAATGGTTAAGACTATGGGGCAATCTATTTAAAATGGAAAGTATCGAGTTGACGAGATATCTAAATACGGATCCTGGAAGTGAAATTGCATTGTATAGTTTTTCAACCAAAGTGGCACCGGTAAAACAACTGTCAATTACGCGGTTGGTGCTTTGTGGGGCGGCGCTTCTTACAAAACTACTCCTAAGCGTTAAACAATCCCTGAAATACAAAATTAATCAAATAGTGGCTTGGACTGATTTCACTATAGTGCTGGATTGGTTGAATGATAAATGGAACACATTTGTGGGAAATAGAACGAGCGATATACTATCCCACTTCAATAGGTCACAATGGAAACACGTAGACTCCCGATACAATTCAGCTGATTCTGCTTGCAGCGGACTCGATCCAGAGAAATTACAAGAATTTGATTTGTAGTGAAGCGGACCAACTTTGCTTCAGAATTCCGCTAGTTGACCAGATAGTACAAGAACCCAATAAAATACGGTAGAAGAATTACGAAGTTCTTTAATGGTGCAGATGCCATAGTTACATATACTTGATGAGTTATTTGAAATATTGTCTTGTTTTTCCACCGTTGATCACGTAGTTGCTTATGTCTACCGATTTATTAATTTCACATTGAAACGCACTACAAAGGATGCTGCATCGCCTTATCTTGATTTCCATAAAATACAGCAATCAAAGCTGGTTATTTTTCGTTATATTCAATCCAAACACTTTTCAACAGATATCAAATCCATAGAATCCAATAGAGTCAAAGTGAATCAAATATTTTAAACCATTTCTGGATGAACCGGGCTTACTATGGGTTGGTGGAAGAATCATATACGCTGCCATATTCTATTATATAAAGCACCCAATAATAGTTATCGCAAAGGGCAAGTTGTCAGATTTATTGGTTCGAGAGTATCACCTGCGATACCTGCATGCTGGACTTACATTAATGATGACATCATTGCGGCATAAATACAGGATAATATAGGAGCTCAAAGTTTAATCCGGAAGATAATTTTCAGTTGTGTAAAATGCGTGACATACAGTGCTAAAAGTCAAAAACAAATTATGGACCAAATACAAAATGTAAGAGTTGAGTGGATTAGACCTTTCCATTTCTAATTTACGACACCAGAGGCAGATTGCAGAAATCTCATAAAAGGCGATTCACATCGAGCTAGTATTCGACCTTACTACCGAGGCTTACTTAGCAGCCCTTAAACGCTTTGTGGCTTGCAGAGGAATTTGTAAAGAGATATACAGCAATAATGGAACCAGCTTCGTCGGCGCTCGCCATCACCTTTATCAATTTTTCCAATTTTTAAAATAAAATGTTAATAATTTTTCGACATTTTCTTGGTACCAATTAATTTGTTCGAGGCAGACGAATTGATACGGAATACTTACGATTTACTATGACAAAGTTAATGTAATATAATATTTTCTGAAAACTAAGTACAAAATTAATATTTTAACATATTTGTGGTTCTTATATAAGCTGTTTTTTAACGGCTTTATGTATCTCATGCTAGTTAATTCAGCTTCCGATATGTTGCTTAGTATTTATTATTTCTTGATTCACTGGCCTTTTTGCATTCACCAATTTAAAAAATGTAGAAAATCTCTATTATCAACGGTACTCTAAGACTACGGAACTAGTCACCGTTTAAAGATCTCCATATCAAGGAAATTCAGAATCTTAATATTTTATTATTGATTCTCACTCAGAATATCATAAATTAAATTGTGGTCCAGCTAGTTATCAATTCAGTCAAATATCAAAAATTATTTCGGTTTGAGAACTCAGCTTATTCGTATAAAAAATTTTTACTGTAAGATGTGGCACCGATGTGAAGCTAGCACGAAAAGTTAGCACGTATTTTAAAAAAATGTACATATGGTAATACACTTATCAAATATTAAAACCAATTTTTTTTTCCATTGAATAGTACTAAAAAAACGTACAAAACAAAATAATCAATTATTATAATAATAAATATAAAAACATGCACATTATTATTATTATTATTTATTTATTTATTCAAAAAAAATATAACGAATTTTGTGCCGAAAAAACGGCAGAAGCAAATTCGCGTAATACATAAAAATACAACATAATCCTAATATTTACAAAATTAAATGATTAAAATGAGAATAAAATGTGATAAAAGCTTACAATAAAATGACTAAGATACTAATACTATTACTACCATTACCATTACTACTACTTTTACTACTAAATTTCAACTTCATAATATGTGACTAAATACATCAAGTTTTATGTAATAACCCTGAATAAATAGGAGATATCAACAGTTTCAAATAGCCATTGTTTAACTCTAGGTAAAAAGGACTTCAAATGAATGTCCTTCCTAATGTAAATTGGTAGCGCATTAAAAAAGGTTGGTGCAGCGACCAGAATAGAGCGTCGGAAGTGGTCATTAAAGAATCTTGGGATGTTACAAAGAAATTGATGGTTACCGCGAAAATTGTAACGAAAATCGCTTCTCATTATTTGTTGACCACTTCGATTAAAAAACACTCTCAATACCTTATAAACATACAAATGTTTCAACGGCAAAATATTCGTCGTAAAGAATAAATTCCATGATGGTTCAGTTCTTGGTTTCTTTAGATATATTCTCAAAATCATTTTCTGTAGAACATATAAAGGATACGAAGTTGCAGCATAACAACCACCCCAGCACGACAATCCATATTCCAATTTAGCCATAACTAGCGCACGGTAAGCTATTTTTAGAACCGACGGAGGACAATAATCACGAAGAAGGTAGAAAATTCTAGCAGTTGATGACAGATACTGGTGGACTGAATTAACATGCGTTTTCCAATTAAGGCAAGTATCCAAGTGAACACCAAGATATTTAAACGAGTCAACTTGTTCGATATCAAAGCACTCAGAGTGGCAACCACTAGACGCACAATCATACCTGCTGTGATTAGTCACCCGCGGCAAAATAGACGTATTAAAGCTACCAGACAATTTAAACAACATGAATTTAGTTTTCCGGCTTAAGATCAGGCGATGTTTGTCGAACCATGAGAGTAAAACTTTTAAATCAGAATTGATCATCGAAATAACGTTGCTGGGAGAATTCCCACAGTAAGCCAGAGCAATGTCATCAGCAAACCCGGTTGAATAACCATGAAGATTCAATTTAAATACGGAGTTTGTATAAATGAGAAACAGCAGAGGGCCTAATACTGAACCCTGGGGAACACCAACGTCAATAAATTTCGGATCGCTTAAATTATCATTTATCTTAACTCTCACCGATCTACCATCTAAATACGATGCTAACCACTTATTTGCCACTCCTCTAAACCCTATATCATACATAATAGATAGCAGAAGCTTGTGATCAACCATATCAAAGGCTTTAGCTGTATCAATAAATAAAGCACCGCAGCTATTACCTTTATTTAAACCAGTGTTGATTGTATTTTGAAAATCTAACAAGGCCGATTCGGTACTCATACCATGACGAAAACCATGTTGATGGATACTCAGCACACCCGTTTTATCTAAAAAATTGGAAACCCTATTTTTAACTACCTTTTCAAGAACTTTTAGGATTACTGGCTGCAAGGCAATAGGTCTATAATTACCTTTATCAAGGCGATTACCATTCTTGAAAAGGGGAATTATAGTTGCTGTTTTCAGTCGATCGGGTACAACTCCCAACTCAAAGGAAAGGTTAAAAATGTGTGCAAGAACGGGACTAATATGCCCAGCAATGACTTTTAATATATAATTACTCAGGCCAACATTATCAATTGAGTATTTAGGTTCTAAAGCACAAATGATTGAAAAAACTTCATAACTAGATACTGGGGTCATAAAAAACGTTGTCGGACCGAAATCAAAAGGCAAATTGAAACTAGATGACGTGTTGACAGAGTCAAATTTAGCACCTAAATCTTTAGCAACACTAGAAAAATAACAATTAAACTCATTAGCAATTTCTAGATCACTCGTAAGAAGTTCTCCGTTCTGTGCTAAAATAGATTTGACTAGTGAAGTTTTAGGTTTACGAGTCAGAATCTCGTTCACTAAAATCCAGTTTTTTTTTATATCACCGCGGTTAGCAAAAAAACGCTTAGAATAATAGGTTTCCTTTTCATTTTTGATATCTACATTAATTATGGTGCACATTCTGTTATAGCTATCACGAAGTACTGCATTATCAGGACGCTTATTTAACTTGGACCGCAGTTTATTCCTTTTATTAATACGTTGCGCAAGGTCAAAGGAGATCCAAGGCTGCAGGCGTTTAATTTTAGACGAGCAATAAGTGTAGCAGCGTTCCAAGATAATAAAAATATTATCCAAAAATACCTCAAGAGCTAGAGATGGATTGTCGATGTTAAAAATGAACCCCCAGTCCATATGATTCAACCTTTCATATAACAACAACAGATTGAGTTTCTTTCTACTTCTCGTGGAATTTTGGTTCAAATTAGACCTTGGTAACAGTATCTGAGAAGCCTTAAACCGTATCTCAATCAAGTGGTGGTCAGAAATTTTTAAGTCCACAGCCGATGTTCTTATACCTGAAAGATCATTAGACCTAAGTCTAGCAAAAAAGTGGTCAATACACGTTGAAGAAGAAGCAGTAACCCGCGTGGGAGTACAAATCAATGACTCAAGCCCAAAACATGACATAAGGTTTAGATAATCAATGCTGTTGCTTGGAAACCCAAGAATATCAATGTTAATGTCTCCAAAAACAAACAGATTTTTTGACCTAATACTGCCCAAAACCTCGGCCACTTCCCGAACATAGACACTCACAGCTGTAGATTGAAGTCGATAGATGCATAAAAAGACATATAAATCAGAAGAAAATCTCCACTCAACCTTTATGATATCGGCTGATGGTAAGTTATGGGCACTAACTGAGCAATCTAAATTTGAGTCAAAAAAGACGGCAACACCACCTGCTCTATACGAATCATTGCACGCACCGAACAACGTATAACCATTTAAATTATATGAAGACAATTCATTAGTGTGAATCCAAATTTCACTTAAAAATATAAACGAGGGCCTTGTGTTATATGCATTAATATTGGCAACCAGTACGTCAAAATTCCTTCGAAGACTTCGAACATTTTGATGTACAATTAAAAAATCCGCAAAATCACAATTATCCATAAAAACTGAAAAGGTTATTGAATCGCGAGAAATGTACTGAAAAATAAATTACAAATACAATCAATACGTCTAAATAAGCAGATAATTGTAACAAATAAAGATCAGACAGCCAATTAATTTGCAAAGTTAACGTTATATTCATCTGTTGATATATCGAATTCAAAGCTATTACATCACACGAAGGTAATGCAGATATTCCAAAATGAATACACGGAAGTATCATACAAAAAGAACAGTCTGAATTAACTAATAGAATATTAGATGCGCCTAAAAGTCCTAAAAGTGTTAACAAAAAAAGACTTAAAATTACTGAGTTATGAAGTAGAAATGTAATATTTATGAAAATAAGAAATAGTTTATGAAACAATAATAATAATAATAGCATTAATAATAATGGTAGTAAGAACAATAAAAAATATTTAAAATTAGGTCGATATAAAATAAAATAGCAAGGATTCAAACTAATATTGTAGAACTTAAGGTGAATAAAATAACATTTGTAGGGTTTTAAAGTAATTTTACAATGAAAATGTATATGAAATGTAAAATTAACATAAAATTCGAAATGAAATCTGATATAATAAAATTTGACAGTGACCAAAAATAAAAATGAAAACATTAATAAAAACAGATGTCTCACTAATTTAAGATTAAAAACTATATAAGTGTTAATAATAAATTGTGATAAATTGTGGAAAGTACAATGAAATGAAACTGTGGTGATTAAAAACAAAAGAGTGGTGAATAAAAAGAAGAAAATGTAGTTTGTTGTGAAAAATTGTGGGCTTAAACTAGTATTATAATTATGCGAGACTAGAGAATGGAAGTTAACAGGTCTTAATAAATAATATAGAGTTATACTTATTTGTGCTTCATAATTAATTTCAGGAATCCAGGGCCTGCTCACTGTTCTGGTGTAATGTTTCAAGTTTACGGATATCGGCTTTTGACTGGATCCTGTTGATGGTAGCTCCTTCAGATTTACGGATGAGTATATTGCCCTCAGAAATCCACAGGTATTTATATTTTGATAACTTTTTGAGTTTAAGTGCTTCGCGAAATAATGAGTGACGTAAAGATGTGAGATGGTCGCGAAAATATAACTGAATATTTTGTTCCGATTTAAATCCAATTTCGTTGGCATATAGTGTAGGTTTTAAACGCTTTTTTTGTTGCATCGCCTTAGTTTTGGAAACTTGATCTTTAAATTTCATGATTAATTTGACATCACCAAATTTACTTTTATGTGAATTTTGTCTATTAAATTTGTTGGACGACATGTATTCGCAACTCGATATATTGAATACTAATTCCTGGCATTGTAAGTGGTTCAATAACTCCTCAGCTACAGCCTTTGGATCTCTCGAATTGTCCGGAAGACCAGCAACAATCACATTGGAATTCAATTCGCGTTGCTGAAAACCATCACATTTAAACTCCAGTTCGCAGATACGGATGTCTTGTTTTTTATACTCGTTTTCAAGGCGATGATATTTGTTTGTTAAAATTTCATTCTCCTTGGTTAGCTTCTCAATTGAAATTTTTACGTCATCCAGTGCTTTGCAGCAGAAACTTACTGAGGCTTCAAGCGCGTCTAACTGGTTTTTCATTGCTTGCAGGATAATAACCACATCGCTTAAAGCTGGGGTATCGTTGTTGAGTAAATTTGGATTGTGACTGGCATCGCCAATATCATCCAAGATGGAACTGTTGGATTTGCTGCGACAATCAGGGCACAGCCACGAAGTAGAACCACAATTAAGTTCTCTGAACACCTCGTCAGATATGCCGGCACATTTAATATGAAATAGACTCGCACAAACTCCACATTTAACACCAGGAAACCGCGCTTTGGATATTCCCTTGAGACACTTCTCACAATTAGAGCTCATGTTGAATTCGCGCCAAAAAATACGTCAACAAAAATAAACTTAAATTTCTATTAATTATTAAATTTATTATTAATTATTATTATTATTGTAGTTTAAACTTTTTCTTTTAGAATAAATGATATTAATTAAACTAATCACTCAAATTTTATGTTTTCTTTATATGGATTTAATTTTAATTTATTTAATTTAGAATATTATGACACAGAACGATGTTGCTAGTAAGAATGAATGATACATGACATATTAAAGTAACCGTTCTCATTTAATAATAATTTCGTTAATTGATCCATCGTCCAATCATATCTTTTTTTTATTATTAAATAAATTAGAAAACCCAGTAATTTATCTAAACTGGTGGTTTGAGTATTAGCTAGAGTTAGCACGAACATTTAATATAAAAATTAATTGAGATAAATCGATTGGTCTGAGCCTTTCCAAAAATTTGTCGGACATGAAATTGATTTTATATTAAAGAAGGGCCAATAACAAAATTATTCAGTAAGTTTCAGAATTCTCTTATGATCTGTTTGTGAGCAATATCGATTCGTGCTATACATTTTCGTAAATTTCCGATTTATATGAAATTGGTTGAGTACTTAAGGGTTCATGCTGAGCCTTTCCAAAAGTTTGTCGGACATAAAATTGATTTTATTGTAAAGAAAGGCCAATTACGAAATTATTCAGCAAGTTTCAGAATTTTCTTATGATTTGTTTGTGAGCAATTTCGATTCGTGCTGTGCATTTTCGTAAATTTTCCGTTGATATGAAACTGATTGAGTAAAATCGATTCGTGCTGGGCCTTTCCAAAAATTTGTCGGATATTAAAGTGATTTTATATTAAAGAAGGGCCAATTACGAAATTATTCAGGAAGGTTCAGAATTTTGTTATGATTTGTTTGTGAGCAATATCGATTTGTGTTGTGCATCTTCGTAAATTTCCCGTTTATATGAAATTGATTGAGTAAAATCGTTTCGTCCTGAGCCTTTCCGAAAATTTGTCGAACATGAAATTGATTTTATATTAAAGAAGAGCCAAATACAAAATAATTAAGAAAGTTTCAGAAGTTTCTTATGATTTGTTTGTGACACAAATTTTTGGAAAGTCTCAGGACGAATCGATTTTACTCAATCAATTTCATATTAATCGGAAATTTACGAAAATGCACAACACGAATCGAAATTGCTCACAAACAAATCATAAGAAAATTCTAAAACTTACTGAATATTTTCGTAATTGGCTTTTCTTTACAATAAAATCAATTTAGTATCCGACAAATTTTTGAAAAGCCCAACACGAATCGATTTTACTCAATCAATTTCATATTAATCGGAAATTTACGAAAATGCGCAGCACTAATCGATATTGCTCACAAACAAATCATAAGAAAATTCTGAAACTTACTGAATAATAGAGTAATTGGCTTTTCTTTACAATAAAATTAATTTTAGGTCCGACAAATTTTTGGAAAGGCTCAGAACGAATCGATTTTACTCAATCAATTTCATATAAACGGGAAATTTACGAAAATGCACAGCACGAATCGATATGGCTCACAAACAATTCATAAGAAAATTCTGAAACTTACTGAATAATTTTGTTATTGGCCCTTCTTTAATATAAAATCAATTTCATGTCCGACAAATTTTTGGAAAGGCTCAACTCGAATCGATTTATCTCAATTATTTTTTATTTTAAATTTTCGTGCTACATTTAGCTAATACTCAAACCGCTAAATATGTTTTATGCACATTTTATTATTAAATCTTCTGATTTATTTATTAATCAAAATTTAATTATTGGACTATGGATCAATAAATGAAACTATGATTCGTTTGAAGTATAGTAAAATTAAATATGTGGATGTTTTTATATTTATTATTATAATAAATGATTATTTTTTTTTGTACATTATTTTAGTACTATTCAATGGGGAAAAAAATGGGCTAACTTTTAAAATAATATATGAGGAATACATTTTTTCCGTGCTAACTTGTACTAAAATAGCAGTATTCAAGACCCAAACCATTAGTGTTGCCTCAGTGTTTTACGTGCTAACTTTTCGGGCCAACTTCACAGACATGGCTGGTTTAAACCGTGATATAATGTTGTAAAAATTGAAATTGCTTGATCGATATCTATAGAGCCCACTTGCTCAATTTGGGTTAAACCAGACTTTTCTAGTACAGTAGTCATCATTACTTCCTTTTACCTTAATTAGACTTAAAACAAACTATTTGTCAAAAACAATTTAAAGATGTTTTCAGCAACAGGTTGGATTTTCAGTTACATTTTCTCAATGATTTTGAAAGTAGCTAGACAATTGTATGCGTCTGAATAATGTAAATTCTATATTTTTATAATTCAATTTAATTTGAAGCTTCTTTTCTTATGTTTTAAAATACTTTTTTTGTAAATCATTAAGTTTTATTTCTAAATTTTTTTTTCACACGATGATGAATAAAAAAAACTCAATTTTCTTTGTTTTCCAACCACAAGTTTTTTGTTCATGTTATTTCTGTACGAGATACGTTCTCCGTATTAATAGATTTTCAATGTATGTATTTTTTTCTTTTTAAATGGGAAATTAGACAAATCGAATATATTTCGTGGTGTGTTGGGATTACAACCCCCCCCCCCCCCCCATATACTTCGATTCATATGTAGCAACGCCATTTTTCTTTACTCCTTTATTACACTTTTTCTTTTGTGTATAGCTATTCATTCTGGATTCAATGTACTGTAATAATAAAGCAATCATTAGAACTGCAGTTTCATTTCCAATAGATTCTGGATTATTTTGCCTTAACAGTATAACTAGTCGAGTATATTTTGCTACTACTGTTTTGTGCAATTGAAATTTGTTTGAAAATAGTTTTTTTTTTATTTCAGCCCTTTACGTGGCAATATAGACTTTTAAAAGAAATGTTTAATTATTTTTTCTGTTGGAACTGAAAATTGCAACCATTTTAGCATTATGAACATATGTTATCGAGATCATTGTTTTTTAATTTGGTTAAATAGTTCTTTGGTTTTTAATCCGGACAGAAACCATAAACTCACCATATAGTTTAATTGATGGCTTTTTGAATTTTATTCATTCCAGATGGAAAAAACAGTATATTTTCTTTTAAAATCGCATTTCTTCAATTATGTACTATCGTTATATGACGCTCGTCTGTGATTATTATATTCGTGTCTCAAGCCAATGAAACTCAACAAACAACAACAATTCCACCCCTACCCTAGATGCCTAGATGGTCAACAGATGAGCAAGCGCTTTCGATCCAAGCCCACAATGAAACATGTTTGAAGCATGTTGCAAGCCTTCTGATTACAAAGCCCTCAAACCGTGGCAAAGGCAAACCTATGTATAAATACCTCAAATAGCTCAAAGCAAAACTTGATGTAAAAATATGTTCCATAAATCAATGTAACTGAACCACGAGCCGTGATATTAGAACACTAAGTCGGTAATACGAAATACGATGACATAACTCATGCTACTAAACTGCACAAAAAAGAGTGCCATAACTTTCAAACAAAAACAAAAAGATTCTCAAGCAAGATGTACAGTAAAATTGAAACAAACAGTTCAGTTCTTAAACTAAAATTGTTACAAGCTTTTTCAGTGCTTTTACTAAAATTTTTAAAATTTTCGTTCCTAAGTCACCTAGAAAATAAAATTTTGTATCAAAAAACCCCAGGTCGAGCACTGTTAGCACTAAGTGGTTTATTAATGTAACTCAAAGACCAATTTTATGTACTAGCCAGAACTGGATCACCATCTCCTGCATCAACCGATAAAGATCACCCAAATTTTAATAAAAATGACTCGGCTCACGCAGAAGTTCAAAATTCGTAGTAAAAAACTCGTCCATTACTAGAACTAGGTGTTTTAGCTAAATGACCAACTTAATGCTCTATCCATACATGCATATTCACAATCTCTGTGAATGATCAACTTCATGTACCAGCCAGATTTAAATCATGATCTCCATGAATGACTGATAATGTTCAATCATATTTGGGTAAAAATGGCATGAACATCTAGTAGATCAAAATTCGCTGCAGAAACTCCAAATTCGTGGATTATTAGTTTATTAGTTAGTAGGTGGTTTAAGTTAGTTGACTTAATGACCAATCTAATAATCTATCCAGATCTGAATTACGATCTCGGTGAATGGGCGATAGTGGTCATCCAAATTGGATTTTAAATTACATCAGTACACGTAGAATATCAAAATTCGTAACATGAAATTTAAAGTCACTCATTATTAGCACTAGGTGGTCTTTTAGTTAGGTGAATGGAAGTCAATGAAGACTACTCCCAACATACCACGAATTATACTCGAATTCCTTAATTTCCTATTTAAAATGGAAAAAAAGACATATTAATTGAAAATCTTGGGTGAACGTATTTGCAGGTACAAAAATAACAAGAACAACAAAAATAACAAGAACGAACATCGTGTGAAAAAAATGTACTTAGAAATAAAACTAATTGATTCATACAAAAGTATTTCAAACGTCCCTTAAGCTAGCAGAACCCATACAGCAGAACATAACAAGATAGTATGGATAATTACAGGCTAATTATAGGCTAATTAAATGCCGCATTAAAAATTTTTTCGCTCCACCCCTTCCAACTAAAACGCAGCTTCTGCTAGCTTTAGAAAAAGTTAGCAGAACCCATATCAAAAACTGATTTAAAAACAATTGGAAATTTGAAGGTTAATTTTAGGCTCATGAAATGCCCTATTTAATTTTTTTTATTCTGCTCGATCTAGAAAATGCAAAAGGTTTTATCATTTCGAAGCTAGCAGAACCCAAATGGAAAATCGGACGAAAACCGAAATTAGAACGCAAAACAAGTATCAATAGATCAAACAATTTTAAACTCACTATGGACTAATCAAATGCCCATTAAAAAATTTTGGGTTCGGCCCGTTTTTGACCAGACTTCAGGTCATTTAATCTAAAGCCAGCAGAACCCAAATCGAAAATCGGAGCAAAACTGAAATTAGAATGCAAACCAATATATATTATTAAGCAAACAATTTTAGGCTCACTATGTGCTAATCAAATGTCCTATTATTAAAATTTGGGCTCCACCTGTTTTTGACCAGACTTCAAGTCATTTAATCTAAAGCCTGCAGAACCCAAATCGAAAATCGGACCAAAACTGGAATTAGAACGCAAAACAAGATCTATTGATAAGCAAATAATTTTAGGCTTACTATGGGCTAATCAAACGCCCCTTTAAAAAATTTGGGCTCCATCCGTTTTTGACCAGACTTCAGGTCATTTAATCTAAAGCCTGCAGAACCCAAATCGAAAATCGAACCAAAACCGAAATTAGAACGCAAAACAAGATTCTGCTGGCTTTAGATTAAACGACCTGAAGTTTGGTCAAAAACGGGTGGAGCCCAAAATTTTTTAATTGGGCATTTTATTAGCCTATTGTGAGCCTAAAATTATTTGCTTATCGATAGATATTGGTTTGCAATCTAATTTCGGTTTTGGTCCGATTTTCGATTTGGGTTCTGCTGGCTCTAGATTAAATGACCTGAAGTCTAGTCAAAAACGGGTGGACCCCAAAATGTTTTAATGGGACATTTGATTAGCCCATAGTGAGCCTAAAATTATTTGTTTATCAATAGATCTTGTTTTGCATTCTAATTTCAGTTTTGGTCCGATTTTCAATTTGGGTTCTGTTGGCTTTAGATTAATTTACCTGAAGTCTGATCAAACACGGATGGAGCCCAAAATTTTTAATGGGACATTTGATTAGTCCATAGTGAGCCTAAAATTATTTGTTTGTCAATAGATCTTGTTTTGCGTTCTAATTTCGATTTTGGTCCGATTTTCGTTTTGGGTTTTGCTCGCTTCGAAATGATAAAGCCTTTTGCATTTTCTAGATCGAGCAGAATAAAAAAATTTAAATAGGGCATTTAATTAGCCTAAAATTAACCTTCAATTTTCCGATTGTTTTTAAATCAGTTTTTGATATGGGTTCTGCTAGCTTATGTGACGTTATTTCAAATGATATACATACGAAAAGAGGCTCCAAATTAATTTGAATCATAAAAATATAGAATTTGCATTATTCAGAAGCATCAAATTATTCCATAAAAAGCACCGAATTCATACTTACAATAACACATTCAAAACCATTAAGAAAATGTAAACGAATATGCAATTTGTAGAAAAAAAAATTGCTGAAAGCTTCTTTAAATCTTTTCGCTTATTTGTTGTAAGCTTAATTAACCCTTTCGCTACGGATCTATGATTTTCACTCAACCTCAATTTTTTGATACTATATGTTGATCTACTATCTTTTTGAACATAACCACTTTAACTCATTTGGGTGGAACCTCATGGTATAGGTAGAAGTTATGGTAGATATTTGTACCAATCGTATTTTTATATAACAATCTCATTTCCATCCAACATACTCAACTCCACTATAATTCGTTAAGAATTGATCGATTTCCGTCCCAGATGGCCATATTCCAGAACTTCTTCCAAAAATCATTTAATAATCCCATTATCATCTAACAAACTTAATCCTATCATAATCGATACTGTATTGTTCAGACAGCGAATTTCTCCGATTGGGATTCTTCGATATAAAATAAACAAAGCGCTTTCGCGCCGCTTGGTAATTTTGGACATAAAATAAAACAAGCACTATTGTGCTGCCTGGGTTTTTTCGTACTAATTGAGGGAAAGTGCCGTCGCGCTGTTTGGTATTCTTCAACAGTGTTTTTTCATAAACCGTTTGGGACTCAAACGGTTAATGAAATCCCTTAAACAAGATGAAATGAACATTCTGATATGATAAGATGACTATAAAATGCGTAGTATGAAATATGCAAGGTACCTTAGTAAGCAATATTGATCCACCAGTACGTGCTCATTCAGCCGCACTCAAATCTGTAAAACGTGAGATACAGGTTTGAAGTTCAAAACTGATATTTATCGCGCTTATCATAACTGATATAAATACGCGCACACGATGACGAAAATTCGTTATTGCATCTAGCCTCGGGTGAGATTCGAACCCAGTACCTCCCGGTCCAAATACCGAAACTTTAACGACTGTACCACTTATCCGGTTAGATATGCTGTCATCATGATGAAGTTAGATATGATCGTTGACAGAAAATGGCTTAAGTGTAATAGTTAAATAACAGTTAATAGTAAAGACTATTGCTGCTTATTTTATGTTCTTTTGAAAGATAAAGCTTTTAGTTGGTACTGCGAGCATCAGAAAATCTACGGAACTGTGGTTTGGAAAACTCTTAGTGGTGCCGTAATCCAGAGGTTTACAATCAGAATAAAGGATTACGATGTTAGAGCAGCAATGGAAAGGCGTATAGGCAAAGGTCAAATGAACATTTCTTGGATTTTTACCACGCTATCCGACATCTTCTTACTGGAATATGAGGGCTGGTCTTCAAGCAAAATTTTCAAACACCGGACTATTTGTTCAAGATCTTGATGTTCTTCGGCGACCTCGCCAGTGAAGAAGAATTTGTACCTTCACCATCTCAGCATGGTTTAAAACAGCTCTTGCTGAAGAGTTGGCCCTATTAGTTGTACATCATTAAGGCTGCTACCACAAGATGTTTTCATTGAAGCATCGAAAACCCCCTGAAGCTTAGTTGTAGTACCTGCTTCCTTTATAACTGCAAGATGTGGTAGATAAGTATATATTCTTGTTGAGTCGTTTGCTGGAACCATGTGTCCTAGGCCCAAGTACCGCTATTTCAATTTATAAAATATGTTAACGGCTACGATGTTTTAACCTATATCATTGGTGCTCCATGAGTCCTAAGCACCTGACTAGGATTCAATTAAATACCTATATGTAAAGCTAGCACGAAAAGCGCATATAATTAATTTAGATAATGTCAAGATACTTGATAAATATCGAAATTTTAGAAAGAGATGTATTTTGGAAATGCTCTACATTAAATCTAGTAGGGGTGGGTTGGTATAAACGTAAAAATTTTTGGCTATAAAATGAAATTAAGTTTTGGGTTTCCAGGAATAAAAATGAACTACATGAAAAACTCACATTTTGTTTATTTAAAACCATAAAAATTCGGTTCTTTTACCATATTTTGAACATTAAAGTTTTTAAACATAATATTAGTAGTAAGTATGTACAAATGCACTTTTCTTCTTCAGAACTTGAGGAACAAATTCTCATTTTCAACTTAATTTTACTTTTTGTTTCGGTTCCTTTGTTTTTTTTTTTTGGAAGAGTGTTTTTCTTATTTTTTTCTCGCTTCCATTGTTTCCCTTCCAATTGTATCTTCTCAGGACTATCATTAAAAGTCTATGCTGTGCCTCTCTATCTGCCTCAACAAGCAGGAGTGCTTACGTGAGACGATTTTGGGTATGGAATAAGATTTTCGGGAAAAAAAAACAGAATCTGATGGGTTGCCTAAATGCTGTGGCATTAAAGTCGAAGATGTAGCTAGCTGTTGTACTTTTACTGGTCGCTCTCTATTTGTGACATGACTTGGTAAAAATCCTTCATCATCAAAAATATCTATATTAACTGGCTTTTCATTATGGCAGCTTTCTGTAATACAACTTTTGCCAAATCCGGAATATCGTAAATTTTATTTCGTTTATTTATTTAAAGAAATCATAGTCGCTAAGTTTCGAGTCTCCTTCGTTTAGCTTGATGTTATTACTTGCATCTTTTTTCATCCAATTCGCTGAAGCACGATTATAGAAAGTTTGGACCAATCACACTACGGTCCAATGGTTACAGCTTATAGGAGCAGTGAGGAGAAAATGTCAAAATCATAACGCCGTTTTGTTGGCAGAAATTAACCACTGGACGTCAAATATGGGACTAATAGTTGACTAGTAGAAGTAATTTTTTATTACGACTATCTTCTCAAGTTTCCGTATTGTTCTGTTCTCAATAAAGTGGACGATGCTATAATGTGTTACAAACGACTATATTCAAAAATGTGGCAAATACCCCATCCATGATTATTGATAAGTTTTCTTTATTTGTGCTTAAACTAATAAGCGGAACAAATTAAACTTAGTACACGTGATAGAAATATGTTCACATAATATGATAAACGTATTTTAAGAAATTTACCAATAAATAATCGGAAAAATACTGAAAAATACTTCAGTATTTGTTTTTTACTTTTCTGTAGTTAAATTTCATTTTCATTATTTTTTGACGTTTAAATGGCAAGTGAACTGCAAATTTTTTGAGTGCCTTCAGACTATTTGTTTCTACATCAAAAATGACTGTATTCACGCATAGAGCGTTCGTAAAATTGATATTGTTTCAACTGACCCTTTTTTACCTTTGTACACCCTACTAACTCTATAAACATTTATAATGATTGTACTTATATTGGAAATTAATTTGTTTTCGTCTCCCTTATTGTTATTTTAATTTTAAGATTTCTAAATTTATTTTTAATAATTATATTCTGTTTTAAATATACCTTCTATTCATTTGAATTAAGTTGAATAATTAAGTAGTAGTTGAATTAACATCGAAATCGCAGTAAATAATAACATATTTTTATAACATATTTGATGACCATAATTTTTGATATCTATTGTTAGTCAAAATTTATCTCAAAATAATTAAATTAAATTTGGTATAACAAGAATAGAATGAAACGCATAAACTCAGCAGAACACTTGGTTTTTGTTACGTACATACTCTAAGCATTAGTCGTTTTCCACTGATTTAATATACTTGCAAACCTAAACTACTATTGGGTTTAGCTGACCAAATTTCAACGTTTCGAGATTACAATTAATAGAATTAATTCAATTTTCAATTTTTCTTAATTGAACTTTGATGCGATGCCAATGATGGGATGCCAGATTTGAGAGGTTTATGGATGCGAATTGTTTACTACAATGCATTGGTAGTCAGAACTGTCAAAACATTGAATTTGACTCATTACGTTCCATTTTGTTATGTAAAATCTGGCTAGTGTATCTTTCTATATTCATTTGATATAAACCAAAAAACATACCATAATCGTAATCCGACCAAACGGCACTATGGTTAAAACTTTAGATCGGGAAATACACGGCTCGGATTCCAGTACGGGCATGAAAAAATGGTATTTTTTATTACCTGATTACAATCGATAAGGAAAATGAACACGACTATGAATCCCTGTCTGTAAATCGTACATATTGTACGTTCAAATTGGGCCGAAACAACGTCCAGTTTTCCTGTAATCGGTTTAAAATAATCGTCCTTGATTGGGCTCCTGCGTAAGGTAGGACGTTACACGCGAACTGCGAAAGGAGTTTATCAGCCCCGGAACAGATTGCAAAAATTAGAAACAAACCAATCGTAAAGAGCATGGTTAGTTTTAAGCCAATTGGTAAATGATAGAGATAGCAAACAGCTTTTGAAATTTTATTAAATATCCGACTTAATGTAAACTTAAATAAAGGTTGTAATTATTTCTTTGATGTAATTTGAAACAATACAAATTAGACCTAAAAAATTGTATGCACCAGAATAACAGAAACATAAAATTGAAACAAAAATATTTTGTAATTTTTACATTGAAATATCCACAAATACAAAATCCGATAACATTTTATCGAATAAAAGCTTTTCTGGACAATAAAATAAATTTTAAATGCTTCTGGCTTTATTATACGTACGAGACTCAGTGTTGTAAAATTGTATAATACACAATGTTTAAATTTTATTAATTCCATAACAATGCTCGTTAAATTTTAAAGTTTGAAACCATTTGCAAGACAAAAAATATGTACGAGATGTATAGTTTTGATAAGGTTAAAGTGGTTCAGTTTTCCAGCGGAAAGAATAAAAGTTAAACTGTATAGTAAAAGGGATGCACGTGATAATTACCAAGCATAAATTATTATCATCCGTCCGCGACTTACATTTATAAAAAATAATTAAAAAAGTTTGGGAACATTTGCAGTTGATTATTTTTGCTCGAAAATCTCGACCAACATTTTTTTTATGTATTCTATTAAAACAAGCCATGCACCCAGAGTCTTTTATTTATTAAAGTTTTATATAGAATTGAACTCTTAAAATTCAATAAAATTGAAATTTTATGGTTTTACGAAAGTAGGTTTTGGTATATTCATAAAGATATCTCCAAGCGGATTATACCACAATAGGGAATACAAAACTATCTAAGCAAAGTTTTATTTGTACGATATTGGACTAAAATCTATAGAGTCTGGATGCCCATATAGTATATATGTTAGACCAAATAATGTTAAATAACATAGAATGTATATTGATGATTTAACTTGAATGTTTTACAATTTAGTGATAACAGTTTCTTTCGTACTCGTAGGGACTGCTTTTTTAAAAATCCGTATAATTTGAAATAGTTTTTTATATTTATTGAATTCTGCTTATCGTATATAAGCTTAAGCTATTTACAAACTGGATTAAGCTTTAAGTAATGATGGCGCAAAGAAATCTCTGTGCATTGTACTTCTTTTTCGTATACGAGTAAATGAATATATAAGATTTCAATAAAAATATGTTCTTATCTATAATCACGCCATAAAATAAATATTACTCTTAAACAAATTAAATTGCGCTGAATATTAACGATTTATCTCTCGTTTGTTTAACCATATACGAATTTTACGATGGCAGCATGAAAACTGAAGTAGGAGTGGGAACTCTAAGTTTATTCATTTGTTATTCAATATGGTGAAAAATTCCTCAACTCACAAATTCACTGTATAGAGCCAAAAGTCATGTTTAAATTTTATGATTTTAATGTTTTGAATGTGTAGCCTTGATTAAAACCAACATTTTGAGACACTTAATTGTTTTTGGTTGTTGTTGTTATTAAAGATACAGGGTGTCAAAATTTGAGAAAAATGATGATCATGGTATTGTGTTTATCGCAATAAAAAGAAAAATAATTGTCCGATAATTTTGATTTTGGACTCATTTTAAAGATAAGAATAAGGATTTATATAAAAATAGTATATTGTTTAATTCCTTCTTCTATAAATTTCCCGCCAAAATGTTCTTTATAAATTTTCTCAAAACCTATTTTTTTTTCTAGAATTCGACAATTAATATTTTTCAACATATCAAAAAACTAGAATCCCGTATTTTTTTTGTTTCTAGCAAAATTCGCTTTAGTAAGAGAAGTATTTCATTTTTATATGGAAAGCTATATAGATATTTCTCCGTGTTTTGAAAATTGTTTACAAAAGACGTAGTGTGTTTGGTTTATTATTTGTGTGTTTGGTTTATTATTTATGGTACAATTTTGCGTCATATTTATGTATGAGTCACAGAAATATGAGGTGCCAGCGCCTGGTTTATATCGTTTGGTTAGTCGTAGTACCATAAATCCCTTTTCTTTCTTGGGTTATTTTATAAAAGACTAACTAAAATGTTGTTTTCCCCTTTTTTAATGGAGTTGATTATTTTTACTTGACGCAGCCATACCTGTGCAACGATGAGTAATTCTTTTGAAAACAAAAAATGATCATTTTTGATATAAATAAGAGTAAACATTTAACTGTGTTGTAAACCATATCGCGATTCAAAGTGTTCGAGTAAACTAAAACGAGTTACGGATTATGTTAGCAATTTATGCCACAGTCAGTTGAGAATCAAGATAATTTGTATCTGTGTTCAACGTGCTATATAAATATTACCTGCAAACGACGAAAAATAGAACCAGAGTTGTCACCAGTTGCCGGACCATAAACAACATCACCTCTTACACCGCAAATAGCCGATAACAATAATAGGAGTGAGAGGGAAGAGTGTTATTTAAAAAATGGGCCTGTTTTGAAAAAAATGACCCTTTCATTGTTACCCTTTCTTGGAAAGTCTTATAGTGGTATTACCGGGTTTTCACGATTTGATTATTAATAACACTTACTATATTTAAGTTTTTGTATTATTATAAATTATTTATTTATTTCTTATTCTTTTAAATTATATATTCTCGCAATACATGTTCACAAATATGGCGCGTGTGTGAACGATTGTTCGCGGCACTTTTCACTTTTGCTATTTTATGTATGTGTTGAGACTGTGTCTCATGGACTTCTAAAACGCGACTGATTCTTTTTCGTTTCTTAATTTCCTTTCGCGTCTTCCCGATATTAATTCTCGATATTAATCGATAATCGATCAATATCAAGATTCGCGAATGTAGATGGTGAAATAGCTATATATATTCAGCAAAACGAGCAATGCCTCGTAATTAAGCGGCGCTGTGTATAATTAGTTTTGCTACGAGGAGTGCCACGAAGTGAAAAGGATTTTTATGTTTGAGCTGCTATAGTCTCCTATATATCCGAGTACGTTAGCAGCAAAAAGTAATAGATTTGGCTTTAATAACACTATCAACATCTTCGGTTCCGGAAATGATGCCGCTTGTGAATCAATCAACCGAAGATCGAAGGAAGGTTGCTTTGTCCGTCAAACGAGGCTTTGTTGTTTGCCGTCCGATAAATATTTTGTAAGTAACAGTTTAATATTCGCTTGTCCTTTTTTCCCCAAACCAAATTTTTTAAACACCCTGTATCTCAAAGGATATCAAAAATTGACCCCCTTCCCCTACCATACGATTTTTTTCATGAAATGAACCAAGGAATCACCCCTTAACGGATGAGCAACCCAATCGGGACACCCTGTATACAACATCATGATTATCGTTTTTCTCAAAATCTTTAACAACAACAAACATTAAAGTATTACATTTTTTTTTTCAATCCCGACTACACATTCGAAACATAAAAATCATAAAATTAAAACATGACTTACAAAAATTTGTGATTTCACGTATTTTACACCATATACATAGTGCGATAATATTTTAGCTTTTGTATTAAACTATAAAAATAGATAGATTATTTAAATATTAACATTATTTATGCTTAATATTTCAAATTTGTTAGTTATACATAATTATCACTGATCACTGATTATCTCACAATCTGACATTAAATGTCAAACAGTCATCTAAATTGCCATTACATTAAGAGTATTGCATTGGTCATTTACAACAACACCCGCATTAAAACTAAACCCAAATAGATTCAACTAAATCCAAAATGATTTTGGATTTACGTAAATCCAATCCAATTTTTAGTACTAAAGGTTTGTGCCTAAATATACAACATAATAAATAAATTATTATTATGTTTTTAAAATAAAACTAAAACATTAATTAAGACGCCATTGAACCTGGACAGTGAAAGTTCAAGTGGTATCGGTCAGGAAGCTCAAATTTGCATAATGGAATTATCAAAAGCCCACTATTATAAAAGTTTCGCTTTTACAATATTTCACTTTTCAATATCATTTGCTTGAAGTGTCGAATTTTTGCGAAATGTTGCAAATAAAATTAAGCTTATGAAATTAATATCAGAATTTTGTAAATAGGAATCGACCCTATGGGAATTTTGAAGCCTGATTTGTATATGTTGTGATAATAGATTTCATTCAACTTGGAAAAATTCTAAAAAGTCTTCAAAAATTCATGTTAAAATGCAAAACAAATTCCAAATTCCAAATTTGTTCGGTCAAAAAATGGGCGACTGCTTAATAAAAATTTAGATAAAAAATATTTTAAAATGTTTTAAGAAATTCGGCTTAGCAAAATCGGGATTTGAAAAAAAACGGTTAAATGTTTGCTTTGACGATTTTGCTGAAACATTAGGCCGGAATTTGTTTTAAAGATATTAAAATCTTTTTGAACCACATTTTAATTAAGAATTCGAACTAAAATTACGATTTACGAAAATACCATAATATAAAAATCAAAAAACAGAATTTAATAGTTTTAACTCTTTAAAATTTATTTATAGTAATTTTAAATAAATCTTAATTTACAGAATTTCATTTTTTCATCATATTAATATTATTTGCAACAAATGGCAAAAATTCTCATTTATTTAATTTTATTATTTTAATAGCCTAAACATAAATTACTTTCGGGTTGGGGTGTTTTGGGGTACGAACCGTTCCTCTACAAACATATCAATACATATGTACAAACTTGTTTATGTTACAGTCATTAATAAATAAGTTCTGAAGCGGTTTTGAAAAAATACAATAAATCGTTGATTGAAACTTAACCGACGATTTTTTAACTAAAAATTTTTTAATTTTAAATATGAAAGGTTACCGCCTCTCATATTTTTATGGTCAAGAAATGGAATTTATTTTTTAATTTTGTATACAGAAATTCAGAAATTTGGTATTTTTCTCTTTATTCTTTAATGTTTATTTTATAATGTTTAATTATTAGTTTCTGGTTTTGGCGAAGCGCGGATTTTAAAAGAATTTGGAAGGAAGTTATAAAATTTGTCAGACATCGTAGTCTAATTTTATTTGTACTGTCGGATTGGAAATCTTAAATCAAATTAGACGTGTTGAAACTAATTAATGATGTAAATATCGAATTTCAAGTTAAATAAAAATCTTTCGTATTAAACCATAAAAAAAATCTATTATAAAAATTTTAAGTAAATCCAAAATATGTAAAGTAAAACTATATTATATTTAAAAACCAGTGGTTTTTTATTTGATTGATTTCAATCAAAAAAATGCCATAAATAAATAAAATAATTACTTGCAAAAATTTCAATACAGCTCGACCAACTCTTCAAAATTTTAAATTACCTTTTGAGAAATTGCTAAGCTTAACTCCTTTTCACTTAGTGCTTTTAAACTTAATATCTCCTCAATTTGTGTTCCATTTATTTCGGCCAAAAATTCAAAAAATATTCATACGTTCATGTTACAATTTCAATTTCCCTTCAATCGCAGCCATCAATTATTTTATGTAAATCCCGCTGAGTATTATTAAAATACAGATTTGAAAAAATTGTATTCTGAAAGGAGCAATTTTGAAATTATATACTTTCGAGAATCAGTTACCAAGTAATCACAGCTGTAGCAAAAAATTGTAATTCCGTTATGAAAAAGTTACTTATTTGTGCTCTAAGGGGCATATCCTCCATCCGGTCGCAAATTAATTGTTTGCGATCAGAAATATGGTTACTAGATTAAATTTGCCATGCCAATTGACAAATTTTATCTTCCAAAACTTCAAAAAAATCTTCCAAAACTTCACGAGTAGGTATAAAAAATAGTTTTCACAACACATTTAACAAGTTTTTTTTATGCGATAAATAGGGACCGTATAAAAAAAATTTCACGTAGAATAAAAAAACTCAAAACATTGCGCAACCTGACGCAATACTTACATTCAATACGCAATGTGATGAAATATCAAAAATTGATAAAACAAAATGGCCAATGTCAATTGAAATTTTGAAAGAACTTAAATAGTTTGTACTGAATAACTATTTTCATACCGCATAAAATAAAATCTCACAAAAAAATGCGCACAAAAAAGGCCGCACAAAAACAGGTTCTACTGTATTTGTATTATCCTGAAATATTTTACATGTTATTAATTGAACCATTTCAAGATGAAGAGTGTTTTCCAAACACCGACTAATTGCAGAATTACCTTATTTAACCGACTAATTGCAGAATTAGCTTAATATACCGAAAATGTTATATTGATGAGGTATATAAAAGGGTTACGTGTTCTGAAGAATCATGTCGTAAATTTTATTGGTGTTCGAATTAATTTTATTGTTCAGTTAGTGTATGTTATTTTTGTTTTTATATATTTCCAATTCTCCAATTCGGGTAATGACGTCGCCTTTGTTTAGCTTATATAAAATTTGTAGATTATTTTCAAAATTAATCACCTGGTGTTTTTTGTCTTTTAAATGAAGAGCCATTCGCGATTCTGGATTTGTTTTCGTTACCTCTATTGCATGTTCTAGGAATCTCGTTCTAAATGATCTACCGGTTTGACCTATGTAGAAAGCTGGGCAATCTGAGCATGAAATTTTATACATTCCCGTTTCCGTGTTAACGTCAATTTTTTCCTTGAGTTTTTGTCCAATTTTATGGAATGTCTGGCTTATAACAGTTTGTATCCTTGTTGGCGGAATATTTGTTGTAACGCTTTGTTATAGTTCTTATTAAATTCAATTAGAATATATTTGGTTAATGCATCTGTGGCGTTAGTTAATGAAATGTTGCTGGCATATTTTGATTTATATTTGCATTTGTTGATCATTTTCTCTATCATTTCCGTTGTGTACCCATTTTCAACAGCTATGAACTTTATAATATTTAATTCTTCAGTGTAATCTAAGGTGGCCATAGGTATTAGATTTAATCTATTAACTAAGTGGTGGTATGCTGATAATTTATGTTGTATGTGGTGATTTGAACTGAAGATATTATAATTTGTGAAAATCAGTGCACAATAAAAAAGACAATGTCTTACAAATATGAAAATGATAATATTTCCATAGTGTATCGATAATTAAATATATGTGTTGGATTGAAGTGTTGTAAATTAAACTCATATTTTAACTGGGTTTGTAAACGCAATAAGTTAACACCTAATTACATAAAAGTGAATATAAAAAACAAATCAATACAGGCACAATTCGCAAAAATCAAAGCCGAAAAGATCTGGCTATCAAATGAAATTAAATCTTTGTATGTAGAAATAAACTCATTGACAATGAAAGCATATTTTCTGCATCAGGAAATATCGAAAATTTTCCATTACATACAATATATTGAAAAGCTAAACTTAATTAATACAAAAGTTGAAAAAAGGTTAATTAAAAAACCTAAAATTATAAATAAAAAGTTAAAAACACTAATAGATAAAAGCAAAATATGACAAAATTCACGGACCACACCCACAATAAACCACAAATTTTATAACAGAATGCAAAATTACACACACATAAACTTCAACCAGGAGGAAATAGCCCTATTAGAAAAAGGTCTACAACATAATTTAATACCTAGCAATAACGCGAAACAGCAAAATAAACACCTAATGAATATAGAAAATGCAATAATTAAGACAAATCCGGAACATCAAGATGTGATAAGAACACTCATAGTCAATAAAATAGAGAAACATAAAATAAACCCCAAAAACGCTAAAAATGATATGAAAATAATAACCGGTATTAATAAGAACCTGAGATTAAATAACGCGATAATAACAAATACTGACAAAGGGTACACAACGGTCATCATGGATAAGGGAGTATACAATACAAAAATTGAAAAATACATACAAACTAACAATATTCAACGACTCAACAATGATCACAGCCAGCAATACAACAAACTCATTAAAGATGTGATGACCAAGTCCATACACTTTATAAACAAAAAAGAAATTTCAAAAAACAAAATGATTAAACCAAATGCTCCATTAATAAAAGGTTTACCTAAAATTCATAAGGACAACATACCCATTCGCCCGCTGGTAAATTTCACGACGGCACCTACATACAAAATTGCCAAACACATAAACAATTGGCTAAAATTTTAAAACGATTACTCAATAAGAAACAATAAAGAGCTAGTCAACAAAATTGAAAGCGTCACCATAAAACCGAATGCAAAGATGGCATCATTTGACATATCGAACAAGTATTCTAACATCCCTATCGCTGAAACTATAGAAATAACGAAGAATCTACTATTCAACTACTAATTCAAAACAATATACATATAAGGACTACAAATGAAATTATTAATTTGATAAAGATAATTGCTAATCAAAATTACTTCAAACATAATAACACTTTTTATAAAAGTGCTGGGGCTATGGGCAGCCCCTTATCTGGTACATTATCAAATTATTATTTGAACCATATAGAGCAGAACCATATCATAAGTGTGCAAAATAAATTCAATATTGGTATCGGTATGTAGACGATGTGATCATATTGTTCAATGGTACAAAAAGGCAGCTTGACCCGTTACACGGATACATAAACAGTATACATGAAAACAAAAAATTCACTCTAGAAATTGAACAAAACAAAACAATTAACTTCTTAAATTTATCCATAAAACATGAAAACCAGAAACATAAATTCAAAATTTACAGAAAACCAACGCAAACCAACCAAACTATACATCACAGTTCCAATCACCACATACAACATAAATTATCAGCATACCACCACTTAGTTAATAGATTAAATTTAATACCAATGACCACCTTAGATTACACTGAAGAATTAAATATTATAAAGTTCATAGCTGTTGAAAATGGGTACACAACGGAAATGATAGAGAAGATGATCAACAAATGCAAATATAAATCAAAATATGCCAGCAACATTTCATTAACTAACGCCACAGATGCATTAACCAAATATATTCCAATTGAATTTAATAAGAACTATAACAAAGCGTTACAACAAATATTCCGCCAACAAGGATACAAACTGGCTTATAAAACATTCCATAAAATTGGACAAAAACTCAAGGAAAAAATTGACTTAAACACGGAAACGGGAATGTATAAAATTTCATGCTCAGATTGCCCAGCTTTCTACATAGGTCAAACCGGTAGATCATTTAAAACGGGATTCCTAGAACATGTAAAAGAGGTAACGAGAACAAATCCAGAATCGCGAATGGCTCTTCATTTAAAAGACAAAAAACACCAGCAGCTCGCTTCTGGTTATTCCTATAGGAAAAGGAATTAGGAAAAATATTTTCATAGTATTTTGGTCCCAAAATTATTTTTCTGGCATACTATGGTACAGAATTAGTGTAAATGTTTTCAAAAACAAAATTAAATTGGAAACATTTTTCCTATCAAATTTCGATACGGAAAAAATAATTCCTAAATTATAAAATTTTAGATCAAACATGATTTCTTAGTAGGCTAGAAAATGGTATTTTTGACAAAAATACTATGAAAATATTTTTCCTAATTCCTTTTCCTATAGGAATAACCAGAATCGAGCTGCAGGTGATTAATTTTGAAAATAATCTACAAATTTTATATAAGCGAAACAAAGGCGGCGTCATGAACCGAATTGAAGAATTGGAAATATATAAAAACAAAAATAACATACACTTACTGAACAATAAAATCAATTCGAACACCAATAAAATTTGCGACTTAATTCTTCAGAACACATAACCCTTTTATATACCTCATCAATATAACATTTTCGGTATATTGAATATATAAAAAAATTTTCAAAATTAAATTATGATGTGTACATTATATCTTGTACAGTTTTAACTTCAGTTTTTTGTATGTACATATATAAGAGATTTTAGTATATAAGTTTTTCAAAATTCAGATTTATTGTAATTTCATTTAATTTTATATTCAAGTATCACAACTGATGATGGCGACAAGTACATCGCCGAAATCGATATTGTTATTATAAAAATTGTTAAGCATTTTAATATATTTCACGTATTATTTCATTTTTTTTTATTTTCACGTAAAGAAAAGTATATATACTTTTGAATAAATTTTATAAAATTTTAAATAATATTCCTGTTTATTGTTTAATTAAAAGATACTAAATAAGTCAGTCAAGTTAAATCGATTGTACTTACTTATTTCTAGTATATGAAAGAAAAAAATTCTTAACATGTTTGTCGTTGTCACTATAGATTTTAAAATAAAAACTGCATGCATTATATTAAGACAAGACAATATTTTGTAGATAGTTCTGTTTAGACGTACTTATACAAATAAAACTCCTTGCGAGGTGAGATATTTGAATAAGTCGGTGTCTATAAATAGGTCTGTGTTTAAAAAAGACCCGAGAAGCTTAATTTTGATCCCATTTCTGACAAATTTTTAATGTTAAACAATTTCATTTGTTTTATCAATATTTATTATAAATATTGTTTCGATTTTAATATAAAATAAATACACTGTTAAAATTGTACACTTCCAAACATTTTTGTCCAAAAACTTTTGTCCAAGAACTTCACATTGGTATCTGAGTTCTAAGATAAAAAATTGTTCGATTTCGGTTAAATAATTAACCCGCTACGCAGCTTTACATTTCAACCCATTTACAACTTCAATTAAATGAATTCAATCATATGACCGTTCTTTAAGCTGAAGTACAAAGACAACACTTACTTAAATATAACATACCCCGGTAAATGTTAACTAATACTCACACCAAATGTTACAAAAATTACATTGAAGACATAACAAAATAACGCTGTATTAGGTGATGTAAACATGTGGCAGCTAGTCGAACTTATCATTTAACTGTTTTTTTACATTGTATTGGTAAATTTCTGGAAAACAATTCAGTAATTTTATAATGTACGTCACGTCATGTAAAAAGCATGTCAATTTTATGTTATAGTTTGATGATCGAAAATATTCCTTTTTCATAGAAACCACTCGTTTGGATACCCTTATTGGAAGCTCGATAATTTTATATTCTTGTACAATTAGGCATGCAGCTCCTGTGGCTTTGCAATCATACAATAATATATTTTTGTGTAATGTTGTATTTGTATAGTTAAAGCGTGATGGAGCAAGCTGAATTTACATTGTGCAAAACCAAATCGGTTCTGTGCAGCGACCGAATGTTTTTGACAATCAATTGTTTGACAAAAAACGTCATTTCCGCTTAAAGATTTTGAAAAATAATTTGGGCTGGTATTGTTGCAAAATTAATTTCGATTATTTTAGTTTATAATCGTTTTTCTCGTAAATGATATAATTTTCAAAATATTTCCAAAAAAAAAAAACAAAAAGCTTCTATGGAGGCTGATTGTGTTTGGTTATGGTAGCATTTACATATTCCAGAGAGGAGTTTAACGGATTCTAAAACTGTTCAAATTTCACTAAAAACCAAATGAAAATAGAAATTTTTAATTTTAACAGTGTAAATTGTTGGTATTATTATTTATTGGTATTTATACAGGACACTAACAGTTGAAATTTATTTTTCCACGTTTATAGTGCAACCTACTAATTTTGCTACGCAGCTGCATTCGCAATTTCAAGATAACGGGCCATTGATTTACCTGTCGCAGAACAATTAATATTTTTAATAGTCCTGTTTGTATTGTGCGTCGGATTATTTTAAATAAATTTAATTTGTTTCAATTTACTTTTTAGTGTTAAAGTGATCTGCTTACGTGAAAATTAATTACGCGAAAATTAATTAGTGCGCGGGCATAATCGTGTGTTTAATTTTAATAATTCTGAAATTTTTATTTTGTATATTTGTGTTTGTAGTGTAGTGATATCTTGCAAAGTGAAATGAAAAGATAAGTGCAGTTATAGTGTAGCGTTTTAGTGTAGTTAAATTTACGAAAGTGTTATGAAAGTTAAACTTTTTACAGTTTTGACATTGTAATGACGGAAATGACTCAACTCGATTCAGCTTATTAAAGGTAAGCTTATTTTTTTTATTTTTGTTTTTCATGATGTAACGGGTTTTGTTTAAGACACGCCTAGACAATAAATAGGCATTTATGTTTTCACACAAGATTAGCAACATGACATAAAAAAAATATAAAAATCATAGAATAGTTTGCATTATGACAGCAATAAATTTTCATTGGATTAAATGTGTTTATGCTATTCACTGATAAAAACAGCACCGGCGTTATTTTACTATACGTATACATCGAGAAAATCAGGTAAGGAGTATAAATTTTTAAAATTTTTAAATGCAGGATTGTTTATCACCAGTTTTTAGAAGGGGGAAGCTAAATTTTTCCGGAAAATTTTCTGAGTTTCCGGAAAATTTTTCACTTTTTTATTTTTTCAACTAAAGTTAGATGTTAATTTTAGATAATTTTGGCGTTAGGATTGTGTATCTAAAATTTGTATAAAGTACAAGCCAAATTTTCCAAGAAAATGCATTTATTTTATTAATAATAATTGCTTCGTCAACCTTGCAGACACAGATCAAAGAGTTTTTATCGCTCGTATCGCTTCTTCTGATAGTGCCACAAATGTTTAAAAAAATCAACTTTTGTAAATATAAAATATTTCTAATGTAATTTTAATTCGTTGTATACCTTAGAGGATGGGGGCCCCCAAACCCCCGCTTTTCCGAAATTTACACAATTCTTCAAGTTTTAAATTCAATTTATAATTTTAAACTTGTTAAAAAAAAATTGAAAAAATTTCAAAATTTTCCTGGAAAAATCGCAAAATTTTCCCGGAAAAATCACTTGTACTGTCGAAAAACTCTTAAGATACAGTTCTAATATCAAAACTTTTATAAAAATTATACATTTGTGCGTATTTTAAGTAAAATAATACGCAATTTTTTGTTTTTTAAAGTGAAAATTTTCCCAGAAAATGGGGTAATTTTCCGGAAAAAATTTAGCTTCCCCCTCTTAAAAACTGGTGATAAACAATCCTTCATTTAAAAATTTTCAAAATGTATACTCCTTACCTGATTTTCTCGATGTATACGTAAAGTAAACTTTAGCCAACAGCACCATTATAAAAAGGACATTTTTGTTTGCTGTGATTTTTAGAAAACTGTGAAAAATTTAAGGAAATCTTAATTACGCAAACCAAAAATTGTCAGCATAAACTCTCAAAAATTTAAGTAGTTCGGTTTCGTATGTCATAAGAATGGAGAATTTAATTCTTACGTAAATCATAAGAAAATTCAAGTAGTTTATAGAACCTATATTTGTGTTTTTATGAGAGCGAGAGCCATAATTCATAGAAAAATTAACAGTTCACTAGTGAATTCTCTAAAATACCTACCACTAAAAATTCCCAATTATTGCCGAACTTGTAAATTATGTATATGGAAAATTTACTGGAGAACTAGCTAAATTCTAGATTACTTCGGACGAGGTCTAGTAAGAATAAATTTCACCATTTTGGTAATGGCAGTTTGAATAAGTTGTGCCATTAGTTGTGTGTCAGTTAATTGTTTTATTTGAAATCGACTAAATATATTTTGTTTTTTGGAAATTTTTATACGTAAAAAAAAGTTAAAAAAAGTCGTTTTAACTAATCTCCGTTATTGGTGCTGTGCACACTTAATATCTGTGTCTTCTTCACAGCCCTGACGGATACACTAATCGTGGTGAAACTTCATAGACTACCGTTTTCCACATAATTATTGAGATCCCATAGTAACTTTTGGCTGAAAATTTTCCACCAGTAGTGACAGCCTAATTGGAGCTTTTTTGTCCTGCGCCAAAACGACTAAGAACTAAAAGACAATAAATATATCTTGCAACAATACCGGTCCAGATCAGATTTCTAAAGTTTAAGCTGAAATTACGATTTTTGACATAAAACTGTTTTTCAACCAAAAATTTGACCCTGTACAGCCCATAGGTTTAAAACTTTATAATTAAAATGTTCGATTAATTAGGTGACTTTTCGTTTTTTGCAACGATTAAAAACTAAGCGCTTGGTTTCTTCAAAATTAAGCATCCCTACAGTCTGTTCATGCGAATTGACTATTCGGAACTGAACTTTATACATAAACCTTCTTCAATTATTTCAAATTTGGTGCAAATCTGTGTGGAAGTGGCAGCTTCCATGGAAGCTTTCTTAATTTTTGAAATGATGATGAAAGGCTTATTATTAAAAAACGACAAAGAATTGAGTGTCTATAAAATTTATATATTAGATTGTCCCAAGGGTTGACCTCGTTAGTTTTCTGAAATTTAAGAACGAATAATTTATTTTGATTATACAAAACTAAAAATCCGGTAAGTTTGTTTTGCCGCTTAAGAAAGATAGTATGGTGTATTCGAGATCTACGAAAATACATTCCTGATAAAAGAAAATCGATTTTTGTGCCAAATCAAATTCATCCTTTACCGTTACTACGTAAAAATTTTAAATTTCTTGTTTCGTTTTAAATAAAGACATAGAGTTTAATTATTTGGCAAAATTATAAAATAATTATTGAACAACTATGTTGGTTAAGCTTCGATATTATTTCAATCTGAATTGAATGCGATCAAGTAAAAACTGGACAAATGAAAGAAAAACAATCTTAATGTAGGAAACATGGGAAAGTCATTTTATGGTGGTTATATCAAGAATTTACATCACTGAACTCAATCTCAAATGAATTTTGAGGAGAAATAATGAAGAAAAGAAGATAAGTTCACGTTTGGTCTTATGAAGGTCTTTATTTTTATTTATCTATATGGATATTTATTATGTAGTGGTGTTTGCGTAGTGTTAAAATAAAATACTTAGTTTTCTAATCAAAATAAATAATTTCTGTTAAAAACTAAAAAATTAAGTCTGTTGCCTTCGCTGCTTAATAATATTTCGCTGCCCGTGACATTATTCATACGCTATATGAAAGTTTTCTGAGTATGTCATCTACACAAACAAATTGGTTTGTTTATTGATTCATATTTACAACAAAATATAAAATAATTGTTTTGACGTTTATTTCCAAAATATTTATCGTCGTTAGATATGTTTGTGAAGATAGCCCAAATTCCATCCCCAAAAATGCGATGGCAGCACTAATTATTGCTATCATGACATTTTTTTACTCTCATGAAAAATTTTCGGGGCTAAAACAAAAAAAATTATATTAACTTTTTACCCATCCCCGAATATGTTTCAAAGAAATTGTACGTGATTTATTTTATGATCGAACTATCAGCTTTAATCTTGTGATTTAAAGTAATATTTGAGATCATGTTAGAATTATTTTATGGAATAGAGTTGAGATATAGTCCTACAAAAACATCAGATATTAATATGCTGGACTAAATGGTTTCATCGGATGATAGAGGGACATTTAACGTATTTAAAATAATTTTTTGAGATTTTTTGTATGTTTAGTATTCGAGATATAGTCCATTGAACTCAAAAACTATTCGTTGGCCGGACTAGTGGGTTACATCGGGTGAAAGAGGAATAATTTTTACAACCCTACCTTTGCAGAAAATTTATTAAAAAATATTTGACGTACGTACCACTTTGGTCACAAATTATTTACAACGATGGGAGACTCAGCAACGGCCATATTGAAAATTATTTTTCGATTATTAAAAGGCGTTGTCGAGGAGCCCCGAAAGACACTTAGGAAAATTACCTACCAAATGTCTACGTTTTTTAAAAGAAATTCGAATTAGAAATAAAATTACTTTTGAAAATTTTTATTATTGCGTATTGATTTAATTAGGTTTTTGGCGATAATAAATTTAAACCGCAACAGCTTTTTTGAGGAATCGCTGAAAAACTTTTTTCTAGATTTTGAATGCCAATATTTTCCAGTTTTACAATATCTATGGAAATGTAAGGTCTATTTTCAACAGTCGACTTCTTACAAATGTCGCAGAAAAATTTCGCGATGCAAGAAGGGTTTTTTTTTAAAAAGTAATCTGTTATTTGGGTAACATTACATTCGCAATTACTTTCTAAACCAAAATCGTAATTTAGATTTTTTTAATAGAAAATAATGCATCGCATCGTAAATTTTTTGCAAGATTTGCATTGCCCTCGTACAATGCAGTTACGACCTTGGCAATAGGATATTCCGCTTCTTGAAACAAATCATTGTGTGTTAATTTTATGTTGACCATCAAAGGCGCAAGTATTTTTATAAAATGAGGTTTCTATTAAACACGAGTGTTTCCTGGTGCGGTTGCAATATGGCTTTTTTGTTCTATTTTTCTTTTATTCTCAAAATGTTTTTTATAATATGCAGTTTTGTGACAAAATCGTTTTGTTCATCTTCGGATTTTTCGTTAAATTCCTTAATATTTGTGAAATTAAAATAATTATATTTTTCTCTTTCAGGATTGCTTTTCTTCCTCCAAATTTTGGTCTTGTTCAATTTGCTTAATACGTTATTCTTTTTTAAGATTTAATGACAAATTTTTGACTGACCGTTTAGGGATTTCAGAATGAAATTTTTCAAAAATAATTTTATTTCTAATTCGAATTTCTTTTAAAAAACGTAAACATTTGGTAGGTAATTTTCCTAAGTAAGGGGCTCCCCGACAACGCCTTTTAATAATTGAAAAAAAAATTTCAATATGGCTGTTGCTGAGTCTCCTTTCGTTGTAAATAATTCGTGACCAAAGTGGTACGTACGTGAAATATTTTTTAATAAATTTTCTGCAAAGGAAGGGTTGAAAAAATTATTCCTCTTTCAACCGATGTAACCCACAAGTCCAGCCAATGAATACTTTCTGAGTTCAATGGATTACATCTCGAATACTAAACTTGCAAAAATGTGGCATTGTGGTGAATGATGAATATTTAAAGTAATTTTATTTTCGCTGTCAGTATATTTTTTGGTTAGTAGAATTTAGATGTTTTTGGTTTATTTACGCGTTTTATAACTTCTTATTGTTTTTATTAGACTCTTAACACTTTTATTTATTATTTAGCTGTTATTCGGAAATATTTATACCCGAATTTACATTTATTGCTATGGTTGTTAATTAAATGTCGCAATGGTATACATAAACTTGTACAGTATTGCCATAAGCAACTTTATTGATTTTCGGGGATAGAAATTTGGGCTATCTTCACAGAGGTTCGTTGCATAACTTATTTTTTTCGCCATTAAATAATTTTTTATAAAGTGTAAATATTAATTATACTGTAAATTAAAAAAGAATTAAAATAAAAAAAACATTAATAGTGATAGACATAAATATTTTCCTTGTTGCGAATTGTGGGGAAAAATTGTGTAAGTTCAAACAAACGTGTTCATTTTTGCGAACAACAAAAAACAAAAAATACAGCTTTAACTACCAAAAATATAAGTTTGGGCAAACTGCAGCTATGTGTAACTCGATGTGTAGTTTATTTAATGGTTGTGTCCTTTTACTGACATATAAAGGCTTGAATCCGAATTTTGTTGTAAACATAAATTAATATAAACAAAGAAATTTGTTACTTTTATAAATAATGGAGTCTCATAATCCTCATATCGCGAATGATTACTGGCACGGACAACAAAAACTGAATATGAAACATAGAGAGGAGTCTAATCCATATCAGATGACGGAAGACGAGTTTAGGGGGTATTTTCGGTTCCTTGTGGTTCTCGACGTAAACTCAATTGAAGAATTACAAACGCAGAACAACAAACTTCAAGTGGGATTGCATTGGATGACTTGGAGGAAAAAATTTCTTTTCATGTAAAATGTGTGATACCATTTAATTTTATGCGATCGGTTCCTACCAAAACCAAATAAAAAGCATTGGATATATCTCCCAAACCGCCATTACGGCCATCGAAGAGGAAGGAGAAAAAGAACGGACCAGAACAGCACAAGAGTTTGCTAAACAAGGTATTCCGGGGATAATTGGATCGATCGATGCCACGCAAATTGCTGTATTTGCCCATATAAATGTGCATGTTATCCATAGGGTCTGTGCATGACAGTTATGTTTGGAGGAGAAACAAATTCTTGGCGATGTTTCAAAATTAATACACCACCTCTGATGCTCATAGGAATTGGCTTCTTCAAGATCAAGGGTATCCTTTAATACCTTTCCTTATTACCGTGAGCGAAGTAGGAACATCTGAACAGGAAAAGGAGTTCAGCCGTAGCCGTAACTATTGTAGCGGCCTGTTTCTTCAATTACAAGAAACACCGCACAATACGCATAATTACAAACGGACAATCCTCCGTTGACTGAACTATTTATTAACGGACAATTCTCCGTATAAATAATTATATTCTAAACGAATATACAATAATAGTCTTTTTATACAAAATCGATACACGGAACAAAACGATTTTGTACTCATTACAAAATCGACAAATTTTATTATCATATACTGATTTTCATATCAATCAAAATCGTTACCAATATTCAATTATCATTGAAACAAACGATATAGCAATTGTCGCACAGATGCCACCGTCATTTGTGTGATAACCAAGACACACAAATTTAAATTAAACGATGGTTCGGTAGTTATTGAAATTATATTATAGATGCCTCCCCATCATCATTAAATGATTGTGATAACCAATGACACAATTATTTAACCCTCTAATGCATGAATTTTTTTACGAGCTGGTAAATTCATACTATGTTGAAATTGTGTTGAATAGGACAAATTAAAAGTCAAAAATTATTTTTGAGGCCAATCCATTCAGCCACATGTGAAAATTCAAAGTCCGCCTTTAGGCGGGGTAATGCAGTACGACGAAATAAAACAAAATTTTCAAATTAATATCATTTATTCACAAGACATTGCAAAATAAATATAGGAACAAAATTCATTGCAAAACAAATATAGGGCAATTAGTTATTCAAATTGTGATTTATCATATTTTTATTTAGTTATTGTGGAACTCATAAAAACATGTTTTATTCGGTGAGATACATAAACTAATATTGCATTTCACACAAAATGCTTGTGTTTCTGAATTACATTTTGGAAACTTGCATTGCCGTTTACCTGATCGGTCACGAAAAATGCACCAATGACCTACTCGATCGTAACGGCCATCTACAGTAGGGAGATATGCTCTCTTGGCTGGTTTTGGAGAAGGTGTTTGAGATGTATTAGATGGTCGTTAACGTTTCTCTTCTCTGCCGTCATTCCGCTGGAACAGTGTGATTCAGCCACTTTAGTCGGAAATGCTGGAAGCTCAATTTTTTCTTGATTTGAATTTATTCTGTGCTACAGAATATAAGCGTTCACAACTACTACGTCAATAAGATGATAAAATATACGGTTCAACCATTTTTTGGTTTTCATCCGTATATGGTTACGGCCTAATAATCCATCCATTAGATCGACACCCCCCATATGCCGGTTCTACTCTTTTATTATGTATGGACAATCGATTTCATACTGCTTTCTTTCTTTTTTATCCCATGTGGCAGCTTTCTGTGGTTGCAAGTTGTCTTTGCTGGAAACAAATGGTTTCGTGCCAACATAGGTCGACAGAAGCAGTACTGTTTTTGTATCTTTCCATAAAACTGACGAGATGTCGACTCCATAAGCATTGCCCACATACTCCTCAGAGTATCCACGTTCAACTTTTTCCCCACTTAAGACCGCATCACTCGACAGCTTACAATTTGGCACACGATTTGGACGGACAGTTCTCAAGCTAAATATTCCTCTGATACGTAGGTATGTTAATAGGCCCATGGACGTGTAAAAATTATCGAAATAAAGTATATGGTTAACGAAATTCGGTATATTTTTTGAAAGGCTAACAACTATGTTCGACGATGTCCCAAGATCAGGTGCGTCTTCAGGAATTTTATTATCCCCAGCACCGCAATTAATTTCGAATGCGTACGAGAAGCCACTGGAATCGCAAAGCGAAAACAGTTTAAAACCCCATTTGTGTGGCTTGTTCGGCATATATTGACGCAACACAGTTCCTACCATATTGTGCACATTTGCTCATCTACGCAAAGCCTAGGTAGCATTGGCACTGAACAAAAAATTTCGTTAAAATGTACTGTGAGTGGTCGAACCTTGAACAACCTATCAAAATCTGGATGATCTTTATCGACTGCAAGAGAATTATCGTTGAAGTGAAGATATCGACGAATTTCTTCAAACCTAAGTACAGGCATCACTTGTCGGATCGCTTCAAATGAGTGTCTTCCCCAGAATGACCTTGTATTGGGGTAGCGATACACAGCCATAAAGACTAAGACCCCTCTAAATTTCCGCATGTCGTTAGAGTCGACATTAAATTTTGCCCCAATATTCTTTTGGCAGGCATACAGATTCTTTATCGCCTCGAAATACTATATCGTTAATATGCAACGTTAAGTTTTGTTTTTTCCAAATTATAGATTGGAATTCACGACTGCCATTTTTTATTTTCAGTACATATCCAGAAAATTTAGATGCTGTGGAAATAATTGGTCCGTTTGGTTCTTCTACCAATTCTGGTGATCGGATACGCTTTCTCCGACTATATGTTTTACTGGTTCGACTTGTATGTTTACTTTGAGCAAGTGTTGATGGCTCATTCTCAGATTGTTCGTGGGCATCTCTCAATGTACCCATAGTGACCTCAGTAATTTCTCTGGTTAACACATCGGTTAATGAATTTTCAATTACATCATCTTCAGTAACCACAGTATGTATTGACGAAATTTCATCATCGTTCAAATTACAGTCATCCTCATCGTCACTTGCTTCTACATCGGATTGTATTGAATTCATAAGTTCTTCGATTTCCGAATCAGTCATTTCAGAAACATTGTACACTTGTCGAGAGGCCATATCTAAATAAAATACAGATGTATTGAATGAAACATAGCGAGGAGTTATGTTTACACACATATTTATAAACAGGCAACACAATATATTTAATTTTTTACGCGAAATTTCAGTAAACATTTCTTCAGAATAGTTGACAATTTTTATTTTTATTTTGTTGTAATGCACAAGTCCGCCTATAGGCAGGTATTACAAAATGCAATCGCTACGGTGCCCCATAATAATTTTTATTATACCAACACCAAAAACGGAGATAATAAAGACAAAACTACCTACCAATAATTTTTTTAGTCTTATAAAATTGCAGAAAATATGTTTTATAATTAATTAAAATATGCGAACTAGCATAAAACAATAAAACTTCACTTTCAATCAAAACGATGAATTTAACTGTTATTTTTGGTCCGAATGTACATATTACAACAACAAACACTAAACTATTGTGATGAGAGAAGTATAAAAGAGAATAACAAATTTAAAATATAAAGAAAAAATTAGATGCGTTTGCGCAATTCTTGATAATGTAAAGTCCGCCTTTAGGCGGGTATATGCATTACAGGGTTAATGCATAAGTAACATGATGGTGTAGCAATTACTCCAAAGTAAAATTAACATTGCAATAGTGTTCAAAGGCGAACGTCTATGATCCAAACAAATGGGTAACCAACCAACTTTTATGGCCTTGTTTACCAAAGACGCAACAATATTGAATCAAGGGCAAGAGACCAGGCTTTATTGCTGCAATTTAATATTTTATTACCTTGTTTACCAAAAGGCGAAAGCACTAGATCAATGACTTTATTGTATCCAGCTTGCATTAAAATTTTGTATAAGAGCCGTAACATTCCGCCATTTTTTTCCATGAGCTTTCCATAGAGGGGAAGCTTTTTGATCTTTTTCATACCAATCAGTGTATTTTAATATTTTTTTAGAAGCTTTTTTGTATATAAAAACATTAATGCTTCGTTTCAATTTTTAATTTGAATGGTTAGTTCAATATTCTGGAAAAGCATATTTTAAAATTGAGTCATATTATGTCGAATTAACGCAAAAAATATTCAAATTAGTCTACCACAAAATTTTTTTTTTATTCTAGAAATAAGAATTTGTTTGTTTGATGGAACACTCTATATTAATTTTTTACATACACATATAGTGTATGTAAAAAATTAATATAGAGTGTTCCATCAAAAATTTCAGTATTTCTTTCCCAAAACAAACGTTCGTTAAAAAATACTTTTTGAGTAGCTATGTAATATGGGGGTTATTGTGTTCTGGATTCTATTACAACATTGTTGATGATTAAACTTCGAAAACTGTTTTTGTCGTTATTTGTTAAAAATTTCATCGCAACAAATTCGCAGGCTATACTGTTTCATCCTGTAGTATAAACAAACCGGAGCTTCATAAAATAAAAACATTATATTATAGAGCTTTTCGCAATTAATAAACCAATCAATAGATGTCGCTAAGTATAAATTAAAGCTAAATATTAAAACCTAAAGTTTGTTAACTAAAATTTAACAATTTATTATGTATTCTGCCTGGTTCAATAGATTACTGAAATCTCCTGGAACTGAAAATAACCGAATAAGAGCGAATTGAAATAAGAAAAGGAAAAATTTGGAAAAAATGTGACATTTTTTTATTATTGTTTTTCAGCGCGCAGCAACTACGATGATAAATATTTTGCGATGAAAAGCTTTATTTATGCCAACCGTTTTAAAAAATTATAATTGTTTTGAGTTTTATTAATTATGTTAAATTATTATATTAAAGATTTTGCGCTTAACTTACAATAATAATGGTTTATTTTCGTAAATAGTTATTTAATTATTTTACACTTTTCTGTAATTTCAAGTAAATTTATTAGAGACATCTGTAAACGGATTTTCAAATTACAGAAAGCTCAGTTTTGCAATCGAATAAAATTGAAGTTTTTTACGTTTTGTTCTGTTTTGTAATAATATTTAATTTAGAAAACCATAACAACGTTGATTTTTTGTATACAAAAATAATAATAGATTTTGATGTAAAAATTTTATTATATGAATAATATTATTGTTTCTACATGGTGGTTCATAAAATTTCGTTTCAGCTCACGTTTTCTCTTTAATTTTGTTATAAATGGAGAATGTTTAGATTGCTATTAAGTGCATCGTTCATCTCAAAAATTCTGAGGTGCATGTGACCAGAATTTACCAAATAAGTTACATTTTTATAAAACTAAATTTTAAATTGGATGTAAGAGGAATCCGCGGCACCACCCTTTATTATCTTACTTTATAAACCTACACAACTAAACGGAAAGCTCATTTTTATAGAAAATTAATAAATTTTTGATCTGCTTTAGTTTAAATTTACCAAATAAATACTACATTATGATGGCTGATTTTCAAATATGTGTTCTTTGAATAGTTTATTAAAAATATAAAATTAAAATTTAGATGATTTGTTTAATTTTTTATTCATAAATTCATGTTCAAAAATTTTCCAATTACCTCGGTTTCTTATAGTAATTCAATAAAAGCTTCCCCTCTACTGAAAGCTCTCTTTTTAATATTGCGGCTCTTCAAAATCATAGAGGGCTCTGATATAAGCCATACAAAATTATTAGTCAGTTTTGGAAAATTTAAGTAGCAGTTTTTTAATAAAAACTTTTTTTCATTAATTATTTAAAATTAAACTAAAGTTTTTTTCATTTATTTTTTATTTATAATTATAATTATTATCATTTTACAAAGTGCTCCGCCTTACATCTTTTACTTTACTTCTGCAACAACATCATCGTACATCCATACCATCCTACACTATCCGCAGTCAAGTTGAAAAGGCAAATGGAATTTTAAAAAATTAATTTCTGCTCGGAGAAAGGAAACTGCACTACGCTTCCTTAAAATGCACAAAAATTCTTCATGAAATCACAGTTTGTCAAAAATTTTTATAGTTAAATGCGAATGGAGACGAATGCGATCTTTCTGAGGAACAAAAAAGTATGCATAGATTTATTGGAAGCAATCCACAGATTTATTGGAACCTCGAAGCAGGTCGCCAAGTTAAAAGAATTATCAATAATATGTTATTGTAACAAATTAAATAGGAAATATAAAATAAATTTTTTATATTATCATAATTATTAAACATATAGTACTCAATTGTGCCTAGTTGCGTCCCTTAAATTCTTTTAAAAGACTCATGGACTTTTTATGAGGGCGTCGATTTTCGCGGCTTTCCTCCTCTAAAGCAAGCAACTCCTGCTTTAAAGTGTTGCTCCTGCAAATTTTTTTTAATGCCTGCCTTTGCATATTTTGACTTTGTTAAGTATTTTTCGCCAGAGAAGTGCGATTTGTAGATGGTTATGGATTTATTTCCAGTTCTATCTCGGAACGGCAGGTGATACCAACGATGGGTGAGTGGGTATAATTGTGATGCATTGAAAAGTACAGCTGAGGATCACGTTTCTAAATCGGTCGTCGCTGATCGTTATGTAAACTAAAAACAAATTAGCTCCATGAAATAAGTCGAGTACTACTATATAATATAGAGTGTTTACCTGAATAATTCTGATGTTAAAGGGCCCTTGAATTTGGCTCAGCATAGAATTCAACTAAAGGGTGGTTGCTCTGCAGTCTTCTGAGATACTTGTTGTCTTTGGGTCGTGACAGCACGAGCAGTCACAACATTTTGGATTGTGCCGGTGCCATATCCCCCCTCGACGCGGTTCATTCCGCTGACATGCTCGGCGGGTTCAGAGGGTAAAACGCTTGTGAGCCTTTCTTCCAGTGGATTAAGCTCCCATATCCATCGGCTCACCACCTCCAGTTATGTATGCATGGTTTCGTATTTCTTTTGGTTTTGCTCTTACGGAATTTCTTATTTCGTAATTTGTCTGCATAAAAACCAAATTGATATTTAATATTTTTGTAAACAATATTAATTAAATTATGATACAATGTATAATGTTGATAATAATAATTTAAATTGATTTCCTTAAAATTATATTGATGATGTAGATTTTGTTGTTGCTGATTGATTGGTAGTATTGAGATCATGTAACTTTGTTGTTGCTTGGTTTGCGGAATTGGGATTATGTAACTCCTCTCCTCGAAGATTCGACCAAAAATGAAATTTTTTGAAGAATTGTGCTGACGGGTGCTAAAGATTCTGCTTCAGGTGTAATGATCCTTTAATTTCTGTTATTTGTGATGAATATGTAGATTTTATATATCATAAAAAAACTATAATGAGAAATATTATTATTAATGTTCTCGAAAATTTAATTTTATGGTGGTAATGCGTAAGGTTTTCGAGTTGCAATAGCTCAATGTGATCAACGTTTGTCAGTGTGAAATTATTTAGTTTTTCTAAATTATAAGTATATTGAATTTCCGAAATGTTTACTTCTCCGAAACACTCAATGTATTCAATGTCATGAATGAAAATTTTGAATGTATTATCGAACGTATTATTGTTGATAGTTACACTGAAATTCTTAAAGTTGATTAATTTAATTCCAGTGATTTTCTTTTTTGATTTTATGTTACAGGTGCTGGATAAATGTAATATTAGTTTTGTTGATATGTATACATAGTTTGGTGTCAGTGACTAGATAGTTTCTTCGAATTCTACGGTATATACTGGATAGTTGTTATGCATTCTCCTGTATTACTTTTGATATTTTCTTCGTAGCAATATAGTTTACCATTTCGATGATTTTACATGGTTTAGTTACAGACATATACTTTTCTTCATTTATTATGATAAATTCGGATAGTACTCTAATTGATAAGGTAAAATACATTGGAATTGGTTTTATTTTATAAAGGTTAAATTTATTTGGATAAAATTTAGGAATCAGTAAATGGACAGAATGATATTGATATTACTGTAATATGCTTGAACATCTAACAAATCATATAAGTCTTCTTCGGATTTAATATTCATACCGTTTCGTGAAAATGAATTGTATGTAGCAGGGTTTATATGATTTAAATCAGTTGATTTAAATCAATTGATTTAATTAGATTTAAATCTCTTGAATTAACTTAAAAAAATCATTCATAATAATTGAAAATTTATATAAAAAATATATTTAAGTAAAACCTATAAGATACACTACACGCCATCTACAACTTCAAAATTAAACAATGGCAACACTAATATTCTATTTTTGAATCAAATTGGGGCTAACTTCTTTTCTATTTTTAACATTTTGCGCATTACCGCCGCCAAAACGTATTCTCTATAAATCAATGATAAGAAAATAGCAGATAATCATAAACTAAATATTAATACGAGTTTGTACTAAAAATAATTTATCGGTATATTTAATTTCATATTGTTACATAATAAATACACAACACACAGTTTCGTGATATGTAATTTATGTGAGTTTTGCATGTAGATAGAGAGAGATAAAAATTTTGTGAGTTTGAAATATTGTTACATATTTATTATTTCTCATCTTCTTTTTAGAGTTGTTTTACTTAAACCACAATAATGTCTAGTGGTCGGAAACGTGACCAAATTTGGCATGAGTTTATTGAACTTCCTAAAGCGCCAAATAAACCAGGATGTCAAGCTGCTGGCAAATCTTGTAACAAAGAAATGCAAGGGATTGTAGAAAGGATGAAAACGCATTATGAGTTATGTGAAATGGCAAAAGCTAAATCTCCAGAACCGCTACACAATGTTGAATCATCGAAAATCAAAAATTCCAGCAGTGCAATACATAGCTTTGTTGTTAGAACCTCAGCAGGAGATAAACGAAAGTTTGATTTGCAAGTGGCTAGGTATTTTTATGCAACAAATTCTGCCTTCCATAAAGCTGAGAGTGTTGAATTCAAAAATTTGTGTGAAATGTTACATCCAGGTTATCGACCACCATACGAGAGAGCTTTGGCAAACGAACTTCTAGACGCAGTGTACTCAAGTGAACAAGAACATTGTAAAATATTATTAAAAGATAAATTTGTTTGTTTGACAGTAGATGGTTGGTCTAATATTAATAACTCTGTTATTATTTGTGCTTGCGTTATTTGCGATAATTATGTAATTTGAGTCGATACGATCGACACTTCAGGTCATAAACATGACGCAACTTATTTAACAACAATTGTAAGGGAAATTATTGAGAAAACGGAAAGTACATATGTTTGTAAAATTTTAAGTGTTGTTACAGATAACGCCGCAAATATGGCAAAAATGAGAACTTCTGTGGCGAATGATGCAAACATTATATGTTATGGTTGTTTAGCGCATATCTTAAATTTATTAGCCCACGACTTAAGTAAAGAATACGATAAAACACAATATCAAATATTAAGAGTTGTAAAATATTTCCGAAACCACCAACTACCGAAAAGCTGGTATACAGAGGCGGGTGGTACTTCATTAGCTTTACCTAGTGAAGTTCGCTGGAATACCTTAAATGCAACCTTACAGTCTTACGCCAAAAATTGGCCTATGTTGATACGTGTTTGCGACGAACATAAAGCAGATATTGAAAAAGAAATAATTTCCATTGTGCAAAACATATCAATAAAACGAAAATGTGAAGAGATGGTCAAATTATTTAATCCTATCGCTGCTGCTTTGTATAAAATACAAAGCAATAGTTGTAAAATTGCTGAAGGTGTATCTTTTTGGAAAGTGCTCGAAAACGAATTATCGACCATTTTGCCCATTCCAAAATAAAAAACCTATTTTTTAAATCGTTATAATATGGCGTTAAACGAAATACATTTTGTGTCCGTCTTACTTTCTCCATCGAATATAGGCTTGCTCAGTTCCGATGAAAAGAACGCTGGTTTAAGTTTTATTGAACGTGAATTTTCTGAATAAATTCTGCCGATGTATTTGAAATTCCAAGGAGAAATCGAACCATTCTGTGGGGCTATTCGAAATGCAAATGTTATTAAATCCATGACCGACTTTGAATGGTGGAAATCCTTTGTCGCCTTGAACCCGAATATAATTGAACCTGTGGATTACAATAAAATTAATCCACTAGTAACAGCTGTAGCATCATCACCTGGGGTCGAGAGAATTTTTGCATCATTTGGACAAGTACACACAAAACTACGAAATAAATTGGGGATTGAAAAGGCGGCCAAATTAACCTTCTTATACAGACAGTTGAATCAGTCCAAATAATGATGATTATAATTCTTTCACGAATTTATGAATAATCTTTTTCTAATTAATTACTATATTATTTTTTATTGATCTCTTTATGTTATTGTTTATATTTTATGTTTTACTTTTTAATATATGGGTTGTATATTTTTGTAGTATTTACTTGAATTTGAAACTTTTCTGTGATTTATGAATTCTGCAATTTAATAAAATTATTGTTTTGAATGTAATTTTTTTTGTATATTATTCAGATTTTTTTGATTTAAATCGATTTAAATCAAATAAATCGATTTTTTTTTATTAAAAATCAAAAAAATACAAACCCTGATATGTAGTTGATTTATCTTTACTAATAATTTTTTTTTGAAGTTATTCCCAATTTGGTGAAAGTAATTACATTATCTATAATGTAAATTTGTTCTCTTACTAATTCTATTTTCATTAACTATTGTTCGATTTGTTGATATTTAATACCTGCAACTATTTTTGTTCCAAATTTTTCTAATTCTTGTTGTAAAATTATTGTTTGATTATTTACGAAACCTTGAATTTCATCAAATCTTTTCATCATTTTATCATTTATAGCTATCTGTTGTCTGTTAATATTAGATATTGAGTTCTGATTAGTTTTTAATTATTCTATTGCTCAATTGATTTCAATATAGTCGTCATTGTCCATATTACCTGATATTAACTTTATTATACTACCGAAACCGTTTATCAAACCTCGTTTAGATCGTTTTGTTTCTGTATATGGATAAATATGTGATTCTTTTAATTTAAAAATTCTTTCCTTGATTATTCTAGATCGTTCTACAAAAATAGTAGTTTCGTTGTTTACATAAATAATTTTGTTTATGTTAAGAATGTTTGATTCTATTGCTTTTATATTGTTACTATATTTTTCTAATTCAAATATGTGAAGCCATCTAGATGTACCTATAATAATATTTGTTTCACCCATTTTAAATGGTAGTAATTCTTTATTATTGTTTAAGTTATGAATTTCCATGAATTGTGGTGTTACGAGATGACCCTAATGCTGCACCAGCACTTGTAGCACAATCCAATGATCCTGTTGATTTTTGTGTATGTGGGCTGTTGTAATAAATTCATGGGTTCCTGTTTCTTGCATAGGAATGTAATTTGATACATTCAGATTGATTTTTGGGGTTGTGGGTGTGGGCTGTTGTACAAAATTCAGGGATACCTATTTCTTGAATAGGAATGTAATTCACTGCAGTATGATCGATTTTTGCGGGCACGCCCACGGATGTTGTAATAAATACATAAATATCTATTTGAGGGGTATTACCTATACAGAGAAATATTGTTTTTCGCACATTTTTTGGTAACTAAACTAATCCAATATATTATAATTTACTTCGTAAAACTTTCTTGTATCAACCTAAACGATACAATGATTTAAAATGGTTGTTCCCCTTTGGTGTAGTTTTCTATAAGTTAATTTATACGATTTTATTGTAAAAAGATTCCAGTACTACCCCAGCACTATATTCAATAAAAAATTACAGTTTTTAAAAATTGCACGCCATAGGGGAAGCTTTTTGGGCGTTGAGCCATGCCAATATGTTGTAGTTAATTTGTAAAAAATTACAATATCGCCCCCAGTACGATATAAGAAATATTAACTGAAATGCCAAAAGCATGGTTTAACAAAAATATGGGTTTTGAAGAATTGCACCCCTTAGGGGATGTTTTTTGGGGGTTGAACTATGCCAATATGTTGTAAATGATTTGATAAAAATTCCAGTACCACCCCCAGTATACTAAAATTATTAATTTAGTTTAGTACTTTACATTTTACTGCGAATAATTGTTAAATACAACTCACATTGTAATTTCTATATAATTCGATAAACTATGAATAAAACTTTTATTTATTATTTTTTTTAAACCAACAAGAAACCGAAATATTTTCCGTTATGTTTTAAAAATAAAAAATTTATCTTATTTTAAAAAGTCAAAGAATATTAATAAAATAAAATTAAACTTACTAATATTTTATTCAATTATTATATTTTATTGAAATGAAAAGATGTTTTTTAAATATATATTTTTAATAATACATTCATATAAATAAAACAGAAATGTCAAATTTTCACTTTGAGTTCATTATTCTCCCTCAAAATTCATTTTGTAGAGTTGTGTTTGTAAACTACTTTGTTATGAATTTTATCACCAATAAAACTCTCCACTAGTGATATAAATTGGTGGTTAAGCAGCGCAAAATGACCTTGGGCTGCATAATTCTACTCGATTTACATAGTTTTGACAGTTCTTCCAGATTTTGGATATATTGATAATGAATTTTGACTTATCAATAGTGATTCAGTCACATGTCACACAATCATTAAAGAAGTGACAAAAAATCGATTAATTCCTATTACCTTGCACCAGACACGCAAATAATGAAACAAAGGTGGATAGATATTTTTAATATTACCTACATAGATAGCATCAGGTATCATAAAATATAAAAAAAAAATTGTAAAATTTTCAATGAAAAATTTGAAATATTTATTTTCCCTAAAATACCCTTTATCATGATAAAATAATAAACCAAAAATATAATTTTATAATTTTTTAGAGCAACAACAGGCGTATACAAGACATACCGCGCTTCAATCGAGTAAACAAAAAAATTAAATTTTTCCCAACGAAAAACGGAGCTTTTCCTGTTATTCCACTTTGGTATTTGATTGATCGACTCGAATAAACTCAGTACGTTATGTTATATATCGTTAATATTTTTGTATGTTGATGCTGCTTGATTTTTTGAACTTGTGTAAGAGTTGCTTTCTCACGAAAAATATGTGATAATTTTTTCAATGTTCGTTTGCCAGCTATAATAAATACTTTGGCAGGGAATGATGATGTCGGTAGACCTAGAGTACAGTTTTTTCATGTATGCGAGTACTAACTTCCTTGATTTTACACCACATCACAGAAAATTATTAATGATTTTTCATTTAATGTTTTGTATACTGTATACGGTTTTACAGTGAAATGGGAATTGTCATGTATAAAAACATATATGTACATAAATTTTAATTTTACCCTGGAACAATTGACCCGCAAACATGTTTTGTGCCTTTCTATTTTTATTTGTGGTTTTGGTTGAATATAATTTTCACTTAAAATGTTCAAATATTTTGTTGTATATCCTCCATAAAAATATAGTTTATTAACAACATATACTCATTTTCAATTAAATGGAAATAGACGAAAATTTATTCGAAATACTAGTATTCTATTTAACATAATTTGTTGAGGCTTTTAGTACAGAATATTTTATTTTACAAATAAAAGCACACATATCAATCTTAACACACATTATATAGATCTGTGTGGGGTGTATTTATGTGTGTGAGTGTCAAAAAGGAAATAATGTGAAATATCCCATTTTAATAAATTATTATAGAAATTGTTTTGATGCCAAATCGCAATTGAATATAATTTTAACTTTAATGTGGCCTGAGATCGGAAAACGATATACACATTTACAAAAATGTTGGAAAATAGAAAACAGTAAAATTTATTTCTACGTGGTCGCATTTTTTTTAATTTTCAATATAAATTTTACACTGATATTTGCACACGAGCACCACATTTTTGCGTCAATAACATTAAATTGATGACATTGCAAATAAAAAATTTGAAAATAATTTATAATATACCCGTTTTGATCTGAAATTATAGATGGCGAACTAGTATATTGCAAAACGTAGGTTAGGTTAGGTTAGCTTATAGTAGTTGCTATCGCACACTTAGACCATTTTTATCCCATGTGATACAAAATGTTCTGGCATCATTCAACTCCTTTTAAAACCATCTAGTAATATTTACATTACAGCCTTCGATATCAAAGCGACTGTCCATAAGAAGGCTGTCCTTTCAGCACAGACATAGGCCTATTTACACTTCCTTTTCCGTACCTTACTAATTCGTCTGCTGCAATCAACATTAGAATGGCTCGATACCTGGACCAATGGGATATTGAATAGTTCACTCATCTCGCTAAAATATGTTTGAAAATCTAAAGCGACTTTTGAAGCTAAGGAAATTGAAGCCACTGAAAGAATAGCCGCCCGACTGTCCACATAAATTGTCATATCAGTCAACGACATTATATTATGCTGGTTGATGACCAGTTTAATCGATATAACTTCAGCCTGGCATACACTGCAGTAATCAGGGACACGAAAGGATAGACCCACATTTAATTCATAGTAGTTCCGGCTACTATTGTGAGACCACTCTTCATATCCTCCCTAAAGGGAAGAATCCAGATTAAAACCCCTTGCAAAAGCACAAAAGTAGTGTTATATAATCAAAATTCCCCAGGTCATATCTCACAAAATCAAATATATTTGAGTGCCGTTTTTGCAGGCACTTCCACCCCGAAACCGCTGAAAGCCGAGCAGCCGTATTGACCGCCAATTTCTTACCGATGATATCCAACAGGAGAAAATACAGTATGAAGTCTAAGACAAAGACACTAGTGGGTGTCGCGTTCAGCGCCCACTAATGAGAAAACAGGGTGCCCTTTAACGTAGCAGGCCCCATACACTAACACCATACAGTAGTACGGGCCTTAATACTGCTGTGGAAGCCATAGCATCAGCTCCGGTTTCAGACTCCATTTACTTAAGATGGCATCTTTGCAAGATTAGAGGCTGTCTTTTTTCACTCTTTATATCCGGTCTGGTTTCCAACTGAACTGATTGTTCAGAAGAATCCCTAGGAATCTTGCCTTATGAGTAAATGCCAGCATGGTACCATTCAAACTTGGTATATTCACTTGTAGATTTTTGTACCTCCTATTAAAAAAAACAGCTCTGTTTTAGTAAGATTGATCCCCAATCCGTACATTTGCTGGCCGAACCGGCAATAAAAGATTACGTATTCTGCATCACATCCCTGATCGTACCCAGGTGTTTTCCCAAGTTTTATCTATTCCTTGCCCCTCCAGTTCCAATAGTATTGATAACTACATTCCAACGAACAGGCGAGAGGGCACCTCCCTAGGGTGATCCTCGAACGACCCGTCTTCTGAGAGAAACTATCCCCATCCTCGCCATGACCTTTGTGCTACCTAGGAAATGGTTAATCAGCATGGTTACTGGGTCTTTAATCTCAAATGGTAACAATCCTTCCCTAATTGCCTCCACCTTCCCTTTGACAGAATCGCTCTCAAAATGGCCTAGTACGCCACAACCGAGAATTTCTGAAAATCAAGTCACTTCTTGATTTCCCGAACCAAGGCATGTATTTCTGTGTCTACGAACGTACACTTATGATACTCATGGTGAGACTGTTCCCAGTTTCTAGGTACAATTCTCGAACGTAAATGAAGATTCAGCAGCCTTTCTTAGCAGCCTTTCCATGATTTTCGCAACATAAAGGATGACAAAGATATTGTTGTTAAGTCTTTAGGGTTGTTGTGCGAGCTTCTGCCTGCTTTCGGGATGACCACCACCATTTCTTCGGGATGTACCCCCAGCTTCAGGCACTGTTTGAAAAGGACCTCCAGCCAGAGAGGCAGGAGTACTTTTGAATTGCTGCTGGTACAAAACCATCCGGACTTAGAGGGCTTGAAACTTTTAACAGCTCAATTTATCTTCCGCATATTCAGAATATATTCCCTCGCAGTAAAATCCGCAGTCGTCCAAAATCCCTGAAATCGCCATATTCTCACTTCCCGGAAAGTGAGTTTTCATCAAAAGATCAAGAGTCTCTTCACTAAAAGTCATCCATTCGCCATTCGGTTTAATCGGATAGCCTGGAACAGCTCATTCCATACTATAAAGTCCAAATCCTGAATTTCTATCGATCTTTTGGCTCTATTTGGCTGACTTTTCTGCACTCCACAAGTGCCGAGGTCCACCAAACAGGTATTCGCTTTCTCCTCATCTTTGTTAATGGACAGGCCTCCCTCATAGAAGTACTGATATACGCGCCATACTGTCCTCCTGAGATTTCTGGAGACGAACTACTTTATAATTTAAAGATTGAGCTAAAACGTTAGATACCAAAAGTCAGAGAAGAAATGTTCTTTCGTCACCTTCGCCAACCTAGATATTTTTTATTCTTTTAGGTTGTTCCGTTCCGTTGGAATCCAGATCATTGCCCAAGAGAGGTTTGCAAGGTATTTCCTTCTTAGAAACTGCCCTGAGATTGGCTCCTAAGCATACCTCGATTAACTTCTCGATCGTCTTCCTGTTTAGAAAAGCTGATCTCTGATCTGGGTACGCAGTCAGCTTCAGCCGACGCTGATACCAATCGGCGCCCCTACAAATTGGCGATGGTCCCGCATGGTCTGGAGTTACTTTGACAAAAAATAGGTTAAGTGCATTGAATACAAACCTCCATTTTTGGCTCTCGTCCACGACGGCTAGCACCAACTCCCTTCGCTTCACAATTCCGCTAAAAACCTTATGCCCTCGTGGCGACTGCCCCAAATCACAATGCTCCACTTCGTGAAATCTCTACCTTTTAAACCGAAGATCCTGCTTGCGTACATTACCTACATTGACAATGCAACCTTCGCCAAGTTAACAGATTTTCTTTGTTCCTCAGTCGACTTCTCCTCCGGGACTGTAGTCAGTCTGTCCAAGACACGAAATTAGGAACGCCTTTTCACCACTGACAGTTTGAGTCACAGAACCTTCTCCCCCAGTCCTTACCAGCGTTTGAGAAGTGCTGGCAACCTATTTCGCTTTTGTTTTAAATATTCCATATTGTGTCCTACAAGTATCGGAGAAAATCATGGTCCATCCGTGCAGAGATCCGTATACCCGGGTAAGACTATACTTAAATGGAAGTTGCCAGGTATCCAGGGGCTCCTTTAAGGACTGGGCAATTATGTTTTGATGCATCCCCAGCCTGGCTGATCATCAGCACGGTTCGCATAACACCTGGATCCAATCCATCCGCCATCATTTAGCGTGACCCGCCCCACACCTAGGTTCCTTTTCATCCATTATTGTTACCAAGAATGAGAACCTGGAGACGGTGGCTATTGTGAAGCAAAATGCAATATAAGGAATACTTGTCATCCTAAAATGAAACATATCTCAAAACATTTTAAATTTCTTCCAGATTTTTAATTATTAAAATTTAATTTTAAGCTATGTCAAAATTTTGTATTTGAGTGCATTTATAACTTTTTTCCGCATGGTGTGGTTTAAAGTAGACATACGATAATTTTATTTACAAGCATTGTATTGAAATTATTTTTCAATTAATGTAGCTTGTACCAATTAAAACAAATAAATCGAATCGGTTTTTAGCTGTAATCAAAATGCAGATATTTTAAAATTTGTATAATGAAAATTAATTTTGGTTTTACATTTATTCATGTACATCAAACAAACTTAATTCATAATGAACATCTCTTGTACTCGTTCTTTGAAAAATAAATTGAAACATAAAAGAAAACTTATTTCTTTTTATTGCATTGAATGTCTCTATAAAATTATTGCAATATTTATTATATCATTTGGTAGAATATTATTCGTTTCATTATGGTACTCGAAATAAAATGCGCTGTAAGAATTGTATAGAATTTTAATAACTACGTTATATATCACTATTAATATTTCATATATATAGTTTATTTAAAACTTTTGAACGGAAATTTCTTAAGCAAAAAAATGATAAGATTTTCAAAGTAAAGTTTTAAATTTATTTCTCAAATGAAAACATATTTTCATTCCAAAAATTATTTATTTTAAACAGAACAAAATATGAACAATTTGGATCGGATTAAATAGGTTATGGTTACTCTCAAAATCTACGTTTTGAGCTGCAGGCTATGTAGGTATTCCGGGTTTAGTGACATATGTCTTCTGTTATGTTTGACTGAAGAACTAATGGTAATATCATGTTGTTGAGTATTACGGTCTCCTTGTTATATTGTATCACAAAATTCCACTCGAGATGTTTGTTTGTGTTATTGCCATAAATTTCCCTAATAAACTTGTTCAGGTAAATGGTGTTGTCATTCAACGTCTCGATTATTTGATTCTTGTTAAATTGTTATACTCACAATTTGCGTGCGTGCCTCTTATGAGTTGGCTAATACAATGCGGTTTTTGTTTATTTCAATTTTGTTCATTAGATTTGTTTTGATTATCTTGCTGCTTGCCATTTGCGCAGCACTTATTATTTTTTTTATTTCTTCTTTGATGACTAGGAGTTTGTTGAAGAGAATTTGCTGCATTCTCCTATCCGCATCTCCATGCAATTTGATTAAATTCGTTAAAGATTCTGTTTGCCGTTTTTGGCAGTACGATGTTGCTCTGATGTTCATAGAATTGAGCTGAAAAGGTACAAATTGAATTGCAGATTGAAATTGAAATTGAAATTAAAATTGAAATTGAAATTGAAATTGAAATTGAAATTGAAATTGAAATTGAAATTGAAATTGAAATTGGAATTGGGAATTGGGAATTGGGAATTGGGAATCGGGAATTGGGAATTGGGAATTGGGAATTGGGAATTGGGAATTGGGAATTGGGAATCGGGAATTGGGAATTGGGAATTAGGAATTGGGAATTGGGAATTGGGAATTGGGAATTGTGGGAATTGGGAATTGGGAATTGGGAATTGGGAATTGGGAATTGGGAATTGGGAATTGGGAATTGGGAATTGGGAATTGGGAATTGGGAATTGGGAATTGGGGATTGGGAATTGGGGATTGGGGATTGGGGATTGGGGATTGGGGATTGGGGATTGGGGATTGGGGATTGGAATTGGAATTGGATTGGGAATTGGATTGGGATTGGGATTGGGATTGGGATTGGGATTGGGATTGGGATTGGGATTGGGATTGGGATTGGGATTGGGATTGGGATTGGGATTGGGATTGGGATTGGGATTGGGATTGCGATTGCGATTGCGATTGCGATTGCGATTGCGATTGCGATTGCGATTGCGATTGCGATTGCGATTGCGATTGCGATTGCGATTGCGATTGCGATTGCGATTGCGATTGCGATTGCGATTGCGATTGCGATTGCGATTGCGATTGCGATTGCGATTGCGATTGCGATTGCGATTGCGATTGCGATTGCGATTGCGATTGCGATTGCGATTGCGATTGCGATTGCGATTGCGATTGCGATTGCGATTGCGATTGCGATTGCGATTGCGATTGCGATTGCGATTGCGATTGCGATTGCGATTGCGATTGCGATTGCGATTGCGATTGCGATTGCGATTGCGATTGCGATTGCGATTGCGATTGCGATTGCGATTGCGATTGCGATTGCGATTGCGATTGCGATTGCGATTGCGATTGCGATTGCGATTGCGATTGCGATTGCGATTGCGATTGCGATTGCGATTGGGATTGGGATTGGGATTGGGATTGGGATTGGGATTGGGATTGGGATTGGGATTGGGATTGGGATTGGGATTGGGATTGGGATTGGGATTGGAATTGGAATTGGAATTGGAATTGGAATTGGAATTGGAATTGGAATTGGAATTGGAATTGGAATTGGAATTGGAATTGGAATTGGAATTGGAATTGGAATTGGAATTGGAATTGGAATTGGAATTGGAATTGGAATTGGAATTGGAATTGGAATTGGAATTGGAATTGGAATTGGAATTGGAATTGGAATTGGAATTGGAATTGGAATTGGAATTGGAATTGGAATTGGAATTGGAATTGGAATTGGAATTGGAATTGGAATTGGAATTGGAATTGGAATTGGAATTGGAATTGGAATTGGAATTGGAATTGGAATTGGAATTGGAATTGGAATTGGAATTGGAATTGGAATTGGAATTGGAATTGGAATTGGAATTGGGATTTGGATTTGGATTTGGATTTGGATTTGGATTGGAATTGGAATTGGAATTGGAATTGGAATTGGAATTGGAATTGGAATTGGAATTGGAATTGGAATTGGAATTGGAATTGGAATTAGGATTAGGATTGGGATTGGGATTGGGATTGGGATTGGGATTGGGATTGGGATTGGGATTGGGATTGGGATTGATATTGAAATTAAAATTGAACTTAGAATTGTAAAAATTAAGAAATTTTAAATTTAAAAAATCCAAAAATTTAAAAATTATAAAATTTAGAAATTTTAAAATCTAAAAATTTGTAGTAGTGAACTAGGATGTAGTAGTGAGCTATCCGACATAATTCAACCCAGCTCTATCAACCTCGACTGTGCAATGGAGCGGGACTGCAATGGAGCGAGACTGCAATGGAGCGACAACATCATCATGCGACGTTTATCAAGGAGCCGTTGTTTTATTCTGCGCATCCCGATTGGAGTTTCCATATTGCCCGCATGGACAACTGTATGTCGCGAATCAGCAAGCAATCTTTGCTTATTTACGCACGAAACGAAAAACGTAGTTTATCACAAAGCTTTGTGTGAATCTTCACCTTATTTCTTTTCCTCGTAAATAAAAGACATTGAATTCATTTGATTAACGAGCGAGTTTCATTTAATCACCAAACGGAACTTAAACCTTATATAGTACAGCAAATATTGCCGATCTCAATAAAAGGCCGTTAAAAGGTTGATTGGGATTCATAATCGCTAATGAAGAGTTACAACTTTATGTGGTACGAAGTCCACCGGTTTGTCTAGTCTGCAATAATTTTGAATTGTTCTTTGGTGAGTAAGAATTGGAGCACATTCACCAAAAGGGTTTACATCACTTACTAAAAAAGTACTGAATACTAGTTTTGTTATTCCTAACGCATCCCTAAAGTTTGTCAGTCGTTGTTTGACGTTAAAAAGATAGACCTAAATTTGTGTTTTTCCCATTTTTTGTATAATAATTGGTTATTACTAGATAACATTTTTTAATAAGTGAATGTTTAATTTTGGAATGTTTTCCAGTGAATTTTATTATCCAAATAATTGTTTTTTTAAGTGTTTGTAGAGAAAATAATCAGAAAAACATGACAAGTTTTTGTTTTTGTTTTAGTATAATAGTTTTAAAATGGGGCACATTCGCCAAAATAATACTGCGCAGTTTCAACACTGACGAAAGTGCCCCATAGTAGTGGCGAATGTACTCCATATATTAAAAAAAAAAGTTTATATTTTATTTTGTTGTAATAGATATCGAAAATGGTACGAAATTATAAAAAAACTGATAAAACCAACATCAATGAGGAAAACTTAAAATTAACCATATCGGATGTTTTGAAAAAAAAAAAATTGAAACGCCGAGTAGCGCTTCTTATAAATATAGAATAATATAAAAAGAAGTTCTCTAAACTCGAGAATTAAACAACTTTATCCGGTCGACCCTCTGACACAACATTCTAATTCTGATTCGGGAAATGAGATGGGCGACTATATTGATCAAAAATTCTCTTCCAAATACATTGTTTGCCAAGTCTTTACTACAATTCAAAAACAGGAAATTGTAAATTATATGAAAAAATGTGCAAAACGCCAATACGGATTGAGCAATAAAGCTGCTTTGAGCTTTGCTTATCAGTTCGCTGTTATGAACCAAATCCCACACCCGTTATCTTGGGATGCAAAAAAAAATACAGGAAAAGATTGGTTATTTGGATTTCTTAAAAGAAAACGCTCCCTTTTTTAAGGAAGGCCGAAAAAACTAGTGTCGCACGGCTTAGGGGATTTAACAAAACAGCTATTAACGATTTTTTTGATAATTTACAACAATGTTTGCTAAAATATAGTTTCACTGCAAAAGATATTTACAATTTGAATGAGACAGGAATCAGTAATGTTGTTGATCCTCTAAAAGTAAGTACTTACACTATTCAACTTTGTGACCTATAATTCTGTTTTGAAATTTGTGTTTTTTTTATACATCATTGCAACGGACAACGCAGTGTTTCTAAAGCAGTATCAGGAGAACGTGGATCGCTTATAACAATCGTAGGAATTATAAATGCCTCAGGAACTCATATTCCTTTAGCTAACATATATCCTCGTATGCGGTTCAACGAAAGGTTTTCGATTGGTAGTATTACAGGGTGCTGTAGCGTTTAATTCAAAAAGTGTGTGGATTCATGCAGACATTTTTGTAAATATATTGCGGCACCTTAAGAACTACACAAAATGCACCACTAATAAAATATTGAGTTTTCGTCATCAGAAGAAGATTCCGACAGAATTTCTTATGCCGAATCTGACAAATCGGTTGGTACCTTTTCAGATGAAGTAATATTAAATGAAGAAATCCCAGAAAGGCTTATCACAGACTCAGATATAATCGATAAAGGAACGTTTGTACTAGTTAAGTTTAACGTAAAGACATCCGTTATGTGTCACGTCGATCAAATTAAAGAAATAGAAGCAAGTAACAATTATTTTTAAGTTTTTTGTAGAAGCACGACTCTACCCAATTGTTTTTGGAGCCGATTTAGGAAGATATTTCCTTTGTTCTACGGAGTGATATCATAATGAAACTGCCAATTCCCGAGCATCCTCCGGGAACATCTCGATCAGCAAAAAAAATATATTTTTTCGGTTTATTTATCTAATTACAACATTCGATAATCCTTTATGTTCCTACTGCTAAAGCCAGCCTTAAATAATTAAAGACTAAAGACTGAATTATATTTATTATTATTATTTTATTATTTTATTATTTTATTATTATTACATATTTATTTACAAGCATAAGCCGAAGCTTTTATAATATGAAAAAGAAAAAATCACAAAAGAAGCAAAAAAAAAAAAAAAAAAATAACAATCTCATCAATATACAAAATTATTTACAAAGGGGTAAAAAAAAAAAAAATATTATTACAAATTATAATTACATTAAACATTTTCCTGTACAGTTAAATATACAAGTTTTTTAAACATTTTAAGAGAACTAATATTTTTAAGTTCATAGGGTAAACTATTTCAAACAATAAACGCCTTCATCAAAACCGAATTATTATACATATTACTTTTGTTAAGGGGCAAATTGATGTTTCTAGTGCGCAGAGACCTGGAAAAATTTAATTTTTCATAAAGATATAGAGGCAATCCAGAGGTAATAATTCTGAAAATAAATACAGCTGTTCTATAATGATAATACTCGAACAAAGTACGTCCCAAAATAGAAGTTTTTAAACAAGAAATATGATCAAATTTTCTGAGGCTATGAACGAATACAATTATTAAATGTAATGTCAAGTAGACGCCGAGAGAAACTGTCACATCCACTATAAATCATATCACAATACATAAACAAAGGTACAACTAAACTTTTAACCAAAAATACTCGCAACTGAATTGGACATAATTTCAATATTAATCTTAGCGAATATAAACTATAATTGACACGTTGACACAATGTACTGATATGATCACACCAAGTAAGTTTGGAATTTAATATCAGTCCTAAGTTATTAACAGTCGGAACAAATTTAATTGTGCCATCACCCAAAACAAGAGTAGGCTTAGTAATATTCAAATTACTTTTACATAAAAATAATGCTTTACTTTTATTGGGATTAAGCGCCAGTGAGTTAAATCTAGACCATAATAAGATATCACTAAGATCTTCGTTCAATTTCATTGTAGCTTCATTCAATCCTAATGATTTACATCCGATGTACAGTTGTAAATCATCAGCATAGAGATGAAAAGAACAATGACGAATTCGCCATGGAAGATCATTTATAAATATAGAAAAAAGCAAGGGACCCAGAATTGATCCTTGTGGTACACCTAGAGTGACTCTACCCATTCCAGAGCAGTTAACACCATGCTTAACAAATTGCTCCCTACTATGCAAATAAGAGTACAACATATTAATTGCAGAGCTAGAAAATTTATAATATAAATAAAGCTTTTGAAGTAGAAGTATATGATTAACACTATCAAACGCCTTAGAGAAATCCAATAAAACCAATAAAGCTTGCGAACCATGCCCATCTAAAATTGAAGAAAGATCATCAACAATGTGTAGCAAAGCCGTTGTAGTACTGTGACCATGCTTATACCCTGACTGAAATTTACAAAGAAAATCAAAATCTTTAAAATGCTGCAGAATCTGGGTTTGCATAACTTTTTCTAACACCTTAGAAAGGGCAGGTAGTATACTTATTGGTCGAACATCTTTGAGACTGGCAACAATATCATTTTTTGGAATTGGAACGATAGAAGCAACTTTCCACAAATTCGGAAAAACTGATTTTGACAAACATTGATTAATAATATATGTCACTTGTGGAAGAAACAGATCAATAAATAATTTTATAATTTTAAAATCAATTTTATCGTATCCAATAGCATTAGATTTAATTGAACGGATAGCACTCAAGACAACGGATAGGCTCGTCAACGCAATCAAAAGCAAATTTATAGTTATCATCAGGATCAACAGATCCAATATCTGGCAATGGCAGAACCACTAAATCTTCGCGAAATTTACAGATATCATTTAAAATATCTTCAGCAGTGAACTTTATGTCAACTTTAGCAACAGAACACGAAATACCAAGTTTTTTTAAATTATTCCAAGTAATTTTAGAGTTATAAACATTACCATAATAAAAACTATACTTAGCTTGATTGATAAACTTAGTAGTTTTATTTCGAGCCCTTTTATAGGAACTAAAATCAGCATCTAATCCACTCCTTTTATAATTATTATACTTCAAATCTCTATATTGAATTGAATCCAATATCGTCTGGTTTAACCATGGAGCTGTGGGACAATTGTTAACAGTTCTTTTACGGGGCACACACATAGAATCTAAATGTAAGAAATTTGAATTAAATAAATCAACAATCATATTTACATCAGAACAACAATAAAGACTAGACCAATCAAATGAGAAAAAACAATTTACAAAATATTCATGATTAATTTCCCTATAATTGGGCACAATAGAATAAGTTAACTTATCTCTAATAAAACAACATTTATAAGAAGCAAAAATTAAATCATGATCCGATATTGAAGGAACAGAATATTGACCATAACTGATAATATTATGTCGGTCAGGCTTAAAAACAACAATCAAGTCTAAAAGGCTTATTTCTAACCTCGTAGCACTAAACGGCAAAAAATGTAAATTAAGTATGTTAAAACAATCAGTCAATATATTTAAACACTTCGTTTCTTTTTTAGTTTTTTCCACAAATTTATTTATTTTTTTTTATTTTTAACAATTCATGCCATTAACATGTTTTCGTCCACTTGGACATCATCAGATGGACTCCTGTCCAAGTGGACGAAAACATGTTAATGGCATGAATTGTTAAAAATAAAAAAAAATAGATAAATTTGTGGAAAAAACTAAAAAAGAAACGAAGTGTTTAAATATAGTAAAATGAATTTCCACCAAGAAGTATCGGTACGAAACGTATCACAAATCAGTCAATAAATTATTATTTAGCATATTAAAGTTAAAATCACCCAAACAAAACACTTTTTCATACTCTTGTAATAAATCAGTAAGAATATCATAAATACTTGTAATGTCTCCTCTCGTAGTGGGAGGTGGGATATAAAAAACAACAATAAGAAATTTACTAAACTTACCAAACAGTTCAAATGTCATAACTTCGACTTTACCATTTAAACCACATGATAACATTTTAACATTCAAATTAGATCGATAGTATAATCCCATTCCACCACCACGACCATTAATACGATCAGACCTCAGAAATTTGTAATTATTAATTTGAAGAGAACAAGTTGAAATTTTGTTATTAAACCAGGTCTCAGAAACAGCTAGAAAATCAAAATTAAATTTATCCAAAAGTATTGTTATCTCATCTAAATGCAACGTCAAACTACGTACATTCAGATGACCAAAAAATAAGCAAATATTATTAGAATGCAATTTATCAATTGAAATGGAATGATCAATAGCATCTAAAAGAGATTTATCAAATTTAATCTCTATATCACTATTTGTGGAGGTTGCAGTTTTACTAAAAAAGGATTACTTCTAGACTTATAAACAAATTTCTTCACTAGAATACCAGCCGGCCACGAGGATGCAGTTAACAATTTATCCATATGAACATTGGAAACTGATAATTTGAACAATGAATATCTTGAATAAACCCATTGGCACTTTTTGGATTAAATCGATGAATTTTAACATTACTTATATTAAAATGATCCCGTAAGTACAGCTTCACATTATCTACATTCACATCAGGATGTAATCTTGAAATAAATACTTGTGAACGCGGCTCCACAGTACGTAAAGTACACTCCGTAGCTGTACCAACAATAGCATCATTTTGCAACTCCAAATTATTTGTAACAGTTTCATCATTATCACAAGATGAACTTGATTGCGAATTTATCAGCATTTCAGAGAACAATCCAGTAGTTCTAAGATTATTATCCACAATGGACACAGAAGGAGACATAGCAGATACTCCAATAGATGAACTACAGGAAGCAACCGGAATTTCCGAAAATTCGGAAACATTTACAACTGCACACGAATCCGGAGTTAACAACGAATTAGCACACAATCCAACATCTGACAGATGATGGTAATGGTTAATATCCCCACTAGAAGCACATGAAGAAACGGCATCAGAAGATAATGTAACAGAATGTGGTACATTTCCCACAACATTCTCATTCACAGGTTTTCGTGCAAAAGTTAAATTTTTAGTAGCAGGTATTTGTTTGTAAATTTTAGAGCTATCTTTACTAGAAGATACACAACTTTCGTTAGCCAAAACTAATTGTGACAAACTTTTCACTGTACTATTAATATTATGACATAGTTCAGATAAATCAGTAAATTTATCACACTGAATCTTGTAAAAGTTATTACAAACATCGCAGAACCAATGCACATTAATACACTTAACAATAAAGTCATATGATGATTTTTTAAGGCCCACACATTTATAGTGGAACAGCCTTTTACAATTACCACTGCAATTAATGACGTTTATATCGTTTTCACTAGCACAAATAACACAATTACTAGCCACCATTTCTATTAGCTTTCGCGGACACAGAACAAAATAAAAAATAAAACGACACTTGTTTATAATATTTACAATCCTTGAAATATGTACACTCTAATATTTTAAATGTCTGTAAAATTAACAATACAAGTAAACAAAACGTTATAAGGTTTGGAAAAATTAAAAAAAAAAAATTGTGGAAAATTCAATATGCACGGAAAAAACAAACCATTCAGCTAGGACTACTCAATCTACTTTTTCATTTCGTCTAAATGAATTGCAATTTTAACATTTTTTATTTTTTACATAAGGAGTGTTTAGTTAAAAATGTTGGTTTCTTTAACAATTTATTAGAATTTCCCATCTTATAACCCAATAATATGGTGAAAGTACCCCAACACGGGGCAATTCCGCCTTTTTGTTACTTGCCAATAGAAATTTAAAATCAAATCCATTTCTAACTCTTAACCAAAAATCAAGAAGTCGTCATTTTATTCAGAAAATATCAAATTATCCACTGCGATTAACCGATTTCAGAAAAAAACTTTAACATTTATTTTATAGTGATTTTAATTGAAACTGGTGAATCTGCCCAACTTTACCCTATATATATATCGAATTTCTTAGGAAGTATTTCACCTTACATATTAATATTATACAAAGCCCCTGCCCTCTTGAATTTAGCCTGTTCCTTCTTGATAACCTCTGATGATGGTAATCATGTTTCTAGGAATCAAAAGAAATTATCAAGTGATGCAAACTTTTTGAATCTTTGAATTTTTGCTCATATAAATTATGAGTTTGTCTGTCCAATTTTGGTGGGCATGGTACAGTTTCCCAAGCTGTGTCAACTAGTTTCCTTATTGGGTTTGCTGTTTCTGTTTCACACGTTGGTATATGTTGAGCAGTTTCTTGACGTTTGTTAAGACAAAAATTCGTTTATTGTTGTAGCGTTGCAGCAACGTACTTCGCGTACTTCTGTTACGCAATGTTTTAGTTAATGCACTTTTTTTATTTTCGGTAGATCTTTATTTTTCCGCAGTAGCTGGGTAAATATATTTTTAAATAGATCCCATTTTAGTTATTTCTCATTGAACGTAGGGATCTCTTATTTTGACAATTTAATTTGTTGAGTTAATTTTATTGCATCTCCTTCAACTTCATGTAAGTTTTCAAGTTTGTCTTCTAATTAGGCTTCCACAAAGTCAGCGTAGGAATCGGTCCATATAACAACAAATAATTTATGTGATTTAATATTTTTATTTAAACTTAGTTAGCCTCTAGGATAATGAGACAATTGCTTACTTCTATTAGGCTACTTAATAGATTATTTATCGAAAACTGCGTAAAGAACATTCCCTAATCAACCTCATCCAATCTTGAAAAAAAAATTATCATCGACAATATGATACCAATATGCCATAAGTGAGGCGATAAAATCCCAATTATTTTTCAAATATTGTTTAAAAACTATTGAACCAAAATTAAATTTTACTATTACAAATTTTTATAACGTTTGGTTCACTCTAGTATGATTGTAAAGGCCAGATTATTATTTTTTGATTGAAAATCTGTTTGTGAATTGGTTTTTGTGTATTTACAACAACCAAAAATAAAATTTTATATCATTTTTGTTGTTGAGGTTTTTAATGTGATATAACTGATTATATGAAACCGCTGCAGAACAATACACCAGCTGTACACGATATATAGAATACGATATTTTGAATAGTTTTTCAATATTTTACGTGTATTTCGGCGACTGTAATTTGCATTGAATTATCAAATTTTCACCACAAATCGCACAGTGAATTTTTTTTTTGTGGGAATAAATAACTCATTTATTTTTTTAACAGAATGGAAATTCAATTTTAGTGAAATTGGTAGTTTTGCGGCTATGCAATATTATGACAGGCACGACAATATCAAAATATTCGCACGTACATGTCGCCATCAAGATGAAATTAGGTTTTTTACGGTTGTGAATTTTTTTCAATTTATAAACCGTAATCGAATTTTTGTGTATACGACAGAAATTTGTGTGAGATGGGGTTGCGATCATTTCTAAAATATTGTTTTAATAAAAATTGTTTAATGTAACTTTATGATTATCATCCTTATTTTATACAATTTAAAATATTATCTTAACTATATCTATCCACTTGATTAAATAGGAAATTTGATAAACTAAAATTTTCCACTCAATGAATATCTCCTGACCCAATTTTAATTATCCCAAAACAAAAACAAAAATTAATTAAAATCACGACACTTCAAATTCAACCCAATTTTATAACATGAATTTGTGACATTTGCGACTATATCATATTCATTTAAAATTATATAATTTAAGTCCCATTTATAAAAAAAAATGAGTGCTGGTGCTTATTTTTGTGTTTGGTAAATTTAACATCAAGGACATTATAAAAAGTTATCTTTGTAAATATTATTTAAAAAAAACTGTCAACAGCATCTTTTAAACATACACAAACAAAATTAAAGCTTAGTCAAACAGACAAAAACAAACCAATTCAATTTTTTCCGTATTTTGATTTAACAAGAACTGACAACTTTATTTTTCTGTTTATAAATTTTAAAATAAAAATTCAAACAAACAAAAACTTTTTACTAGCAAATCAGGGTTGAATATTACAAAGAAAACAAAAACGAAATTATTTCGCTAGAATGATGAAATAAGGACAAATTCTATATTATTTACCATGTAATAAGCTTTTTGAACATAAAGTTTGTTTTGTGTGCATTGTTTAGTCATGTACAAAATCTCCATTGTTTTTTTTAAATTGTAATTATGAACATATATAAGTAGTATTTTAAAAGTATTATTAACACTGTATACAAGTAGTAAAATACAATGTGTATAAAACACTGTGTTAAAATTACGTAAACTGTAGAGAAAGTTTTGCTTGCAAATTATGCACTCCCATTAAATAACTACATTATAATATAGCGAAAGCTCAAAAACAGATTGTTTATTACAAAAATGTACGGGTACTTACTTAAAAAATATGTTCTACTTTATAAAATTTTATTCAGTGGTTTGTGTACCAATTTCATACGATATAGTTGCAGATCGGCTGACGGTTAAAATACATTGTATACGATTTCATTGATTTCTTCAATGGCAATATAATAAACACAAAGAAAATTGTACTGTTGCGCACTATCAATTTGAATTCTTTCATAAAACCATGATTAGTGATTATTTGAAACCATTAACAATAATAAAAAACTGATCGACAAAGTAGTGTACAGGTTAAATAATGTAGTGTTTGGCGTTAAGCGATTTATGGGCTTTATAATCTTTATTTCTATTTAAGAATCCTTTTTTTTTGTTTAAAAATGGTTACTAACAAAACAAAATTTATAAAAAAATTTCTTCAGAAACAAATAAAACGTCTTAAAAAAACGTAATAGCTTAACACTTTTCTTAAAATATTTGAAAATTGTTATAATGAAAAGATCAATTTGCACAAGTTAATTATTGAATTCGTTCACAACTTTGTATTTTCACAATTTTGATTGCCAACGGAGAAAAAACAAAATATCAGAATATCGCCACAACAATAACAAAGCACCATTTAATTTTATTTAAGTATTTTACAATTAATATTTTCTTTAACAAAAATGAAAAAGCACCTCACACATTTGCTTACACAAAAATTGTCTCTAAGAGAAGCTTGCATATTTTGATTATCAGTCGCCTAAAAATGTTTAGGGCAGGTTTAATCATGATGTCGCAAGTTAAGCCACTGCCATCTGGATGGTTGTTTAGAATTCTTCCTACCGGCCATTTACAAAATGGTAAGTTATCCTCTTTTATTAAGCCAAAATCGCCAATATTATTATTTTGTTCGCTTGATTGGATCTTTGTTGCAGGTGTGAGTTCATTAAAAGAAATATCATCATCTGAGAAGGGACATAATGGTTTGGAATTCAGAATAGCTTCTAACCTAATGCAATAAAGTGGCCAATTCATCGAAAGTGAGATGGCAATTTCCAGGTAATTTGTTGAGATGTGTTTTAACTGACTGTACCTCTGATTCGCGTAATCCATCAAAGTATTCGTAGTGTGTGTTGCTAAAGAAGCAATGTGGTGCCAATTGATTTGATTCTCGGTGCAATATTCTAAAAAGACGAAAGGCGCCAACACAATTTGTTCCATTTGTCTGAGTATACGTGGCTAGGTATATTTTGCCTCGCCTATTATCGTTCTAGAGCTGCTATGAAAGCATCTGTTGTTAATTTCGTGACTGTTTTTAGAAGTATGGCCATAGTTACCATACATACGAAGCCTGTAATGAAGCGTTTCATAATCTTCGCAACATGAATGTTTTTGCACAATAGAGGACTAGGTGAAGGGACGCGTACGGACAGAAAACTCCCCATTAGTTGCTTCAACGTCATTGCTCTTTTTGTGAAGCAGTGTATGCACATTTTTATTTCGCATCTCACAGGCGCTTTTCCGTTTACTAACCAGTATGTTTGACGGATAAGGTAAGACGTCACGGAGGGAATGGGATGAGGATATTTTATGTGAATGGGTCTACGGAGAAGATGTGACTTAGATAAAATTATGGAATGTTTGGTCTCATCAGACTATTTCGGACTATTTAATCTACTACCGACGCTTAGCAATCTCTTTGAATCTATGTGTGGGGTGAGTGTACATTTGTAGGGTATAAATAAGGTATTTGTCAAACATTGTTGTTGTTGTCAAAATAAACATGACCGACAATAACACAAATTATTCTTAATGAGAACAAATGTCAGTATATAATTTTATAATTCTGATTAAATAAATTAAAATATGGTTGAATTGGCATTCTTTTATTTAAGTTAATGTATAAAATTTGTTTTTGTCAGGCAATGTTGTTGTTGTCAAAATAAATATGGCCAACAGTAACACAAATTATTCGTAATGAGAACAAAAAGTCTATATATAGTTTTAGAATTCTGATTAAATTAATTAAAATATAGTTTGGATTGGCATTATTTTTATTTAAGTTAGGGTACAGATTATGTTTTTATAAAACATTGTTGTTGTTGTCAAAATAAACATGGCCGACAATAACACAAATTTTTCTTAATGAGAACAAAAAGTCGATACTTAATTTTAGAATTCTGATTAAATTAATTAAAATATAGTTTGGATTGGCATTATTTTTATTTAAGTAAGGGTGTATTTAAGTGGCCGACAATAACACAAATTTTTTTTAATGAGAACAAAAAGTCTATATAATTTTAGAATTCTGATTAAATTAATTAAAATATAGTTTGGATTTTCATTATCTTTTATTTAAGTTAGGGTATAAATTTTCTTTTTATCAGGCAATGTTGTTGTTGTCAAAATAAATATGGCTGACAGTAACATAAATTATTCTTAATGAGAACAAAAAGTCTATGTATAATTTTAGAATTCTGATTAAATTAATTAAAATATGGTTTGGATTGGCAATATTTTAATTTAAGTTAGGGTATAGATTTTAATTTTGTTTAACATTGATGTTGTTGTTGTCAAAATAAACATGGCCGACAATAACACAAATTATTTTCAATGAGAACAAAAAATCTATAAATAATTTTAAAGTTCTGATAAAATTAATTAAAAGATAGTTTGGATTGGCATTATTTTTATTTAAGTTAGACTATAATTTTTTTTTTGTCAAACATTGTTGTTGTTGTGTCAAAATAAACTTGGCCGACAATAACACAAATTATTTTCAATGAGAACAAAAAGTCTATATATAATTTTACAATTCTGATTAAATTAATTAAAATATAGTTTGAATTAGCATTATCTTTTATTTAAGTCAAGAGATAAATTTTGTTTTTGTCAAACTTGTTGTTGTTGTCAAAATTAACATGGCCGACAATAACACAAATTATTCGTAATGAGAGCTAAAAGTCTATATATAATTTTAGAATTCTGATTAAATTAATTAAAATATGGTTTGGTTTGGCATTATCATTTATTTAAATTAGGGTACAGATTTTGTATTTGTCAAACATTGTTGTTGTTGTTGTTGTTGTCAAAATAAACATGGCCGACAATAACTCAAATTATTCTTAATGAGAACAAATGTAAATATATAATTTTATAATTCTGATTAAATAAATTAAATTATGATTGAATTGGCATTATCTTTTATTTAAGTTAATGTATAAATTTTGTTTTTGTCAGGCTATGATGTTGTTGTCAAAATAAACATGGCCGACAATAACACAAATTATTCATAATGAGAACAAAAAGTCTATACATAATTTTAGAATTCTGATTAAATTAATTAAATTATGGATTGAATTGGCATTATCTTTTATTTAAGTAAGGTTATAAATTTTGTTTTTGTCAAACGTTGTTGTTGTTGTCAAAATAAACATGGCCGACAATAACACAAATTATTCTTAATGAGAACAACAAGTCTATATTTAATTTTAGAATTCTGATTAAATTAATTAAAATATAGTTTGGATTGGCATAATTTTTATTTTAGTTAGACTACAAATTTTTTTTTGTCAAACATTGTTGTTGTTGTTGTTGTTGTCAAAATAAACATGGCCGACAATAACACAAATTATTCGTAATGAGAACAAAAAATCTATATAATTTTAGAATTCTGATTAAATTAATTAAAATATCGATTGGATTGGCATTATCTTTTATTTAAATTAGGGCATAAATTTTGTTTTTGTCAAGCATTATTGTTGTTGCCAAAATAAACATGGCCGACAAAAACACAAATTATTCGTAATGAGAACAAAAAGTCGATACCGATTAAATTAATTAAAATACGGATTGGATTGGAATTATTTTTATTTTAGTTAGGGTAGAAATTTTGTTTTTGTCAAACATTGTTGTTGTTGTTTTCAAAATAAACATGGCCGACAATAACACAAATTATTCGTAATGAGACCTAAAAGTATATATATAATTTTAGAATTCTGATTAAATAATTAAATTATGGATTGCATTGGCATTATCTTTTATTTAAGTAAGGTTGTAAATTTTCTTTTTTTCAAACGTTGTTGTTGTCGTCAAAATAAACATGGCCGACAATAACACAAATTATTCGTAATGAGAGCTAAAAGTCTATATATAATTTTAGAATTCTGATTAAATTAATTAAAATATGGTTTGGTTTGGCATTATCATTTATTTAAATTAGGGTAAAGATTTTATATTTGTCAAACATTGTTGTTGTTGTTGTTGTCAAAATAAATATGGCCGACAATAACTCAAATTATTCGTAATGAGAACAAATGTAAATATATAATTTTATAATTCTGATTAAATAAATTAAATTATGATTGAATTGGCATTATCTTTTATTTAAGTTAATGTATAAATTTTGTTTTTGTCAGGCTATGTTGTTGTTGTCAAAATAAACATGGCCGACAATAACACAAATTATTCGTAATGAGAACAAAAAGTCTATACATAATTTTAGAATTCTGATTAAATTAATTAAATTATGGATTGAATTGGCATTATCTTTAATTTGAGTAAGGTTATAAATTTTGTTTTTGTCAAACATTGTTGTTGTTGTCAAAATAAACATGGCCGACAATAACACAAATTATTCTTAATGAGAACAACAAGTCTATATTTAATTTTAGAATTCTGATTAAATTAATTAAAATATAGTTTGGATTGGCATAATTTTAATTTTAGTTAGACTATAATTTTTTTTTGTCAAACATTGCTGTTGTTGTTGTTGTTAAAATAAACATGGCCGACAATAACACAAATTATTCGTAATGAGAACAAAAAGTCTATACATAATTTTAGAATTCTGATTAAATTAATTAAATTATGGATTGAATTGGCATTATCTTTTATTTGAGTAAGGTTATAAATTTTGTTTTTGTCAAACATTGTTGTTGTTGTCAAAATAAACATGGTCGACAATAACACAAATTATTCTTAATGAGAACAACAAGTCTATATTTAATTTTAGAATTCTGATTAAATTAATTAAAATATAGTTTGGATTGGCATAATTTTTATTTTAGTTAGACTATAAATTTTTTTTGTCAAACATTGTTGTTGTTGTTGTTGTTGTCAAAATAAACATGGCTGACAATAACACAAATTATTCGTAATGAGAACCAAAAATCTATATAATTTTAGAATTCTGATTAAATTAATTAAAATATCGATTGGATTGGCATTATCTTTTATTTAAATTAGGGTAATAATTTAGTTTTTGTCAAGCATTGTTGTTGTTGCCAAAATAAACATGGCCGACAAAAACACAAATTATTCGTAATGAGAACAAAAAGTGGATACTGATTAAATTAATTAAAATACGGATTGGATTGGAATTATTTTTATTTTAGTTAGGGTAGAAATTTTGTTTTTGTCAAACATTGTTGTTGTTGTCGTCAAAATTAACATGGCTGACAATAACACAAAATATTCTTAATGAAAACAAAAGGTCTATTTATAATTTTAGAATTCTGATTAAATTAATTAAAATCTGGATTGGATTGGCCTTATCTTTTATTTTAGTTAGACCATAAATTTTGTGTCCGTCTAACATTGTTGTTGTTGTCAAAATAAACATGGCCGCACAAAAACACAAGTTATTTATAATGACAACAAAAAGTCATTATATAATTTTAGAATTCTGATTAAATTAATTAAAATATGGTTTGGATTGCGGCATTATTTTTATTTAAGTTAGGGTAGAAATTTTGTTTTTGTCAAACATTGTTGTTGTTGTTGTCAAAATAAACATGGCCACCAATAACACAAATTATTCGTAATGAGAACTAAAAGTCTATATATAATTTTAGAATTCTGATTAAATAATTAAATTATGGATTGCATTGGCATTATCTTTTATTAAAGTATGGTTATAAATTTTGTTTTTGTCAAACGTTGTTGTTATTGTCAAAATAAACATGGCCGAAAATAACACAAATTATTCTTAATGAGAACAAAATGTCTATATATATAATTTTAGAATTATGATTAAATTAATTAAAATATGGTTCGGATTGGCAGTATCTTTTATTTAAGTTAATGTATAAATTTTGTTTTTGTCAGGCAATGTTGTTGTTGTCAAAATAAATATGGCCGACAGTAACACAAAATATTGTTTATGAGAACAACAAGTCTATGAATAATTTTAGAATTCTGAATAAATTAATTAAAATCTGGATTGGATTGGCATTATCTTTTATTCAAGTTAGAGTATAAATTTTGTTTTTCTCAAGCATTGTTGTTGTTCTCAAAATAAACATGGCCGACAATAACAGAAAGTATTAATAATGTGAACTAGAAGTATATTTATAATTTCAGAATTCTGATAAAATTAATTGAAATATGTTTTGGAGTGGTGCGATCTTTTATTTAAAGTAGAGTATAAATTTCGTTTTTTTTTTCAAATATTGTTCATAGTTTTCTCGTTAGTATCATCTTGAGTGTCATTGAAAATATCCTGCTCAGACCCGACATTTGTGGTGTAAGGTTTTAATTTAATATTCATGTTTTCTCTTCAACTATTTTTTAGCAGATTATCAAACTTTTCTATTTGGCAAACCTTTTTGTCCTTCAGGCGGTCGATTTTGTGTAATCCCCAAAACTTCAACAGCCTTGGTTATTTTGCCCAATCTTGCATGATTTTTTACAAACTCAGTCATGAATGCTTTAATTACAGTCGCTCCTAAATATATTTATCCACAATAAATAAAAAGATTTACTTTATTTGGTTGAACCAGTTAGCAAATTAATGTATCCACAAATTGGTGGTAATCAAGGTAATCCCCCGGGCCTCAAACGACTTGTTCCAATGTTTTTTCCAATCTTTGAAACAGTTGTTAAAGTCAATTTCCGGAATAGCCTCCAATGCGAGTAGCGATTCACGTTTAATGTCTTAATTGACTAAAAACGGTTTCTCCGGAGCGGTCGTTTGAGTTGGCTGTTCAGAAGTCACATAGAGTTAAATCAGGCAAATACGGTGGTTACGGAACGATATAACGATATGGGTGGAATTTTTGGCGAAAAAATCACAGTGCAGTATGAGAAGGTGCATTATCGTGGTGCAAAAACCAAGAGAGCCATAATTCCGGCCTCTTTTTACGAAAAGTTTCGCGCAAACGACGCATAACACTCAAATAGTATTCCTTGTTGACAGTTTGGCCGGTCGGAAGGAATTCGGAGTGCACCGCACCTCGAAAATCGAAAAAAACGGTCAACAAAAGGGGAGAAATGTTAACGACACTAAAATATAGTGGCATTCATTTATTTTGTAAAATCAGAAAAATTATAAGAAAAGCAGTCGAATTTCTACGAACAAACAAAATGAATTTGTTATTTTTTCAACGAACTCTAGAATCATATTTAAACATTGATTAGAACGAGCAACAAATAAAGGTCTCCGTTAACGAACCCTTATTGGCGACAAATTAGATGAATCTACTTTTGATGAGGCATTCGTGATGCCGGTAAATTATTTGAAATACGCCGAGTACCGCCACTTTTGCTTCTGTTCTTGTGTATACTTCCTTTGAGGTTCTCACTACAACACTGTGCACCTGTTGACCTGGTCCCATAATTGCATCTTTGACAATTCCTTGCTTCCAAATATTTTGACAATCTTCATCCACTATCACCATCAGATCCCCCATTTTCACTGAATTGGAGGGCTTGTGCCATTTTGTTCGTTTGTTAAGTGTTGGCAGATATTCGTTCACCCAACGTTTCCAGAATTTATCAGCAACCATTTGTGATATTCGCCAGGACTTTCTAAGCAAAAGATCGCGATCATGAAATTGTCCATTAGAAGGAAGTCCATTTGATGATCCAATTAGAAAATGGTTAGGTGTAAGCGCCTCATCACATTCGCTGTCCAAAGGAATGTATGTTAATGCTCGAGCATTTATAATGTTTTCTACCTCGCTAAGAGGTGTACATAAGAGCCCATCTGACTGCTTTCTGCATGGTAAAGCATGGTATATACAGTTTTTTACCGAGCGGATCATCCGCTTCCAGCTTCCACCCATATGCGGTGCAGCAGGTGATATAAATTTCCACCTCATTGTAGAACTCAAGTTCATTTTTCAGGCCGACAACATTTGTTTCATTATCAGCATATATTTCGAAAGGTTGTCCTCTTCTGGCTATGAATTTTCTGAGACACATTATGCTCGAATCCGTACTTAATGAGTACGCCATTTCTAAATGAATTGCTCGTACCGTAAGGCATGTAAATAGATCACCCCATCGTTTTTCTGTTTTACGCCCAACTGTTGTTTCCAGTGGTCCGAAGTAATCCAAAAATCCATCCATAAAAGCTAGAATTGGAAAATCTGAGGCGTTAAAGTAATTGGCTTAGTATTCGCTGCTAATCTGGCTGGTGGCAGTTGGCATATTTCCGGAACTATGGGCTTTGTTCGTTTATTCTTACACTGCTGGCAATATTTTCGGCTAATCTGCTTGACCAGCAGCCGAAGCCTAGTAATATAGTATCGTTGACGGATTTCATTCACTATACTGTCTCATTTTTCATATGTAGGTACTTAATATGAATAATAAGCACAATTAATATTATAATAGGGTGTCCACTCGGAAGAATTGGTGGTCTTTTAACATCGTTTTTCAACACCTTCAATTTCGTCGATTCTCCCACGGATCCCTAGCACGTCTTTCTCATCAAGATACGGCGACAACTGATAAAGTGAGCTCTTTCGAAAAACGTTTTGACCATATGAAATATTATTTATTTATTTCTCGTACCTTACCCATAGTTAAGAGTTCCAATTTGATGTGTCAGTATATATCGGCATTCTTCGGTTGGTTGAATAAAGTTCGATATTAGTGTCTGTGGCTGGCTTTCAGATTGAAGTAAAAACTGTGATCCTGTGAACCATCGACTTTTTGAAGTTATCGTGCTTGGACCTTTCCATTTCGTTGCTTCGTTTGCAACGTTCTCCTTTGCTGGAACCCATCGCCACTCATCTGGTTCTGATGAATCCAATATCTCCACGATACGCAGTGCAACGTATGTTTTATAATTTCTATGATCCACTCGAATCTAACCAATAACTGTAGTTGAATCAACCCAAATCACACATTTTGAAAAGATTGAACCTCTTAATTCAAATAGTTAGAAAAAATGTGTGTCCATCCACTCAAAGTCTATCCGATGAATCCGGTAAATCCGACTATCCATTGGATTAATAGATAAATACCCGGTATTTATCCACCGGATAGAGTTGATCGCCTTTCCAAGTCTGGTGTTTATAGGATTAATTGCAATGATTGTAGTTTCTCCTATGTTGGCTAGACTGGGCGCAATTTTGGGGTTAGAGCTAAAGAACATTTATCTGGTTGCAATCAATCAACTTTCCATACCCATTTAACTTCAGAAAATCATACAGCTAGCTTGAATAATTTAGACATATTACATATACAACCCAAAACCATACGTTTAGATACCTTAGAATCTTACGGAATTAGAAAATCAATATTTCTTAACCAAAATATCCTTAACGAACAGAGAGAAATCCGGTTCTGACCAATTACAGACTCTGCCCTTTTCTATTCTCACGTACGCAATAATATACCTTAAATTTTGTTACTCAACCTATGACTCATCGCTTACCTGCGCGATCCGTATATTAATTTTTATTGCTTATTAAATGTCCCTCCTTCTTTTATTTATTTTTTGCTTTTTTCTGCTATATAACAAAATTTTTACTAATACAAATCAGTAGATACTCCTGATGATGACCTAACAAGTCGAAATCGATCGAGTGATTTTTTAAACTTTTTGAAAATTATTCAAAATAATTCTGCGAAACAAAAAACAAGTGATTAATAAAATGTGTTTATTAAGTATTAAGTGTATAGGAAGGTGTACAATTTCAAGGAGCTTCCTCTGCGAACTATGGTCAGTGGTTTGTGAAAATCAACTCCTTACAAAATATATTGTGGAATGAATTAATTGTAATGGATCCTCGACTTTTTGGTGTAAAACATATTACAATAAAGAAATTCAAAATATTACGCCAGATCACAAATTTGTATAAAATATGTATTTTTTATATGAGTCGTTTAATAAGAACGACTGGCAAAACACTCAAACCATGACTATTATGTCCATTGCGTCTGTTATGGTTATAAACCTAGAATAAATACACTTTTATACTATTTAATGTCAAAATCAAATTCCGAAAAAACAAAATTTTATTCAAGCACTGGAATTGGATGAAGCACTGGAACCAATTAAGTAATTTATCGATAGAGAATTGAAATATCGAGAAAACCTTGTTCGCATATTAAACGATTTAGATTCATCATTGAACCACTTCAACTCATTATCGATTATAAATTTAAATGCTGTCGAATCTACGGAAACAAATTGAATTCATTATCGACCGTAAAGTAAAATACCAACTAATTGAACTCATAATCCAATGTAAATTGAACGGAACCAAAGCCACATGTAATTAATTTGCTTATGATTGTAAAATGAAATAAAAGCCAAACTACTGCCACATTTTCCACCAACATTATTTCACATCCACCCTAATAAGTTCATTATTGATGGCAAATTCAAATCCCGACAAAATGACGACCGCAACTTAAACCATTACTAATACTGAAAATAAAATGTATGCTTCGAGGGGTCGCATATCAAGGTTGGATTTTACCTAGACAACTCTATCAATCCTTGTCAATGGGCTTTGAATGGGTGAATTTTCGATTTTTTATGATTGTAACATAGAAAATTTATATTACGACAAGTCGCATAAATATGTTGACTTTAGAAAAGCATGTGGTAGTCATCGTTGTGCCGTATTGTCGACATGGCGTAATTAATACATTGTCTACACGTGTATACAATGTATGTCGAAAATTAAATAAAATCAATTCGACAATGTCGATAATGTCGACAGTGCCCAAAAATTAATCATAATCATTAGATATTAACAAAACAATAGCAATATTTATTAATTATTCTTTGGTTTTCTTGTTTATTGCAAAATCTTTAAATATAAATAATGCCTAATTAAAAATAATAGTAGCTTTCCAATCGAATTTTGATTCAAAATGTGTCTAGATTTAATTTAAGCCAAATTTTTGTTTCTGTTTTGAATAAATTTTAGATTTAAAAATTATGGGGACCTAAATTCATCCAAAAAAACAAATCAATTAAATCTTTTTGTTATCAAAGCCGGCGAAAAATTAGAATAATATTTCCATCGATTACAAGAATACGGTCCCAGGTTAGATTTTTTTACGTACAGAGTTTCCCTCCAACAATTATTAATTGATATGTGGAATGATTCCACAATTGTTTGGCCTTGGATAGGAACCGCAACGAGCTCCTTCGAAGTTTGTGTGGGAAACAGAGTTTCAAGCAGCAGCAATTCTTCAATTTGTTATAGCCAAGCTACCATTCAGTCAGGTCACATATTTAGGCCTTTCTTATTGGCTGGTGTCGATTATGCTGGACCAATTTACATTCAGAAATCAAAACGAAGAGCTCTAAAACCTATTCATATGCTTGCTGTCGTTGTTTATTGATTCATTCATTGCAGTGCAGCCTTCCGGCAGTTTATATCAAGTTGTTCTCTTAAATTATAAGTAACAACGTATGAAACTTCGTTGGGGCAAAACTGCAGTGGAATTCGACGTTGTAAATGATAATGCACAACACACAATTTTAATTTTCACAATACACATATACATACAATGGAATAGTGTTTATTTCAATCAGCTAATAGTATGTGACCTAAATTTGGATATTATGATATAAATAGGGCATTGACCTATATATAAGGTAAATCTGAAATAGTTGAATATAAAAAACTTAGAAATTATTTTACCTACCTGTGGCACTATTCTGGTAATTCCCCGGGAATACGGAACTGGGGAAAGATTTTATACATAGCTTTTATCTATAAATCAGTTTTTTCTGGCCTACTGAGAAAAAAAGTGTAATGTAAATATTTGTAAATTGGAAGTAATTTTTCCATAGCGAAATTATCAGAGAAAGTTATTCCCAATTTTGTTTTGTTTTCAGAAAAATTTCCACTAACTTTTTACCTTAGTATGCCAAATAAAATTAGTTAAATAGAATTTATATGTAAATTCTTTCCCCAGTCCCCTATTCCCGGAGAATTACCAGAATAGTGCCACTGATAATTGTTAATGAAATTGAACTGTTATGATGTTAAGATTCAACCTATTTACAACTTTCATAAGTGTCGGTCCGATCTGAGTTATGTAACTGTTCCTATTACGAGTCAATTGTGCCTTTATTCATATAGAGTATTGTTATTACTGAAAATCACCAGAAATCATCACAACTTCCGTTCTAAATGCAATTAAGAAATTCTGTAAATTGATTTGAACTTGTCAATGCATTCTTTACAACTTTCATAAGAGTCGATCCGATCTGAGTCGGGTCATTATTGAAAGTCACCAGAAATCATTATAACTTCCATTCTTAATGCAATTAAGACATTCTGTTGTTCTTGTAATTAACAATACTCTATATGAGTAATGTATATGAAGCTAGCCCGATACTCAGCCCGAAAAAACCCGATGGCAACACTAAACTATCACTATCGTGACAGTTTACTATCCCAGCCCGAAAAAATATCACTATCGCGACAGTAAATAGTGTCATGATACAATGTCATAACATTTATAACATTCAGCCCGAAATTTTAAAATTACTTTTATGTATTTTTAAGATATATTACTTTTGCTTGGTAAATGAAGCTAGCCCGATATTCAGTTGAAAAACCCCGTTAGCAATACTAAACTACAGCTATCGAGAAAGTTGTATATCCCAGCCTAAAAACTACCAATATCGCAATAGTAAAATGTGTCATGGTAATCTGTTATCTCATTTAGAGCATTCAGCTCGAAATTATAATTATAACTTTTACGTATTTTTAAATTATCCCCTCAACTGTTTGGAAACCTACACAGCCCAAACCTAACATGAAAAAGACAATGCGGAAACTTAATTAGCATTACGTGTTTAAACACTATGAGTATAGCAAGAAATTTCAGCCCGAAATTTTGTTTTGTTGTTTATTTATAGTCGATTGAAGATTTGCCTACAAACTGAGAGATTTAAAAAAAAAATTATCGGAAATATCCGGGATAAAGACGTTTGAATCTCGTCTGAGAAGCGATTCACGAGCACTTGGAATATATCTCCGGATTTGTTGAAGTTTTGACTACAAACCGAGAAATTTGTAGACAAATTCTATCTAGAATTATCTAGATATAATCGTTTGAATTGAATTGAACCCACAGGCGATTCACGAGCAATTGGTATATATCTCCGAATTCGTGCTCGTGAATTGCCTGTGAGTAGAGATTCAAACGACTATATCTAGATAATTCCAGATAGAATTTTTCTACAAATCTCTCAGTTTGTAGTCAAAATTCAACGAATTCGGTGGTATATGCCAAATGCTCGTGAATTTCCTGTGGGGAGAGATTTACACGACTATATCTAGATACTTCCAAATAGAATTTGTCTACAAATTTCTCGGTTTGTAGTCAAAACTTCAACGAATTCGGTGGTATATGCCAAGTGCCCGTGAATTGCCTGTGAGTAGAGATTCAAAGGACTATTTCTAGGTTATCCCAGATAGAATTTTTCCACAAATTTCTCGGTTTGTAGTCAAAACTTCAACGAATTCGGTGGTATATGCCAAGTGCCCGTGAATTGCCTGTGAGTAGAGATTCAAAGGACTATTTCTAGGTTATCCCAGATAGAATTTTTCTACAAATTTCTCAGTTTGTTGTCAAAACTTCAACAAATCCGGTGGTATATGCCAAGTGCTCGTGAATCGCCTGTGAGTAGAGATTCACACAACTATATCTAGATAATTCCAGATAGAATTTTACTACAAATTTCTCAGTGTGTTGTCAAAACTTCAACAAATCCGGTGGTATATGCAAAGTGCTCGTGAATCGCCTGTGAGTAGAGATTCACACAACTATATCTAGATAATTTCAGATAGAATTTTACTACAAATTTCTCAGTTTGTAGTCAAAACTTCAACGAATCCGGTGGTATATGCCAAGTGCTCGTGAATCGCCTGTGAGAAGAGATTCACACAACTATATCTAGATTATTCCAGATAGAATTTTTCTACAAATTTCTCAGTTTGTTGTCAAAACTTCAACGAATCTGGTGGTGTATGCTAAGTGCTCGTGAATCGCCTGTGAGTAGAGATTCAAACGACTATATCTAGATAATTCCATACAGAATTTTTCTACAAATCTCTCAGTTTGTAGTCAAAACTTCAACGAATCCGGTGGTATATGCCAAATGCTCGTGAATTTCCTGTGGGGAGAGATTCACACGACTATATCTAGTTACTTCCAAACAGAATTTGTCTACAAATTTCTCGGTTTGTAGTCAAAACTTCAACGAATTCGGTGGTATATGCCAAGTGCCCGTGAATTGCCTGTGAGTAGAGATTCAAAGGACTATTTCTAGGTTATCCCAGATAGAATTTTTCTACAAATTTCTCAGTTTGTTGTCAAAACTTCAACAAATCCGGTGGTATATGCAAAGTGCTCGTGAATCGCCTGTGAGTAGAGATTCACACAACTATATCTAGATAATTCCTGATAGAATTTTTCTACAAATTTCTCAGTTTGTAGTCAAAACTTCAACGAATCTGGTGGTATATGCCAAGTGCTCGTGAATCGCCTGTGAGTAGAGATTCACACAACTATATCTAGATAATTCCAGATAGAATTTTTCTACAAATCTCTCAGTTTGTAGTCAAAACTTCAACGAATCTGGTGGTATGTACCAAGTGCTCGTGAATCGCCCGTGAGAAGAGATTCAAACGACTATATCCTGTAAGGATGTTTCAGGAAATATTCTGGTTTTGTAGCCAAGATTTTAACGAATTCTTTTGTATAAGTAAAATGGTTGTGAATCTTTTGTAAGGCGATATTCAAACGACTATATCCAGATAGAATTTTTCTGAAATTCTGTCGGTTTCTAGTCAAATCTTTAGCAGTTGTGATATACATAGGTCAAGTGCTCGTGAATTCTTTATAGGGCGAGATATAATAGAGTTTACTCCAATTAATATCCGATAAAGTTTTTCTCAAGCTGAATTTAGTTCCCATAATTCCACTGAAATTTTTATTGAAAACTTAACCTAATAACTTTTTAAATTTGAAGTTATAGCAGTAATATTTTTTTATTATTTTATCAACATTTAGAAGCCACGGATAGTTCGATATTTATTTAATACACAATTAATTAATAGTTATATTCTGCGTGTGACACAAATTTGCTTTATAGTTATAATTTGCTTATATTTTGTGTCATGACAGAAGGTGTATTGCCATACGTAAACAATTAAAATTTCGGGCTAGCTTCACGGAGGTATATGAGTAAAGGCAAAATTGACTCAGATCGGATCGACACTTATGAAAGTTGTAAAGGATGTATTGACAAGTTCAGATCACTTTACAGCATGTCTTTATGGCATTTAGAATGGAAGTTATGATGATTTCTGGTGATTTACAGTAATAACATACTCTATAGGAAAAACGACTGCGACAACAATTCTGGAAACATGAGACTTTCTTTCGTAAGTTTGTGTGATACCACTCTTTGATCTTTCGCATTATAATTCAGCGGTTTGTCACCATTCACCCATGTTGTGCAAATGTTTCTTCGATTATCGCGTTTTACTTTTATTAGAGGTTTGCCTGCTCCTATATGGGCGCCCTACAAAAGACTAAAATGATTTGAAAACCATATTGGTTAATTTTCAATGTAAAAATGCGTGGGCCGATCTTAAAAGGGTAGATAATTACAAGTATTTAGGTTTATGGCTGGAAAAATATTTAGATTTTAAAAAACGTACATTTTGAAGAAACTCAGTCTAAAACTTACGTACAGTGCCCAAAAAAGTTTTAATTTGTTTGTATTTTCCTTTAATTAATTGTCATTTGGAGTACGATATTGCAGCGTGGGGTGATTTGATTCAAAAATAATGTTAGTTTACTTGACAAAATGCAAAAGTATGCAATAAGAGTAAATCATTTAAAAAAAAGAACTGATTCAGTCTCCTGTTTATTTGCGAAACGTATTGTAATATTCTACCACTATGTTTGTAACGTATTGAAGATATTTTATAAAAGATCGAGCTATTTGAAGTATATTAAGCCTAAAAATTATAATACGCGTACTTCGGAATGTTTGGTTCCTTTCACGAGTAAGGAACGTTGTAAGAAATTTTTTCATTATAAGGCACCATTTCTGTTCAATAAATCTACCCTTGGTTATTAGATCGGCACCAATCTAAAATTAGATTAGATTAATTACATTTCTAAAATTTTCAAATAGCCTTAGATATTGGGTAATGGAGGTTTCTGATATTGAACGTTGGTTGTAATCTTGTAATTGTGTAATTATATAATTCTAAGTTTCTTTGAGTTCACCTTTATTTCTGTATTATGATAAGTTAAAACTAAATTTTTGTTTTTTTTTTTATAATTATAATTAAACTGCAAACAAGTCATATAATTTGTATAATTAATATTAATCGTATATTATCGTATGAATCAGAATTTTTATCTAAAAACTACTTGTTAGTTTATAAAAATTCTTACTTTTATTTTATTGTATAGTTTTTCAAATTTTCAAACAAATATTGTTTAAATAGCTAAATTGTACAGTTAAGAAACCATTCAAATGTATGTTAAATAAAATGAAATGATTAAATAAATAAATTTAGCCTAGAAGTTTTCCGCAATTGTGATGAGATAAGTGAAAGAATAGTACCGGTACAGAATTGACTAGTTAACTATACACTGATATCTATTTGGTTACGTTAAATACTCCAGGATTCACAACGTCTTAACGTCGATGAATTACAATTCTAAAAGCATATCGAATGTAATTTACACATCATGCTGTATCTGCAACCGACAAAATTTTCTAATAATTGGTGCTGATTAGGGGAGAGAGAAGCCTCTTGCTGCTGAGCAACAGAATATAGCCCATATTGACGTTCCAAACCGATTTGCAATCGTAGGTAAAAGCTAAAAAGGCTGTACTCGCTAGAGCAGCAATGCAAATTTGTAGATCAAAAAGTGCAAATGGTGGAAGACCGAAGTTCTGAAATTACACAATTTGAGTTGTTAGACTACATTAAATCTGAACATTATAAGGATCCAACTAACGATGAATTCCCTTATTCAGCACTCTTGTTATTTGAAAGAGAAACATAATAGAACCGTACTTTTGACCATATTTTTCATTCGTCATGGCAAAGCGAAGTTAAGTTTGATGAATTGAAAGTGGCAGCGATGTGCCTGATCTTCAAGAAGGAAGACCACTGGAAATGTGAACTATCGCACTATCGATATCGGTAGCTCAAGCTGTAGTAAAAATGTTCATGCGATCTCTATTTATTTATTGCACCACAATACAGGAAATACAGGAAATACAGGAAACTCAGGTTGAACTTGTAATGTATGCTTAATAGCCAAACAATCATAAATTTAATTTATTCTGAATTCATCAACAATTAAACTTGGTCTTAAGTAGTAAAATTAATACAGGCAATGCTTGTGCATTGTCATTGTCATACGGCCCACTTATAACAAACGCCATTCCTTATTTTATTATACTATATACATTAATACTAATGTATGTATAAAACACAAGTACAAACATAAACCGATATAATATTCTACAATTATCTACCAATTCTCTACATTCTCGACATATTCTACGCCAATTGTCTACATTGTCGACACCAAAAGCAATTGTCGACGCCAAGACGTCGAAAATTCACAAATACGCGTAGACGAACAACGCTGGTGGTAGTTTCAGTGCTACAATGACTTTACAATGGCCTTTAGGAGCTTTTGAATTGGTTTTAAAAATGTGGAATTCTTAATTTAAAGTGTAGCATATTCTTGAGGTTTACTTTTCTGATACGAAAATGTGCTTGTATTCGTGTTAGTTATTATTAAAGGCCAAAAAATGAAATAACTCTAATCGACCAAATTTGTTAAAAAGTTTATGACACGATTATACGATTTCAATAAACGGCAACATATTTAAAAAAAATCGTTAATTATTTAATTGCCTTTTATCAAATGTGTGATGGATGTTGAGTTAAATAATTTATTCAGATTTACTAATCGTTTTTTGAAAAAAAAATTATGTGACCAAATTTTTTAGAGCACTAATTTTTCCTGGTGCTAATTTTTTCTATTTTGCAATATTTTATCTAATCATCTTTATAAAATTTAATTAGCTACATATTGACTTTTTGGCTTGCCTCGAACTTTCGACCCATTTAATGATAACTTATTTTCTGTACAGTTAATATTCGTTAACATTTACGGGCGATTAAACGTCGTAGAGGAAAGACGTGTTTTCTGTCTCTCCTCTAAATAATTAAAAATAAATAGTTTAAATGTGTTTTAATTAACTAATAAAGTAAATAATATATATCTAAGTGTTCATAGACATAAATAATATATTGTGTGATTTAAAGAATTTTGAAGCCGTAAGATACATATTGAATAGTTATATTATATTAATTTGTGTGTAATGCGCTTGCAATGGCGTAGAATATATATATATTACAATTTCGTTTATATGGATTTTGATACCATTGTTTGAATGCATCATACGCATTGTATGTATGTAACTTTTCAATATGTATAGGACTTTTATGATTCCAGAGGATGAATAAGATAAGTGTTTTCTCATTTTTTCCATTGTTTTAACACGTTTTAATACATATTAATTATTATTAACATATATTTTTCCAAATAAATTTTAAGTACATAATAAAATAATTAATGTGTTCTATAACTCATAAAGGTGTAGAGTACTAGTATTCTTATGGTGGTAGTATTGTTTGAGTATTGTTTGTGCCAGAAAATGTTTTTCAATTTTGTAATTCTGTTTTGTTACACTCGGTAACAATTTTTGTTGTTCTTTTTGCGACGATTGTTTTTCGTTGGTACTTTTGAATTCGAACTTTTGTTTTTTATATTTATTTACTCGTACGACGTATATTATATTTTGTATGGAAATTAGTATTGGAGGTGTATACCGGGATATAATGTACATTTCAATACCACCGAAAATGTGGTTTTGCAATGTATATACACTGAGAGAAAAGATGGCTGATGTTAAGCATTAAATCAAAACCGAACACAATCATATTCTATAAGCCGTACAATACTCGGCTATACACGCGGATAATGGCACTTTTTAACTCCTATTTGATAGTATTGGCGTACATTTTTAACTTCTATTTGATAGTATTTGTATACGGCCAACAGAAATCGAATATGACACATTTGATCTAGATTTCTCGTAAACAACAAAAAACAAAATAGATTTAAAGATCAAATATGTGTAGCCACGCCTCATTCACGCATAAAAAGACTAAAACAATAATGAAAAATAGAAATTAAAAAAAAAACATCGTGATCGAAATGCACTTTTGAATTATATAATAACAAACAAAACACACCCACTAGTTTTTGTTTTTTCTATTTTTCCCGTTATACATTTTTTTACATAAATGTATTTCCGAATCATATATACAACTTCGAGTAAATAGAGAATAAAATTTCATGTTCGTATACGCACAATACAATTAAACAGAAGTGAAAAATTACATGCGTGTCGCTACAGTACGGCTTATAGAATATGATTGTGTTCGGTTTTGAGTAAATGTATGAATTCGTGCAAAACCGAACACAATCATATTCTATAAGCCGTACTGTAGCGACACGCATGTAATTTTTCACTTCTGTTTAATTGTATTGTGCGTATACGAACATGAAATTTTATTCTCTATTTACTCGAAGTTGTGCATATGTTTCGGAAATACATTTACGTAAAAAAATGTTTAAAGGGAAAAACAGAAAAAACAAAAACTAGGAGGTGTGTTTTGTTTGTTATTATATAATTCAAAAGTGCATTTCGATCACGAATTTTGTTTTAATTTCTATTTTTCATTATTGTTTTAGTCTTTTTACGCATGAATGGGGCGTGGCTACGCATATCTGATCTTAAAATCTATTTTGTTTTTTGTTGTTTGTAAAAACATAAAAGAGAAATCTAGAACAAGTGTGTCATATTTGATTTCTATTGGCCGTATACAAATACTATCAAATAGAAGTTAAAAATGTACACCAATACTATCAAATAGGAGTTAAAAAGTGACATTATCCGCGTGTATAGCCGAGTATTGTACGGCTTATAGAATATGATTGTGTTCGGTTTTGTGCGTGTCGCTACAGTACGGCTTATAGAATATGATTGTGTTCGGTTTTGAGTAAATGTATGAATTCGTGCAAAACCGAACACAATCATATTCTATAAGCCGTACTGTAGCGACACGCATGTAATTTTTCACTTCTGTTTAATTGTATTGTGCGTATACGAACATGAAATTTTATTCTCTATTTACTCGAAGTTGTGCATATGTTTCGGAAATACATTTACGTAAAAAAATGTTTAAAGGGAAAAACAGAAAAAACAAAAACTAGGAGGTGTGTTTTGTTTGTTATTATATAATTCAAAAGTGCATTTCGATCACGAATTTTGTTTTAATTTCTATTTTTCATTATTGTTTTAGTCTTTTTACGCATGAATGAGGCGTGGCTACGCATATCTGATCTTAAAATCTGTTTTGTTTTTTGTTGTTTGTAAAAACATAAAAGAGAAATCTAGAACAAATGTGTCATATTTGATTTCTATTGGCCGTATACAAATACTTCAAATAGAAGTTAAAAATGTACACCAATACTATCAAATAGGAGTTAAAAAGTGACATTATCCGCGTGTATAGCCGAGTATTGTACGGCTTATAGAATATGATTGTGTTCGGTTTTTATTCGTGAATAAAACCGGATCAAATGTGCGCTAAGCGGAGTTATTCTTAAATACAGTTTAGGGTTGAAAATTTTATTGATGATTTACCATTTCAGAAAACGACGAAATTGTGAAGAAAAAGCATAGTTTGAATTTATACAATTCTTAATATATAAGTTAAAAATTGTTAATATTTATTTTAGTTAATCTAAATTTATGATTGTATTGCATATTTTAAGAATAAAATCTTCTAAATATAAGAATATAATAATTATTATTTGTTAACCTTTTTTACGTTTTTGTTAGGATTGAGAATATAGGGATCATAATTGTAACCTGTTTTGCCTGAATTAAGTATTGTCAAATTGCAATATAAGAATACATTTAGTGATTCGAGAGGATCAAACTGTATTCTAAGCAAATAGTTCACAAAATGTGTGCTAATAGGAATGCACTTGAGGTAGAAACGAGAATATTATGATTATAATAAAACTAATAGCGTTGGAATTAAGCTTAATCAAGCAGCAATATAAGAATTACTATATTAATTTGAGATTACAATTCCGATTTTTGAGATTTTAATTCACATTTAAACATTTAAATTCATAAACTTTGAGCGGATAAAGTTCCATTTTAGAAGGAAAATTATATCAAAATGAGACTAAAATTCACAATTTCATTTTATAAGGCAATGAATTAGTTCTTGTTTTATGTTTTAAGAATAAACTAATATTTTTTGAGTATTCAATTTTCCAATTAAGTAAATAAAATTCGTTATTAATTTTATAAAATAAATTTTTATTTATTATTTAATGAAAAATATGGTTTACAATATTATTTACGATTTTTATATAAAATATGTATTTCCAGTCAATTCTGTTTATTTATCAATATTTTTAACACTAGAACTACGAACCGGTCAAAATGACCGGTTGCATCATTTATTTATAACATTTCCTCTTTGTCTTATTTAATATTTTACAATAATGTCATGATTTTTATTAAAGAGGAAATGTTATAAATAAATGATGCAACCGGCCATTTTGACCGGTTAGTAGTTCTAGTGTTAATCTTCACATCTTTTATGTGCTTCATTAGCAAATTTTCAATTATATTTACAAATGGTTCAATTATATTTACTAAATTTCTGGTGATTTTTCTGGATTTCTGGTGATACTAGATACATTTAGAACTTACTAATCAGCACCCATTAGGCGGTTTAAAAATGCTCCACTCGTTCAAGAATGTTGTTATTTTATTTGTGGAAGAAGCTAAATTATTTAATTCAATTCTTCTGCCTGGAAAAGTTGATTGCCATTTAAGTTCGACAGCATCCAGAAGTTCACAAAAATAACTAAGCCATCTTTTATCAGATTCGTGATTAACCGGAAAAGTGGTATCCACAGCGCTAGTTGTTTTGTCTGAAAAGACAATGGATATTGATTTAAAAAATATATTAGTCGTTCTTAAGCAAGTAGCATTTTACCTGAAGTTTTTGTACTCTTGCGGCGTTTACGGCTGGTAAATATTCCCTTATTTCGCAAGTGGTTCAAGCAATTTTTGTATTTTGTGAATAAACTCCCACTTGCGTTTTTTTGGCTCTCGCTTGGCGGAACGTAGTAGTAATCCTTAGTGAAATATAGAAAATCAAACATTTATTCTTAGTAATAACGAACTTTTATAGCTTCAAGCGAGATAAGTTTCTGAATTAAAAGACTGAATTAAAAACAGAGCATCGACTCGCTTGAGTTTTACCTTTACAGAAATGTTAAGTATAATAACTTACAGATTCTTCCGATGGAAACGTTTCCGTAATGTTACTTGTAATTTCTCTAAAATCAGCAGGTTCCATGCATACGTCTTTTGACATAAACTCCTGGGCTACTGAATTCACAAGGTTTTGACGCACCTCATTGGTTGGTTTCGGAGGATTTTCTCTATTATACAGATTTACAATTTTTCTTCCATATGCAGTATTCAGGAATGTTGAGAAGATCTAGGTTTATGATTGTAATATAGAAACAATGTTTGTAACTCGAAATAAATTAATAATAAATATAAAAGATTATAGAAAAAGAAATATGCAATTCCCGTAACATTCAATGCCTAAAAATTTACTTTTATCTATTAAATTAATTTAAAGAAAAGTGGGTGCATTTCCAAAAATAAATTTATTTATTGAATCTAAGTCTGGATGTCTTTTAGTATAATCAACACTTACAAATGGTTCTCTGCTGTTTGACTCATCGGTTGCATAAGTGCTAATACAGGGTTATCCAATTCGAGGTTGATAAAGTAGAAATCTGTATACCGACATCTGTCAAAGATAAACGTCAAGTACGCTGTCATTTATTTAGTTGACATTCTGCCATTTAAGAATATGGAGCATTTAACAATCGACCAACGCGTTAAGATTATTAAATCCGTCGATGCTGATTTTTCGAACAAAATTTTCTTCAGTGATGAAGCTCATTTTTCGCTTGGTGGATACGTTCAGAAGCAAAACTGTAGAATTTGGGGCTCAGAAAATCCACAATTGATTGTAGAGAAGCCATTACACCCGGAAAAAGTTACTGTTTGGTGCGCATTGTGGTCTGGTGGTGTGATTGGGCCGTATTTTTTTGAGAACAACCATGGACGAATCGTTACCGTCAATTCTGAGTGCTATGGCCGCATGTTAACCGATTATTTTTTTACGAAAATCGAAGATTATGATCTTGACGATATGTGGTTCCAGCAGGATGGAGCAACCAGTCACGTAACACGAGCAAATCGAGATCTTTTGCAAGAGAAATTTCCTGGACGTTTGATTTCGCGATTGGCTGATGTCAATTGGCCTCCAAGATCCTGTGATTTAACGCCTTTGGATTTCTTTTTGTGGGGCTACGCAAAAGATCGTGTTTACGCAAACAATCCTCAAACTCTTGACGAATTGAAAACTAATATTCGTAAGGTAATGGCCGAGATACCGCCCGAAATGTGCCGAAAAGTCATTGAAAATTACCTCAAAAGAATCAAGGCCTGTAAGAAGTCCCGTGGAGGACATTTGAATGATATCTTGTTTAACTAAAAATGGCAAGGATCAATCTGTAAAATGAAATAAAAATTACAATACATTCCGAATATTTTGTGTTTTTTTTTTTAAGTTTACTTTATCAAGCTTGAATTGGATAACCCTTTATTTGGTGAATTATCGTAGGTTGAGCTTGAAGGTATCGGTTTATATGAGGTTTCGTGTAATGATAAGTAATTCTGTAAAATATAAATTAACATTATAGATCATATTTGAGTTTGTAATATATTTACGATGCAACGTAATATAGTATTCAATCTAATATTATATTTAATAATTAATATCTGTATATGTAATTACATGGGTCAAACGATTTTGAAAATTTATTACTGAAATAGTATTTAAGTATTCAGACTGAAAGATTTTTTTTGAAATTGATAAAAATTCATCTATGAAATTTAATTGTAAAGTTGCTTTGTAAACTAAAGTCTGGGTGTCGAATTTAATTTTCTTCAATAATATACTAACATTTTTTTCTTGAAATATAATATTTAAATTACAATTACAAGTAGAAATATAAGATTTACATTTACAGTTTCACTTTTATATAATATTTTATAACACACAACGTTAGCGTATAAAGTTTCAACACGAACTAAGGAAAACGATTGAAATAAAATACAATTTGGGATATCTTCCTTTTTAAGTATTATTGTACAACTACCTAGAAAAGTATTCTTCAAATCGTGATATTATAAAACATGAAATCAAACATTGTAATCTTAAATGGAGAAGTAGAAATAAAAATATAAACAAATCTTGAATTTATTCTGATATTGAGATTTATAATCTAAAATAAAGCATTATACATTTAAGTTATAGATCTAATTTGTGACAATGTATTCTAGGATTGAGAATATAATCCACAAATTGAGAATCAATACAAATGTTAAAATTTACCGTTAGTTGTGTTGTTAAGCTTATTAAGCATGGATTATGAATTAAATTCTTTATTTTATTGTAACTATATGAATAAATATTATATGAAAATATAATTATTGTATTTGATTTATAATAAAAAAATAAAAATTAAATTTAATTTATAATTTAAACAGAATTCTAATAATTATAACTGTACATATTATATATTATATGTACATATATCCCTACTAAACTGTTTCAACGGTCCAACAATATTTAGAACACATCCCAAGACAATTATGTACATTGTACATAAACAAAGATTGTAAGACATAAATATAAATTCATGTGACTAAAAGTTCTGAATAAATATTTCGTCCTCGGTTAGACTATGAAATGTAATTTTATGTAATATATTTACAGTCAATTCTGTCTGTCTCAAAGTTCCAAGGGACCGAAAAAAAATCGAGATAGAAAGAGGATTGGGTTTAATTCAATGTACGTATGTATAATTAAAATTGCAGAGCCACACAATAATTTTACTTAAATCGGAGATCCATTTTTTGACGTGAATATCTACATCCGAAAAATTTCGCCGTTTGTATTGACTCCGTATTATCTTAAGCAATTATGATGGGATTGTGTATGTTTGATGGAAATGGGATTTTTAAACGATTTTTGGAAGACGCTCTGAAATATGACCAATTGAGGTGGAATCCAGTATTTTCTTAACCGATTATGATGAGGTTGTGTAAGTTTGATGGAAATGGCATCTTTAAATAATTTTTGGAAGAAGTTGTGAAATATGGCCACCTGGGGCGGAACTCTGTATTTTTTGAACCGATTAACGTTCGCCAGAAAGCTCGATATATCGAATAGGCTATTTCCTTCCAGAAATATTGTACGTATTCACGTCATATGTCTGTATACGTGGTAGAGACACCCACTTTATTTTTTGTTACTTTTCATTATTCTTACTAGTTAGTATTGCAAATAACGCTGGTCGATCAGTAAAGAGTCAATAGTACAATTTAACGAGTGAATTTTTAAACCCTGAACAAAATGGATTCGCCGATTTAAGTAAATTTATTGCAAACAAAAAAGGAAATTAAAATAAGGGATTTCCGAATTAAGTAAAACTATTGGAAACAAAAAAGGGTGGTCATATTCCAGAACTTATTTCAAAAATCATTTAAGGATCCCATTTCCATCCAACATACCCAATCCCATCATAATCAGTTATGAAATTAACGAGTTCCGTCCCAGGTGGCCATTCCAGAGATTCTTCCAAAAATCGTTTAAGAATGCCATTTCTATCTAACATCCCCAATCCCATATAATTGCTTAAGATAATACGGAGTCAATACGGCGAAATTTTTCGGAACTAGATGATAGGTATATAGCTGCTGCATCAAACTGCATCCCCCCAAACGTGATAAGTATTTGTGTAATTCTTAAATCATAATTATTAAACTCAAATCATGTATCACATACACAAAAAAATGTTAATATGTATTTATAAAACTTTAAATCATCATACCGCGATCTTTTAAGTATATTTGCTCGGATTTGAGATTAAAAGCATTAAAAATTAATCTTAAATTAAAAATAATGTTTCAAGAATTCCATTTTCTCAATTTCGTAAACTAAATTTCTGTTTGACTTGATCATAAATTAGGCACAATTTCATAAAACACGTGGAAATATTATTTGGTGCATACAATTCATAATTCAAGAGTAGTAAATCCGAACCTAGAACAAATCGGTTGAATTTGAGCATTTTACGAGTATTTCAAATTAAGAATATTATTTTCAATTTATAAAGCCTTAATTGTGAAGAAAATTTACTGCTTGGGTTAAATTCATGCATTTAATTCATAAATTCTCACCATATGTTCTTGAAATTTTAAAAATTTTAAATTTGTGCATTTAAGAATACACTATTCATAATATTAGATTACGATTTCTCTCAGTATGTACAAAGCTTGTTATATGCTTTCGACTGTGCTTTGTATGGATGTGTATGTATTGATTACGAACGAAAAATATGCAAGATCAGGGGACTTTGGTTTTCATTTTGTTTTATTTATGTCATTACATAATTATTATATTTTTACTTTTTGTGGTTGGTAGTGTAAATGTTTTTCTATATGAAAAAAAAAACGATTCAATCATTGATTTTTTGCTTTTTCATTTCATTTTGTGTGATCAATTTACACAGGGGCGGCCAGGATACGGTGGATGTGTATTGCGATAAAATTTCTTTTATATTGATGTTAACGGGCGATCGCTGAGTTTTCATCTATTGGGATTGAGAAATAACTTTATGGGTTGCAGTGTGTGGGTTTTTTATTCTAGAGAAGCGTGTAGCGAGCACTCCTGGATCTACATTACATATTTTTCTTGGTACATTTTACTAAGATTATTTATGAAAATGATTCTTTTCACATTTTGATTTCAGAAATTAACAAATTTTACTAATTCCTACCTCCAATTATTCACCGTTTGAGTATTAAATTGTTATATTTATTATGTTTTATATGATGAGCAAATTAGAATTATCAAGGTTTATCAGGGGCTGCATGAACTAAGGGGGTCTGAATTGAAGGGTTTTTTTCTAAATTAAAATAAATGTTATTGATTCGCCTTGGGGATGAATTAAAATCGCAGTTGAAGAATAAATGAAAGAGTTCGATAAGGTAAATTTGGGCGGGGCATTTCTTAATTCATTTCTAATCTGGTGCAACTGTGTGAAGACACAAACACATTTATTACCCCAAACAGATACATTTTTTGTTCATCGGGTACGGTAATTATGTTAGATCATCAGACTTACAACTCGTTAAACAATATCTATCTTAAAACAAACATAAAGATGCCGGATATTACAAATATTCAAGGTGTACCTGGGTGTGGTAAATCAACATGGATTATAAACAACCATAATCTGGGCACTGATCTTGTTCTATGTGCTACAAAAGAAGGACTTGCAGATATAAAATTAAAGGTAACATCACGTTGCGAGCACAAAAACACTAACTTTAATAACATCAAATTAAACTACAAAACGATTGCCTCATACCTAATAAATGGTAACCGGACCTACGATACAGTTTTTGTTGATGAGTACATGATGGTGCATGCTGGATATATAGGACTTGTGGTTATCAAAAGTAAATGTTCTAAAATATATCTTCTAGGTGACAAAAATCAAATACCATATATTGACAGATTACATCATGTCAATATGAAATTTTCCGATGCAAGTGCTTTTGTAACAAAGACTGAATACTTGAATGTAACGTATCGATGCCCAGCTGATGTTACTTCTGCTCTCAAAGAATACTACCCTAACATCACTAGTATGAACACAGTGGAATGTTCCGCCGAATTTATAAACCTGCCACCAAATCTATCATCATTACCTGTGTTAGAGAACGCTTTCTATCTAACTTTTACCAGAGCTGATAAACAATTAATCTCTCAGCTTAAGATACCAGAAACCAGTAAAGTCTTGACGATCCATGAAGCACAAGGTTTAACCTCACCAAATGTAATATGTATAAGAACCAATTCTCAACCTCTTGAGCTGTTCGATAGTGTACCGCATGCCATAGTTGCAATCTCTAGACACACAAAATCATTTAAATATTTTTCTCCGGTGGCCAATGATAGACTACACTCACTTTTAATGAAAGCTCGAACTTATACTATTACTCAAAAGGTAAATCAGCCCATAAAGTCCAAAAAAAGATCGGTATACGAGAAATGTGCAATTTACTATCAAAACGTAAACAAAATGGCATCAAAAGCATCTAAATTCTACAAATTCGTTTTAAAATCAAACTACCTTATTTATGTAATTTGTGAAACTTCATTAAAACCAGACATACGGAGCAGCGAATTTTTTGGCCATGACTACGTTGTTTATAGATGCGATCGGTCTCCTGAAACTAGTTCAAAGAAATCGGGTGGTGGCGTACTGATAGCAGTACATTCTAAACTCTGGAATGCTCCAGTAACTTTAGCCCCATCGAGAGTCGAACAGATCGGTGTAAAAATCAAAATCAACCAAACCAATCTAATCATCTACGCAGCATATATACCACCTCAATCAAATAGTGATCATTATGCAACTTGCATCGATGCGATTGATGAAGTTATTAATACAACAAACTCGTCAGATTTAGTTCTTGTGCTTGGTGATTTTAATCTTCCAAATATAACTTGGAACTTGGACCCAGAACTAAACTGTATTTTACCTTGCAATATAACAACAGATGCGGAATCTTTATTTGTGGACGCCATGCTTGGTTATAATTTGAACCAAATAAACACAATTGCTAATAATCGTGATAGATTATTGGATCTTGTCTTCAGCAACGACATTGACACCTTTAAAATTTCTGAATCCCTATTACCTTTTGTCATAAATGATGTTAATCACAAATCTTTGGATATTGTATTTGACTTAACTAAAATGGCGAGATCAGAACACCTACAACCAATGAAATACAACTTTAAAAAAACTAACCGTGTGGGGCTACAAAGTTACCTGGAATCCATCAACTGGCAAATAACTCTCAATTCCAATGATATAAACGAAAATGTGGACAAATTTAATGACATCATGCTTCAAGGCTTCGAAATGTATGTACCTATGTGCTGTAAACCACAAAATGCTCACCCTCATTGGTTTGATGATAGACTAGTTAACTTAAAAAATCGGAAGTCGAAAGCGTATGCCAAAATGTTGAAAAGCGGGTTAGAAGCGGACAAAACTACGTTTCTACAACATAGTAATGAATTTGAAATTTATTTCAAATCTAAATACAGGTCGTATCTTAATCAAATTCAAGACAAAATTAAAGTAAATCCAAAACAATTTTGGAAATACTTTAGGAATAAACGCGAAATTGAAGGATACCCTGCAAATATGACGTACAACAATACCTGCTCTTCAAACGCCAAAGATATAGCTAACATGTTCGCGTCGTTTTTTCAATCAGTCTATAGACCAAGCGTTACTAGTGGATTGTACGAACAACCCAGCAACAACAACACATCAATAACTACTCCTATTATTTTTGAGGACAACATTTTATCGGCTTTAAGGGGGTTTGGGGATGGTTGCGGTCTTGACGGTATTCCCTCCTCTATTCTGAAGGAGTACGCTGAAATTTTAACAATTCCATTATGTTATCTATTCAATCATTCCTTAAACACCGGCGTGTTTCCTGAAAAATGGAAAATTTCAAAAATTACTCCAATTTTTAAATCGGGTAAACGTGAGGATATCTCATGCTACAGAGGAATATCAACTACATCATCAATTCCAAAATTATTTGAGTTAGTATTATGCAACAGTTTTAAATCCACAATTGCACGTCATATATCAATAAACCAGCATGGGTTTATGCCTGGCCGATCCACATCGACTAATCTGGTTGAATTCACCAGTAAACTAATTAACGAGATAGAAAAACACCGTCAAGTTGATGTAGCGTACACGGATTTTAGTAAAGCATTTGATTCTATCTGTCATCATAAAGCACTCCAGAGTTTATTCAATTTTGGGTTTTCTCTCGATTACATAAATTGGTTTAAATCATATCTATCAAACCGGTGCCAATTTGTGATAATGGGAAATGAAAAATCAAACTGTATTAAAGTTACATCTGGTGTTCCCCAAGGATCACACCTCGGGCCTTGGATTTTTATTGTTTTCATAGACCGAATAACCGAGATAATCAAAAACTCAGACGTGCTCATATTTGCAGATGATGTGAAAATTTTTCGTACTATTAATGGATTGTTAGATACGGAGAAACTTCAAGAAGACTTAGATAGATTAAGTGAGTGGTGTGATCGGAACTCACTATACTTAAATATTAAGAAATGCAAAATCATGTCTTTCCATCGAAAACGAAATCCAATAATTACTTCATACAAAGTCAACAACGAAGTACTGCAAAGAGTCAATGAGGTTATAGACTTAGGTGTTACATTTGTCGAAAACGCCAGTTTCAATAGGCATATTGAAAATTGTATTGCGAAAGCGAATGCCATGTTCGGATTTGTTAAAAGATGGACAGGTGAATTTAAGGATATCCAAACCTTATGTTCACTCTATTTCGCTTATGTTCGATCTCAACTGGAATACGCTGTAACGGTCTGGAATCCATACTATGCTGTACACATAAAAAGAATTGAAAGAAGAAGTTCCTGATTTTTTCAAAAGAAGTTCCTGATTTTTTTGTTAAAGAAAAGTGACTGGGATTACGACCACAACTTACCATTCCATGAAAATGTGGCTCGCTTACCTCCATACACAACAAGATGCACAGATTACAAAATATGCACGCTTGAAAATAGACGACTTCTCTTGGGAGCAGCTTTTATTGGTAACGTTTTGCTTGGTCACGTAGATTCAGCTTACATCTTGGAAAACATATCAATTCACGTGCCATGCAGAACATTTAGAAACCATAAATTTTTAGCACTTGAACACCATTCCACCAACTATGGAGAAAACAACCCAATTAATAGGATGTCTAAATCTTTCAACTTAATTGACGATGTATTTGACTTCAACTTATCAAAGGACAACTTTAAAAATATCCTTAAAGACTTTTTTCTAAATTTTTTAATTGTTTAAACCAAAATTTGGTTTATATTTTTTTTTTTTTTTTTTTTTTTTTTTTTTTTATTCTGTTTTAAAGTTTTTTGTTGTTTTAATATAATTTTAACTATAACTGTAAATAATCTGAAATCATACATGTATATTACAAAATAGATTTCTTTAAATAAATAAATAAATAAATTAATATCAATGTTTATAGAATGAAATATTTCATCATCAATTACAATCGGTGATGTTAATAAACACAACTATGACCCTCTGATGGAGTGCAGAATTCAGCGCCGACCCACCGTCCATGTTAATGTACAGGTTGACATGGAGCTTGCAATGTGCAGGTGGTATACTGTAGTTGTGTGAGTAGGTGAATAGGTGAATGGGTTAATGATGTGGCGTGAATGCGTGGTATCACAATGGGCCAAACAAATGGCCTAAGTGTCAACCACTGAAACCTAACCTAGAATGAAATATTATAAGCCTTTTTTATTTATATATATATTTTATAACTAATCAATGTAAATCCATGCAACTATTATTTTCATTAATGAAATTTTTTTGGAATTTAAATTTAAATTTTAAATAGAATGTGCCTTTTTTAATTTATTTTGAAGGTGAGTTAGGGTACGTGTTTTAAAAACGAAATAGTATAAGCCTTTGCTAATTCATTTCTGAGTTTTCTCCTTTTTCTAAATCGCATTTTTTAATTCGTAATTTTAAGTTAAAAATATGAATTAAAATAAGTCGCTGGTGTTCATACAAAAATCAACTTTTTTGCTTCATTTTTGGAGTACTTTCTTGATTCGGACTTTTTTAGTTCGGGACCCCTTTATCAGGTGTTTATTATTAATACTATATTATTCATTGCAGTTCCTGATTAAGCGAATTTATTTAGTTCTAATGAACATTTTTGATTACAGAAGAATTTTGAAGCCGTAATGATTACATTTTTATTATTTGCAGCTTTATTATTTTGTATGCGTCGAGGAATAAATACTCTTGGGATAAATAAGTTTTTGCCTGAACAGCTAATATATATGATTTTTTGCTATTATTGACATTTTTCCATTTAGCTAAAATAAATTATTGTATGTGTAGCATTGCTTTTAGAGTAAGATAATTACCGTAAATTGAAGAAAAATTTCCACTAATTAAAAAAAGTCATCTATTATTTAACTCATTAACTATAATTTTATATAATAAAAAAATCTGGAGGTTCAGTTATACGAGGGCAAATCAAAAAGTCTTGCAATATCATATGAAAAAAAAGAGTGAGAGAGACAGCAATATTTTTATTTTTCGACATAATCTCCTTTAAGGTTTATACATTTGTCACATCGATCAATTAACTTACCTAAACCCTCTAAAAAAAAAGATTTCTTTTGCTCCATAAAATATTCATTTACAACAGACTGTACTTCATAGTCACTGGAAAATTTCCGGCCCCTTAGTGTTTTTTTCAAATTGGGAAAGAGAAGTAGTCACTGGGTGCCAAGTCTAGACTGTACGGTGGATGCGGAATTTCCACGAAGCCGCAGTCCTTTAATGCAGCTTGAGCAATATTAGCCTTGCGCACTGGTGTATTGTCGTGAAGAAGCAAGATTTTTTTCCTAACTTTCCTTGGCCGTTTTTCCCGGATCGCTTTTTTCAATTTTCGCAAAACCTCTGCGTAATATATGCCTGTGATTGTGGTTTTCGGTGGCATATAATCGATTATCAAAATTCCTTCAGCATCCCAAAAAATTGTTGCCAAAACCTTACCAGCAGACGGTTGAGTTTTGAATTTCTTTGGTGGTGGTTCACTACGTTTAATCCATTGCATCGATTCTTGTTTGGATTCCAGATCCCAGTGATGAAGCCATGTTTCATCGCCTGTTATTATGTTACCCAAGAAATTTTCTGGATCTGCTTTGTACATATCTAAAATCGCCTTTGAAGTTTAAACACGCATTTTTTTTTGTTCAGCATTCAACAAACGGGGAACCCATCGCGCACTTACTTTCGACATGTGAAGGTGGTCATGTAATATAGTATATGTGGTACCGTATGAAAGAGAAAGTCTCCACGCTAACCGCGGAACAGAAATACGCCGGTCCTCCAATACAATAGAATCAGCCAAAATTACGTTTTCATGGCTAATAGCATCTGCTGGCCGACCCGAGCGGTTATCGTCTTATAATGACTCCCAACCACTTTTGAATAATTTTACCCACTTTGTTACTGTGGCATATGATGGTGCAGATTCGCCGTAAACTTTTGATATATAGTTGAATATATAAATTGCATTTCGTCCATCTTTATAGAAAAATTTAGTAACGGCGCGATATTCAATTTCATTCATTTTAAGAAAAATTCAAAACACATGTTACTAAATTGACAAAAACAAACGAACCGTAAAATTTACATCGAAATGTTCTTCTAGAAGTTTCATCGTGACAAAAAATGGTTTTGAAAAATATATTGTTGTCTCACTCACTCGTTTTTTTCATATGATATTGCAAGACTTTTTGATATACCCTCGTAGATGGAAGTGGAAGCTGAGTCTTTTAAGCCTCATAACAAATAAGGCTATTTACCTTGGTTTAGAATAATATTTAATCATTGTTAATACTAATAAAAATTTTATTTCTTATTTTAATTTAATTTAATTGTATATTTAAGATTTAATTAGTCTCACGACAATTGGTTTTATTTTAATAGATTAAATGACTATGGCTATATGTAACATTGAAGTGTCAGTGGAGGGAAACTTTATGGGTTGACTTATTTGTTGGTTTGCAATAAAATCTATAATTAGACAAATATTGATACGTCGATGTTTTTTGTATTTTTGGGATCAATGGCACTTCTTTAATAAGATTATTTTCTAATAGCTACTTATTACTAATTCTGTCATCTTATAGATTCCTGATTAGCTTAATAGTTTTATTTAATTCTGATTGGGAATAAATTGTAATGGGTTAATTATACATATTCATTATTGATATATTACCTTATAGATTCCAGATTAGCTATTTTTGAAACCAGATGTCTTTGTTTCATTTTTTTTATTAATAAACATATTGGTTTATTAGGGATTGTAAGGTTATCCGTTGGAGAGGGGATCCATCCGTTTGATACTACAATATTTGGATTTGATTTATTTTATTTTATTTGTTTTACGACAATCAAATTATAATTAATTTAGTTATAATAATCACTACATTACATTACATTTATTCTATTCAAGAATAATTTAAATATATCGTACAAAATAATGATTCTCTAACGCATAATAATGACATTTTATTTCAGGAAACTTACTCGTACCATTAAGATGCCAACATTATTGATTATCAATTTTTTTTTGAAATGCTATAATAAAGGTGTGTGGAGGGCCTGGCGTCGCGGCATTGTAAATTGATATAAGGAAATGGTATTAAATAAAATTTCATCACTCATAAAAATGAACTTTTACTTCAGGACATTTACTAATTAATCAATTACTTTTTAGGATGTTGATTGCTGATTATTTATATCCCGAAGAACAAAAATAATTGTGCCGTCTTGTGCTTTACTAACTATTGACTACTAAGGTGTCTGTAACCGGATCAAGTCTATCATACCTAACAACCTTTCCTATCCCTCCATCTTGTTATATGTAAAAGGGGTGTACGGTTGACCCGGCGTATCCGGGATCCTTGCTTAGTCTTGGCCGTACATTCTAATCAATCAATCAATCAGTTAATATTCGTTAACAATTACATTTTCTTGCTGTTTAACATTTACGGATTTTACACATTACGTCGTTTTAAAACATTAGTATTTAGATTACTATTACTAGCAGAAACGAACGATATATTTTGCTAAAACTAAAATCTACATGTTTATAATAAATCAATAATTAAAAGATATAACTATCCAAAAACTGAAAAATATTAAAATTATACAAATGAAACTTTTATTTTAACGTTTTTAGTAATTATCCTAGGGGAATTAGCGAACTCAATATAACAAGAAAAAGTAGATTACGTTTAGATAAAACCAGATAAATAACCAAATTTTTTGCTAAAATCCAAACAAAAACTATGCCTATAACCCATATTAAAACACTATAAATAGTAATTTTTCGATTTAATTTTTAGGAAAACCAGGATAAATTCATAAATATTATCCGGTTATTTTTTTTGTACCAAATACGATCCATATAACACTTTAACCGCACCCATCCACGACGAATATAAAAATTAGAATGGTTTGATAAATATTCCTAGAAAAATATTTCATAATTTAATTTAGAAAAATTAAATTATGAAATATTTATTTTTCCTAGAAAAATATTTCATAATTTAATTTATTTTTTTATAATTCTTCTTCTATGTCTCCGAATTATTCACATAAACGTAAAAACAAGAGGAAATAATTTTTTTTACATTTAGTTAAAATAAATAAAACATTTTCTCACCTTTTGGTATGAATACGAGTACACAAGAAGTTTTTGATTTCATAATGCCATTTAAAAGCGTCAACGATTTTAATTTAATTTCCACTTTGTGTTTTTTTATAATATTTCGAGTTCGCTTGTCATTAACATTATATTCGTGTTAAAATAATTATACGTTGACTTATAGTATAAATTAATGTTTTGGTTAATTAATTATATGTTTTAGTAGGCATATTCTAATGGGACATAAAACAAGCACCTAATTACAAAGGATCAGTTGTCGATTTCCTCTCAATCTTGATTTAGATATGTGGAAATCAATATTGTACGTACAGTGCGAAATAAATATAATTTTTTTTACATTATCAAGTAATGGTGTAATAACTCCAAAATATTAGTAAACATCTGATGAATGTGAAGTTGAGTTACGGCAGTAAATCTCAACTCAAAGTAATTTCTCTCTCTTTCGGTAAGTATTTAAAGCGTAATTGATTTGATAAGTATCACGGTAATAAAAAGTTCACTAGATGTGAGCAAACTAGACGATCTAGTTGAATCAAGTAAAATGTATGTTACTAATTTTCTGATAGTTAACATTTCAAGCAAATTTTGATTATGTGAAACCGCCATTCATAGTATAATATTTTGTTGCATAGCCGGAATTCTTGTTAAATTATGAAATAAACTGTTTTTCTAGTAAAACTAGGACATTTTCAGTTTTAACTGTAATTTTAGCAATACTAATGTACTTCCCGCTTGTTTAGCTGAATTCTGGTAAGTAAAAGTATAGAATTTTTTAATTTTCTAGTAAAATCAATATTTTCCCAACAGAAATTTTATTAAAATAGAGAAATCATTTTTTTAGCCTGATATCAAGTAATCTGTTATGTGGACTGTCTTGTAAAATTCCTAGAATTTTACGAACTTTCTTGTGAAAAATTAAATAATATAATAAAACACAATAAATAAACATTTTGTTTGCCACCATCCAAATTTATCAAAAAAATATTTAAATAATAATAATAAAACCAAAATCATAAATGATCGTTGAAAATCTATACTAAATATATGTTTACGTGGTCGCTCTCACAGAAATTTCCAAAAACTACTACAAGTGCTACGAAAAATTGATCAATATCACGAATATAAATATATACATTAATTATCATATCAGTGGGATAGAAGGTTTTAAATACCTGAACGCACATAATGATCCGAGTATAAAATTTCAAATTTTCACTGTTACATTTTATTCTGTAGCAGATTACACAGAGATATCCGACTACTTCGGCTAACGTCTGAAGCTAGTATTGGCAATCAGAAATCTTAATCATATACCCGCATTACCATATCAGTGGGATAGAAGGTTCATATTAGCCTGAAATCGCATATAATGATCGGAGCACAAAAAATCGAATTTTCACTGTTACATTTTATTCTGTAACAGATTATATAGAGATATTCGACCAGTTCGGCTAAAATCTGAAGCTTGTGTTTGCTATTAGAAATCTCAATCATTTACTCCCAATGTTTTGGTTAATTAGTTATATGTTTTAGTAGGCATATTCTAATGGGACATAAAACAAGCACCTAATTACAAAGGATCAGTTGTCGATTTCCTCTCAATTTAGACAAAATATGTGGAAATAAATATTGTACGTACAGTGCGAAATAAATATAATTTTTTTTTACATTATCAAGTAATGGTGTAATAACTCCAAAATATTTGTAAACATCTGATGAATGTGAAGTTGAGTTACGGCAGTAAATCTCAACTCAAAGTAATTTCTCTCTCTTTCGGTAAGTATTTAAAGCGTAATTGAATTGATAAGTATCACGGTAATAAAAAATTCACTAGATGTGAGCAAACTAGACGATCTAGTTGAATCAAGTAAAATGTATGTTACTAATTTTCTGATAGTTAACATTTCAAGCAAATTTTGATTATGTGAAACCGCCATTCATAGTATAATATTTTGTTGCATAGCCGGAATTCTTGTTAAATTATGAAATAAACTGTTTTTCTAGTAAAACTAGGACATTTTCAGTTTTAACTGTAATTTTAGCAAAACTAATGTACGTCCCGCTTGTTTAGCTGAATTCTGGTAAGAAAAAGTATAGATTTTTTTAATTTTCTAGTAAAATCAATATTTTCCCAACAGAAATTTTATTAAAATAGAGAAATCATTTTTTTAGCCTGATATCAAGTAATCTGTTATGTGGATTGTCTTGTAAAATTCCTAGAATTTTACGAACTTTCTTGTGAAAAATTAAATAATATAATAAAAAAACACAATAAATAAACATTTTGTTTGCTACCATGCAAATTAATCAAAAAAATATTAAAATAATAATAATAAAACCAAAATCATAAATGATCGTTGAAAATCTATACTAAATATATGGTTACGTGGTCGCTCTCACAGAAATTTCCAAAAACTACTGCGAGTGCTACGAAAAATTGATCAATATCACGACTATAAATATATACATTAATTATCATATCAGTGGGATAGAAGGTTTTAAATACCTGAACGCACATAATGATCCGAGTATAAAATTTCAAATTTTCACTGTTACATTTTATTCTGTAGCAGATTACACAGAGATATCCGACTACTTCGGCTAACGTCAGAAGCTAGTATTGGCAATCAGAAATCTTAATCATATACCCGCATTACCATATCAGTGGGATAGAAGGTTCATATTAGCCTGAAATCGCATATAATGATCGGAGCACAAAAAATCGAATTTTCACTGTTACATTTTATTCTGTAGCAGATTACATAGGGATATCCGACTACTTCGACCACCATCTGGAGCTACTGTTGGCCATCAGAAATCTAAATCATATACCCGCATTACCATATCAGTGGAAAAGAAGGTTCATATTAGTCTGAGTTCGCATATAATGATCGAAGCACAAAATTTCAAATTTTCACGGTTATGTTTTCTTCTGTATGAATGATTCTTAGAAATTCATATTTTTAATGAAATCAGTTTAGCTAGCTGAAATGTTAATTAAGAAACTTCATGATAATAAGTTACAGTTTCACAACTTAGTAGTTCCTTCTGAATGTGCTACAGAATAAAATGTTACAATGAAAATTTGAATTTTTGTGGTCGGCGATCGATCGTCGTACGAGAAAGACGCGTTTTTGTCTTTCTCTGTATAGAAAAATTAAAACTTAAATTTTATGTGATTTAAATAAATAAATAAATAAATAATATGTTATATATAAAAGTTATTAATTAAATAAAATAAAATATATAATATAAAGTGTTATTAAATAAATATTAGTGAATTAAAATTAAAATTAAATTAATGTGAAAATATGTCAATATATAAAATAATTTGTGTGACGCAGTGACGCAGCAATGATGAACATCATAAGCTAAGTGTTTTTTGTTTTGTTTTTCATATTTTTTATTTATATTTTGTTTAATTTATATATTTTATAAAAATCTATCTAAATTTTAATTTTATTAATATAAATATGTTTTACTATTTGCATTTGTAATATGTGTCGTAGTAATGTTGTGGTATGGTTTACGGTGTGTGTGTGTGTATGTGTGTGAGTGCACAGCAACATTAGTTTTTATATCCCTTTTCCTGCCTGCCCACACAACTCTGTCGGTAGGGCGGGAGAACCATGTCAAAGGTTTGTGTTTGTGTGTGTTTTGGACCAGCCTACACATTTATGCATTCCTTTCAAACTTATTTTCGTTCTGAAAAAACACTATGACTAAACACACAATTGTGTTGGTTGTACTTCAAATCAAGCGAAATTTTTAATTATTGTGGTAGAAAAAGGGATGTATATGTACATACATTCACGCAGTCAAATATAACGCAGTCTAGTTTAAAGACAAATAAGACAAAAAGGATGAAAATAAAAATACTCTTCAGTAGCTTATCATTCATTATCCGTTCATTTTCATATGAATTTTTTTTATGCTAATTTCTCTTCGCTCTTGAATAGTAAAATGAATTTTCAGAAATGTTATGCAGTAAAAAATTAATAGTGTCTAGTGAGCGAATAATGAGAAACTAAAAAGGTTGATCTTATTTTTTGTGTTAGCGTACGGGATCTACTGCTCTTTTGGTTTTACTTTTCTATTCTAATAAGAAAGCGAAAATTCATTGTAGTACTGATTGGACAAAATGTATTGTTGCCTGTATTGAACGATCGAATAGATGATACATATCATTTCTTTCTACTTTATTCTTGATAAGTGAATAGTAAATCAAAATAGTTTTTGTTCCTTTACATATTTCTTGTTGAGATCAGTTTTACAAATAATGCATTAATTCCGTGGAAAGATTTGTTGACAGCAATTTTTTTACTGATAATACGCAAAAAAAAAAAAAACTTTAAAATTTCATAAGAGTGATAAAGAACAGAAATATTTTTTATTTTCATTTTATAGTAAAATTTTATGGTTTTACATTTTCGCATAACCTACAAATTTCTTAAAATTTTTAATTTGTACATTATTTCGTACAATTCGATTTTTGTTTTTTATATATTTTAATTTTAATATCCTATACCACTAAAAACCTCTAACGTTAACAAATTTCAACACAAAAAATACAAATCGACATCTGAGTATAAAAATGGCGGACGACTTATTTTGTATGAGTGTGACAAAAATTTCTTATCTTTACATACATTTTTTGTACATATGTATGTGAAAAATACTGCCATAAAAAAAGTCCAATTTACATTTTTATGGCAGTATTATGCTAGTAAACTACCACCATCACAACTATTCTCTCAGTAAAATTTTACTGACAACATGTTTTGTTTCGTACACAACCATTAAAATCTATATTTTTTTGCTCGCTTTTATTTTTACTGACAGCAGATTTTTCCCATGGAATAGGAACATGACACTGTTCGATCGGTGTAGAGTGAACAATATATTTTAACGAGCGACTTTTTTAAACCCTGATATAGGCGTATGTGTGGATTTGTGTGCATATGCATGTGTGTGTAGGCTCATATGTATTTATACTTATGTATATGTTTAGTTATATATACGCATGTGTATATATATATAATATGATTGAATGTTTTTACCTTTTTATAATCATTTTAATATTTTAAAATATTAATATTTTAAATGTGTATGTATGTAAATTTTTTGTGTATATATGAATGTATGTGTGTATGTGTATATATGTATATATGTATGTATGTATGTGTGTATATATGTATATGTATGTATATGTGTATATGTGTGTATGTGTGTATATATGTATGTATATGTGTATATATATATAAATATTCATGACTTTTTTGTAGATTGATTTAAAGGGATGAGACCTCATATGTGTTACGGCATGGCAAAGGGAAAATGGTTTTTAATTTTTTATTTCCATTTGTAATGACAATTAAATCTTTGATGTGATATCCTTCGGCCTTTTAATGTTGACTGTTTTTTTTTAAATTGCTTACTGCTGGCACTATTTTATCTAAAATAATTTCTGGCTCAATAATATTTCTCGAAACAGGTTCGTCTTTGCATGGGAATGATATATACGAATATCGATTGATTTGAATTCTAAATCCTAATCAACGACCTGCTCATGCACCAATTGTGTAAAAAGCCTTCCGCTTGGTTCTATCTTCCGTTCGTGTCATCACCTCACATAAATCATGATCGTTTTTGTTTGATTGAGACAGTATACTGCGGAAGATGCATAAAATCATTTTTGGGCTTAATTGGAATTCTAGCAAATCGCAATTCTAGCAATTAGCATTAATTTGGGAGAGGCTTAGTTCGGCTGGGTCATCTGTCAACTGGTTGTTTTGACGTGTAAATGGAGGAATAGGAAAATTTCTTGGCCGATTATTTTCGGATTTGTTTGTTGAAAAATCCAGTACTTCACCCGGGATTTATGTTGAAATCCCGGTTCAGCTCAACATATCAGATTCGAACATGATTAGTTAAGACATTGCTTAGCACGGCCGAACTCCAGAACTTCTCTAAAATCCATTTTTACATTCACATTTAATTCTGCTTGCCTGATTTGACAATAATTGGTCGAGGTATGGCCAAGTTCCATTCAGAATTATCGAATTTTAGAACTTTATCAAAAAGACACATTAAAATCCCAATACAAGTTGATCCTAATTTATTAGAATCCTAGCCCAGCTCTACAATCTAAACTGGAAAATTTCGGTTGGAAACGGCCTATTTCATTCATTATAGCTGAATCCAAAAATTTCGTCAAATTCGGCTTTGCACCCCGAATTTGATCATCATTTGTTTTGAGTTTGCTTAGTTCCATTGAACATGCTAGAGTGCCAATCCAATTCTGCGTACCATATTTAACAGTTATTGGTTGAGGAATAGTAAAGTTCCATTGAGCATGATATAAATATCCTGTGCACTATAATTATACTTGGTAATTAATCGAATATTCTCTTCTTTGGTGAACAAAACTAATAAAATATTTGAAATTTTTGCGAATTAAATTAAAATTGTTTGAAATATCCTATCAGGTAGTTAATCTGGTATTGAATAACATTGATATTTTTCCGGGAACCATTGCCTTTGGGATGCCTTACATATGAAATTTTTTGTTTTTTTATATATATTTTTTTTATTATTTTTTTTTTATTTTTTTATTTTTATTATTATTATTATTATTTTTTTTTTTTGATTTAAGGGTTAAATACTAATGAATTTTAGACTAAGTTTGATATAATTTAAATAATTATGGTTTCAGGAAATCCTATTGTAAGTCGTGTAATTGCAGGAGGATTAAATTAATAAATGTTTATATTATATTTAGGAAGCTGGAAAATATTAATTTAGAATTAAATTTCAGAAAATCTACAGACGTGAAATAATATTTCTTTGAAATATTAATTGTTGATTGTGTAGATTAGAATGGTGTTGTCATTGCATTAATAACTATCGACTTTATTTAGGGGTCTGCAACTGGGCCGATTTAATCAATTAAATTTTGCATTAATTTACAATTACATTTCAGGAAATTTCCAGATGTACGTGAAATAATACAAATTTTTTCTCAGGTTGCTGATTTAGGGAAGCAATTGTTGAAGACCAATACCATCGTTATCCACTAAACCTATTAAACCTTTATCCTTCCTTAGTAGATTAGTATTGTGCTGTCTTTGTGTTACTAACTATCGGCTATACCTAGGTGTCTGTAACCGGGCCGATTCTGTCCCACTTAACTAACCTATCCAATCCTTCGGTTTTGTTATATGTAAAAAAGAGTGTACGGTGGGCCCGGCGTCACCCGGGAGCTCCTGTGTAAGAACTTGGTCGTGCATTCAGAATCAATCAATCAATCAATCAATCACAATGAAAATTTGAATTTTTGTGCTCCGATCATGATGTGCAGACTCAGGCTAATCTGAAACTTCTATCCCACTGATATGATAATTAATGTATATATTTATATTCGTGATATTGATCAATTTTTCGTAGCACTTGTAGTAGTTTTTGGAAATTTCTGTGAGAGCGACCACGTAACCATATATTTAGTATAGATTTTCAACGATCATTTATGATTTTGGTTTAATTATTATTATTTTAATATTTTTTTGATAAATTTGCATGGTAGCAAACAAAATGTTTATTTATTGTGTTTTATTATATTATTTAATTTTTCACAACTCAAATAGCTTAATATACGATGAAAAAAAAATATTTCGGGATGAGAATTTAAGATAATGCAGTTTTTATAAAATTTTCGGGATGGCCCGAAAATATTAGAGATGTAAAAAAGACACACTTAACTTAACTTCACATACATCATTGGAACAAGGAATAATTTCAACTTTGATGGCATGGCGTACTACATTCGGCAATCATTTCTGTTAATTTTCGGTATAATTGAAAACGATTAAAAAAAAACATTATCTCAAATATGGAAAGAATTTTCTATATTGGATTGTATTAAAACTATAGCATAGTCGAATACTGAACGTTGCTTCACGTTTAGGAGTTGCAGGATTGGTAGATATGACCGTTTAAGACATACAAGAATTATTTCAAGAACATAATTTAAATGAAGAGGAACTAACAGAAATTATACAAATGTCCACCTTTAATGAGCCCCTTAATAGTAATTTCGAAACCATAAACGAAGAATCGATTACAAAATTAAGCTTGAGTGATGTGGAACAGGGAATCGAAATGGCTAAAGAATTGGAAAATTATTTTATTGATAACGACGATTCAGTTAAATTTCATTCATAAAAGTCCCAAAAAAATAATTTCAAAGTGTTTTAAATGTTAGATTAGACAGTTTTTTGTTGTTTTCCTTCTGTCTCTTCAACCACTCGTTGGCCTAATTAAACCAAGGTTTTGTGATATTTATTATGTCACTCGATCTGGAAGTGGGAAACTTTTTCGTAGCTATTTCTGTAATTTAAATAAATGATTTAGATGCTGACTTAACGATTTAATTTAAACAATTTTATCTTTAATCATATTTAAAATCTGATTGGATTTAACCGGCAGCTTATCATTTTTTACCGAACAAGGAATATTTAGTAGCGACTTCGTTTGATAAAATGCTGGCTACGCAGTGTTTGTTGAGTTTGTCTAATGACTAAATATTATTTATTTGCCATCAATATGAAATATATTACCAATTTTTTGCAGGTGGTGGTATCGCTTTTATTAATTTGTTCAAGCTCTCAAAATTCCTCTGGGGTTGTGCATGGAATATTAAATAATGTATCGGAAAAGCTTAAATTTGTTGATTTGTCTCTATGATTTCTTTCTTTCTGTTCTCGGCGAAGAAATTTAATTTCTCGCAAAACCTGTTTCATTAATTCAATATTTTCTATAAGTAATTTATGCCTGAAACCATTAGAGCTTAAGGATGGCGGATCTCAGTTTATTTCGTAGGAGGTGGAAATCTTACTATTAGTTTTTTTGTATGGTGAGATATTTTGATTTTCTAAAAATACTTCATTTAGTTCCTTGAATTTGAGATGATGTTGTGTTAGTAGTACCATGGCCTTTTTTTTGTATATAAATTTTTCAGAATACTGGATCGGAATATTTTTGTTTAAAAACTGGATTGGTCTACTTGATTTGCTATAGTGAGTTAGTGTGGTTGTTTCAATATACTGGATTGGTGCACTTACTTTGATATAGTGGATAGGTGTGCTTGTTGATGGTATTACATTACGTATATCCGAAGAAATTTATGCTTATAATTACAATTGTCATTAGGACCGAAATATTCAGAACCAAGCGGTGTTAATTTATTATTTTGATTTTGAAAAATTTGATCTAAAATATTAAAAAAACATTAATAGTAATTAAAGTGTGCAAAATTCCTTTGAAGAATTAATTCAAAAACCCACAAGGAAAAAAGAAATTAAAGCAACCAGCTGTAATATATAGAGAACGATGCTAGCAGAAGAGAAACACCTCAGTAAGATTTAAGGATTTAAAGTTTCAGTGGTTGCTATCGCAAACTATGGCCACTTTGGCCCATTGTGGTACCACTTATTCACTCCACATCATTAACCCATTCACCACTTACCTACTCACACAACTATAGAGTATACCATCTGCACATTGCAAGCTCCATGTCAACCTGTACATTGATGTGGCCAGTGGGTCGGCGCTGAATTCTGCACTCCATCAGAGGGTCTTAGTTGTGTTTATTGACATCACCGATCATAATCGGTGGCAAAAATTCAATTTGCATCTAGCCTTTGATGGAATTCGAACCCAGTACCTCGTGGCCCAAAAGCCAAAGCTTAAGCCACTGCACTATAGTTGTCCGGCCCCTAACAGCTCGTTAAATCGTAGGTGGATATCAGAGCAATAGCATCTAACACAGTTACGTGGTCCAGCCTTGTGAACGCCTTATATTCCTAAATTGAGGATAAAAAAAATACTTTGGTCGCAGCTGATAGTACCAATTACGCAGTCGGAGTTTAAGAAAAATTTAATAACGACTTATAGCGTTACACAAAATATTGGAAACAAATAAAATTAATAAAAGAGCGAAATCTGACACAACACTGCTAGATGTGTGGGCTGCAACCGGAAAATATTCAAAGACATAGTTTTTGAGTAGAATAATTGGTTCAGTATCTCGAAACAGGAAACAGCGTAAATTGCTATGTCTTCATCTAATAAGTTAAGAAACTTTCCAAAAAACTTAAAGTGCTGCTAAAAAATAGTGAAAGCGGGGGGTAAAGGGAACAATAGCAGTTTGCACCTAGGAAGCTTGAGACTTAGGGGTATATCCTCCATCCGGTCGCCAATTAAATATTTGCGATCAGAAATATGGTTACTAGATTTATTTTGCCATGCAAATTGATAAATTTTTTTAAAATTTAAATTTGTTTTGCGATTGTAAAGTAGAAATACACGAAAAGACTGCTACGCATTTTCCGAGGTCGCAGTCTTTTCATGTATATCTACTTTAAAATCGCAAAGCAAATTTAAATTTTAAAAAAAATTATCAACTGGCATGGCAAAATATATCTAGTAACCATATTTCTGATCGCAATTATTTAAATTGCGACCGGATGGAGGATATACCCCTTATTCAGACAACAAAATTACACTGGGCCTAAAAACATCAAACTACTGAGCATATACCCAATGGAAACCAACTATGATTTTCAATGAATTTGTTCTTCACAAGTTTTTATGGCAAAACTACCAGTTTTTCTGACAAAATTTAATAATACACAGAGTACACCGCAAATAAATTTGATAGTTTTTTAAATATGCAGCGCCATGTTTAAATGCAATTTATCATGTTTTTGATTGTTAGTTCTGCATTATTCAAATGCTTGTGTTATTTCATCAGACACTTGTAAAATTTATTTTCATGTGGTTTCCTGATACTATAAAACACTGATACCCCATTTTTATCCCAAAAATAACGATATTTTCAATAAATCATTTTAAATGAAAAACTAGACAAACATCAAAATAATTTGATATTTGTGTCTGTTGTTATGCTGGTGCTGTACGTATATATGTACTGAATGTGGTATAACATACATTTCCTTGTTTTACAACAAAGCATGATAGAATTTTTTTTGGTACAAATGTAATAGAGAATCTAATTCAATATCAATCTGTCTAAATAAGAAAAATATTATTTATCACATTTGTGCTGATATGTGATAAGAATTTTTCTGTGTTGATTTTTATGCTTACATCAATTTTCGAATTCTGAACATAAAACACTACAAATAAATATATATACAAACATTTAGTATTTTTTGTATTATGTTTGGTTTGGATTCTATGTGTGCACGCTCGTACATATACCCATCTAAAACAATCCATACAACAAAAATCTCCTATGGAAAGACACAAAAATCAAATAAAAAAAATTGAAAATCAATTTGTTGATTTCTCATCATGTTAAATTATCAATTGAAAATGAGAAATGGTTAGATTTTTTTTAGTCTATTTAATTTAATTGGATAGAACTGCGGGAGATTTGGGAGAACATCATACTTGTATTAACAGTAGGGTAACAGACACCAGCACATTATTGATAAGTTGGAGTGTTTAAACAAAATACCTTTGTCTGCTTTTAAAATTTAAAAACGATAGCCACAACCCAATTTTTATTAGTTGTGATATTCCTGAACCTGAGTATATCGTACAAAAAGTACATTCCATATGGAAAATAGAAACTACAATTTTCACTCAAAGAGATAAAATAAATAATCACTGAACTGTTGATATTGTTAAAGGTGCCCCTTCCGGAAATTTTTTTGGGCCAAACATAAAGGTGACCTATCAACTAATAGAAAACGCTTAAAATACGCATTTAGATATTAAAATTAAATAAAAAAATAATTTAGATCAGGGATGGGCGTGGTAAATTATACAATATAATTTAGGACATCAACAAAGTTGACAACTTTTACAACCTAAGAAATGATTTTAAATACTCAATTTTCTCATTATTTTAAGTTTGTTTTACGTTCGCCCCTGAATAGAGTTGTAGTCTAGGTACTAGGTAATTATCTAATCAGTCTAGGTACCAAATAAGTTTAATATTTTTTTTTACTAAACGAATTAAATTATTCGTTAGTATTTGGACAAACATCTGCGCTGACCTTAACAGATTCGGCCAAAGGTCATATTTTAATTCAATTCTATACAAAAATATAAAGAAAGTTGGGCACAGCTATTATAAAAAGTAAAAACAAGATTAAACATTGCTTAAAACTAATTCTTTCTATTTTGAGCATTTTTAAATTAAAAATTGAAATAATTCTTGAATTTTTATTTAGTTTGACACATCTATCGAAAAATATGGAACAACTACTAATAATCAATATTTTTAATAGATTATTTGCTTTGCTCGCCTTCTCTAACACGTAGATTTATTTCCGCGGTGGCAGATTTTTATCGGTCATAAAAAGACAGTCATGACAATGAACAATTTTATCATTTTCTGTTTGATTTTGTATGTGTCTGTAACTGTAACATACATTTTCTCATTACAATATTTAAGCAAACTTGCCAGTTGGCATTTTAAATGTCGCGCATATTATACGTATATTTTTGTAATCCTTCCACAAATCGACGCGCATCGATTTGAATTTTCCAATATGGGTTTCAATCGATAGGAATACATCAGTGATAGTCTAGTTCTACCTTGTTTACCTTGGATGTATATACCAATACACTTAGCACGCTGGATATGACGAAATTTGTTTCTCCTTATTGCTATTAGTGAGCTGCCAATCACGATACGCAAGACAAATACTCGGATATATATAGTTAAATAAGGATATCGTTTGGAATTTATATTATCCGCATTCAAATATTTGTTCAAGTTTTTCTAGATCTTCAACTAATGTCACCTTTTTTTCTTCTAAACGGTAGTACGCAGCTGACGAAAAATATAATTTTTGCTGGTGTCTAAAATTAACTAAATAAGTTATTCCACGAAAAATTTGTTTGTTGATTTTCGTAAAATTTTAACGCAGCTAACTTCATGCTGATTTATTAGTTTTCTATAACTTCATTCGTTTTCGTTTGTACGCTTGAACTTTAGATACGTCTAGGCAGATTATTCACTTAAATTTTAGAAAACCAAAAAGTTCGGCCATGTTGGCTGAAAATTTAATATTCAAATTCCCTTTTATTCTCCATTTCCTTGCCGCTTCCATTAATTTCAAACTAGCCAACATCATTGCAAAAACGACAAGCCTGACTTTGATGCTGCCACCTCCAGTATATAGAGACATCCAACAAATCCCGCAAAGAATGAAAAAGGTTTAAATGTGGAATTCCACACCAAAATATTAATTCAACTGGATGGAAGATATGTCTAGCCTCAGTGACATAAGTTGCTTTATATCAAGACTCGCAACTTTCGCTAAAAATTTAAAAAATCATCCGATTTAATTTTATTTATTTAAAAATCACTGGGACCTCCAAACCCACGTAAAAAGCCTAATTATGAAGTTTCTTTCAGATCAATCAATCCGTATGAGCTGCATAGAGACTTCATTCCTGATGAAATACAGATTATCGTCTTAATCGCCGTATTTGTCAAAATCCTAGAAATTTGATGTACACCGGTATCGTTACAAAATCTAGCTTTTGATCTTGCAGTTCCAATCGGCTGTGATATAGAACACTTCTCAAAAAGATTGAATAAAACAAAAAAGTTCAAACATCAATAGAACCTTTAAATTTATGTAGTAGGTAACCTTAGTAAGCTTAATCCCGATCAAGTAATCCTTCTTGGCTGAACTGGGGTTGAAACACCCCCTAGTAAAAAACTCATCTTCCTACCCAAACCGCTGTCTCTTCCCAAACCGTGGGAAACTGGTTTGTTGTCAAATTAAGTAAGAATCATCCAGTTCACGATCGCTCCTCTCGACGATGACAGATCTTTAAAACCATCTGCCAAACAACAAAAACAATTGTATAAAAGCTTGCACCACCGATGAATTTACTTCAGCCAAAACTCACTGGGAACATCTTATGATCTGCATTGGTATCGATATGAGAGAATAGATAAAGTTACCCATAAAGCCTTATTCCGATCATTCAATCTATCTGGGTTGCAGAGAAAAGACAGACATTCAGTCTGCACAACCCACATATACACCCATCAGACAGAGATCTTTAAAAAGACATATGCCTTATCCTCGGCGATACAGCGAATTGCAAATCTGAAATAATCTTGGGGTGAAATTTATTCATGACTACACACGTGAAATAAAATAAAATATAGACACGATTAATTCTAATTAAACCTACAGCTGATTTTTTATCTTTTTTTCTTTGAGGTCTTAAACCAAAGCACAGCAACCAAGAATACTATTGGCCTCAACACCGTCACTGACCTACACACCACGCAAAAATTCCTAAACCAACCAGCAATTTATATCTCTGTTTGTATGGCCGTGCGTACCTGCGTGTGTGGTGTCGTGAAGAGCAAATATTATTTACTTAGATAATTGCCTAGTCGCAGCTAACCCCACACACAAGTTTTTTTTTCCAAAAATTTGGAGGTCTCCCCCCATTTGCATCACTACTAAGAAAACGACTAAGAAAGAACATATTTTAGATTAAACAATATTAGCTAAACAAAACTTCGAAAATTCAAGACAAACAGCATTTTTCAACAAAAAAAAACTATGTCTAAAACAACGGCGTCTGCACAGCCCAGTCAGACCGACGGATTGGAATTTAAATCCAAACCCAAGCTTCAAAAATTAAGTGGCGGATCACTGTGATATACGGCCTAAGTCGAATAACTAGAAGTGACAAAAACCCACAGAAAAGTTGCCGCCCCTTGCAAACTCCTTTAAAAGTATACTTTATACGAAAAGAGGCTACGAACTAAAAGATTCCTAACCAAATCTACAACAATATCGGTCAAAGTCAGTCCTCAAAAAATTCAAGCGCAACTACGACTTCTTAAGAAAAACCATTTTTTTACAAAAACTCGATATTTTGAACTAAATTTGGAACTAAAATAAGTTAAGATAACCTTCTTAACCTTTTCAAATATGACGATTCTTAAAATCATTTACAAAAGTTCGGCATTTTTACAGTCCCGATATTTTGGCATGAAACCTCTTATCTAAACCCCTTTCACCAATTTGAAGATCCTGGCGAAACTTGGTGTACTGAAAGTAGCAGCTTTCATGGAAGCGCTTTCAACCAGACATCAAAAAATTCATTCAAAAGAATTTCATTTGTTACAAAACAGATTAACAAGAATTTATAATATTCACTTAAAAATCAAAATCGAAATATTGTGAATTTTTTTTATTCACGACTTTATGATTTCTATTTTCTCATGAACAACTAAACACAAGAATTTTGATTTTCGTAAATGAATGTTTTAAAAAATGATGAATATTATATATTCAGTTAACGGATGAAAATATGAAAAAATAGTAAACTAATTCACAAACATTTTAAAATATCAAACTCATGAATTATAAAATTCTTTCCGGAACCAATTTCATATTTTGTGAGAAACAACCTTTTTACAAATTTTGATTTTGCGATTTTTATCAAAGTGACACGGTTTATCAAAGAACTAAAATTTTGATGAACAATTTGATACAGAAAATTTCGATATTTTAATATTAGTCAATGATAAATTTATATCTATACCTGGAGGAATTTAGTTTACATGATGGTTAGGTTTGGGATGCCAATACGTAACGGGATGCTAATCCGTTAGAGGGGCTTGACAAAGTGTTGACAAAATTTTGCTCCTAGAAGAAGTAAACGATTATTGGGGAATAATTTTCAAGTTGTTTAATATAGAGCGATCACGTTTTTGCTTGAGATTTAATTTACGTTCAAGTGCTTCTTTTATTATTCTCTCTATTTGGAGAACTAAGATGCTTTATAGTGAAAAATGAATTATGAAAAAAATCCTTGCAATATTAATATTAAAAAATGTCTTAATTATATTGCATAAATGCGGTATATGTATTGTAACGATCGTCCGCTACGCCTTTGTCGTTCCAGGATGATATGGTTGGATACCCCTGCCTAGTACGTCTATTGTTAAGGTTGGTTACCAACCTTACTCGATGTATAACCATAAATTTACTTAGAGGATATTGTTTTTTTTTGGTGAAAACCTATAAATTGGTAAACATTCAAAAAACGGGGATCAGTGTGTGAATAATTTTGATGAGTCGATCATCGTCGGTCAGTCAGTTTTTTTTTTCTAAATAAAATAGAGATCAAGTTGGATCAGTGCTTTTGCATATTAATTAATCACTGCCTGGTCGGCAAATATAAAAAAAAATTAAACAAAGAAAATAATAAATTTACTTTGTATATTAATACTAATAATACACAAAATTTAAATAACTTTGAAAATTTTTGTTAAAGTTAGATTCATTATCTAGTTAATAACCAATTATAATACCGTTTGTGGGTGCAACTAAGTAATGGAAAAAAAACGGTTACCGCCGATAAAAACTTTTTCTCAATAAGAAATTGGGTGTGGTAGTGAATAAAAACCAAATAATAATTAAATAAAATAATAATAATAAGTTAAGCTAAGTATAATAATAAACTCTATAATAATTAGTATACCAATAATTCATAAGTCCGAAAACTTATTATATGTGATAATAATCCATGGTGAATGGGACTTTATTGTGCGCCAAATAAATCCGCAGAATTTAATTCTCGGTTAAATAAACTAAAAGGTGTGGTGTAGCGAAAAAAAAAAAAAAAATCATGTGTTTCGTTTTCCATTTAAACAAACACCAAATTATTCCGTTTAACGGAATTCTTGAAAGTCAACGTTAACACAGTCTATGTGAAGGATACAGTCATGGATATCGTTCAACATTTGGATATAATACCGCAACCAGCGTCATCGGCATCATCACCGTCAACTTGCGCAAGTTTTTGAATTTAATTTTTATTTAATATCTCTATATTTATCGTATCTTTTATATTATTATATTCTCGAACAAAATATTAATTTTCGATCAATTTATTATAATGAATTTTGTGCTTTCTATCTAATGTTGAATTCTTAAGTAACACCTTAATTTTGTTAGTTACTATTTTTTTTTTTTTTTTTTGATAATTATTATTTTAATTAAGTTAGTTAAGTTTCTCTGATGACAGCTAATGATTTCTTTCCGCGGCTTATGCATGATTCTCTACGCGTATCCGTTAGATTTCCTAATGACATTATTAGCTATCATCACGATTTGATGACGTCATCTTAGTAGTAATTATTCGATGTAATCATTCCCGGTTTTTTCTTTTTTTTGTGTAATTTAGTGATTATATAGAAGTATGATTTGTTTGTTCATTAAAAGAAAAATATTAACGTTATGGTTATCGATTGTTCATTTAAAGTTTGTGTTTTGTTGGTATTAGTATTAAATTTCTTTGGGGTTACATTAACTTATTACACTTCTGTAATATTTTGCTGTTCGAAAAGTGTTGCTTGCTTTTCAGAATGAGAGGCTAAATTAGCTATAACTAAGGATGAGGCCTAGGTAAGTTAGGTGAGTAGATCCCGTTTGCATTCCTGTTTTCTTTTCCTTTTTCTGATCCTACCGTTATCCCTGCGGTCTAGCACGTCCCACTCATGCCTTAGGAAAGCCCACCCCATTACCCTGAGCCTTAGCCGGCTAAACATGACCGCCCTTAAGCCTCTGAGTGGGGAAAATTTCTGTTAACTGTCAGTCCCTAGGACAAGACACGTTACAGTATCTAAAAAACTATAATACAGTAAACGCTCGATTTAACGGATCCTGATTTAACGGACCTCGATTTAACGGACCCTCGATTTAACGGACTATTTTTTATTTTCCATTTCCCGGTTGCCGATTATGATGGGATTGGGTATATAAATGGGAAATGGGATTCTTAAAGATTTATGGAAGATGTTTGGAATATTGTCACCTTGGATGGAACTCGGGCAGTTTTCAACCGATTACGATGGGATTGGATTTGTTTAATTACAATGAGATTCATTAATGATTTCTAGAAGAAGTTTCTTAATATGGTCACCTAGAACACGGCTATTACTTAACCGATAATGATGAAATTTGGCACGTCGGATAAATATGGGATTATAAAACGATAAACTGCTGTACTCGTCAGAGGATTTATGCTCTTGCATTGCAAGTACCTAAAAAGTGTAAATTTCCGCTTGGTTCGAAATGTTCTACAAATGTCAATGCCTTAGAAAGTACGTATATGTATATAGTATATATTTTTTTATTTACGAGGGCAAATCAAAAAGTCTTGCAATATCATATGAAAAAAAAGAGTGAGTGAGACAGCAATATTTTTATTTTTCGACATAATCTCCTTTAAGGTTTATACATTTGTCACATCGATCAATTAACTTGCCTAAACCCTCTAAAAACAAAGATTTCTTTTGCTCCATAAAATATCCATTTACAACAGACTGTACTTCATAGTCACTGGAAAATTTCCGGCCCCTAATTTTTTTTTTCAAATTGGGTAACAGAAATTAGTCACTGGGTGCCAAGTCTGAACTGTACGGTGGATGCGGAATTTCCACGAAGCCGCAGTCCTTTAATGCAGCTTGAGCAACATTAGCCTTGTGCACTGGTGCATTGTCGTGAAGAAGCAAGATTTTTTTTCTAACTTTCCTTGGCCGTTTTTCTCGGATCGCTTTTTTCAATTTTCGCAAAACCGCTGCGTAATATATGCCTGTGATTGTGGTTTTCGGTGGCATATAATCGATTATCAAAATTTCTTCAGCATCCCAAAAAATTGTTGCCAAAACCTTACCAGCAGACGGTTGAGTTTTGAATTTCTTTGGTGGAGGTTCACTACGTTTAAAACATTGCATCGATTCTTGTTTGGATTCCGGATCCCAGTGATGAAGCCATGTTTCATCGTCTGTTTTTATGTTATCCAAGAAATTTTCTGGATCTTCTTTGTACATATCTAAAATCGCCTTTGAAGTTTGAACACGCATTTTTTTTGTTCTGCATTCAACAAACGGGGAACCCATCGTGCACTTACTTTCGACATGTGAAGGTGGTCATGTAATATAGTATATGTGGTACCGTATGAAAGAGAAAGTCTCCACGCTAACCGCGGAATAGAAATACGCCGGTCTTCCAATACAATAGATTCGGCCAAAATTACGTTTTCATGGCTAATAGCATCAGCTGGCCGACCCGAGCAGTTGTCGTCTTCTAATGATGCCCGACCACTTTTGAATAATTTTACCCACCTTGTTACTGTGGCATATGATGGTGCAGATTCGCAGTAAACTTTTGATATATAGTTGAATATATAAATTGCATTTCGGTCATCTTTACAGAAAAATTTAATAACGGCGCGATATTCAATTTCATTCATTTTAAGAAAAATTCAAAACACGTGTTACTAAATTGACAAAAACAAACGAACTGTAAAATTTACATCGAAATGTTCTTCTAGAAGTTTCATCGCGACAAAAAATGGTTTTGAAAAATATATTGTTGTCTCACTCACTCTTTTTTTTCATATGATATTGCAAGACTTTTTGATATACCCTCGTATTTTACTAAACAGATCAAGTTGAATGATATTTATTTTTTTCTGGTTATTCACCATTTTATGAATCTTTTATATTGTACTAAACAATAAAAACACTATAATTTTCCATTATATTTGTGCAATTTTATCACTAAATTTAATTTGAAATTTAAAAAAATTGATGTGATAATTTTTTATTTTATGTTTATTTTTTATCTCGTACTGGTTTCAAAAGTTCTCTCTTCGTCAGTTATTTTCGTCAGCTATATTGATAAATTGTTGATAGCAGGCATCTTTCTTAAAGTAAGCGGTTCATGATGTTAACATGTTTCTGGTAAGGCTAGACGCCTAACATCTATCACCAATACGTGAACCACTCACGGAATTAGAGGGTTGAGCGGCAGGCCAACTACCTACTCTCACAAAAAATCACGTGATGAACCCTACACAAAGGGCAGGGATAAATTTATAGTATTCTTATCAACAACGATCTCAAAAACTAAAGAACATGGAGTATGATGCCTTCTAAGACCTTGAGATATCCAATGCCATCATAATCGGTTAAGAATTAGTCCAGTTCCGTTCCAGGTTGCCTAGTTCCAGAATCCCATTTCCATCCAGCATTCCAATCCCATCATAATCATTTGAGAAATGAACGAGTTCTGTCCTAGGTGGCCATATTCCAGAACAATTGCAAAACCTATAGAAGATTAAATTTAAAAACTTTCGAATTTAACGGATAATCGGTTTTAACAGACAAATGGATTTAACGGACAATCGGATTAAACAGACTCCCCAGTTAAATTGAAGTTTTACTGTAATTGTTTGGAAATAATATATGGGAGATTTGTAGCGAATACAATAGAATTTAAAATTTAAATCGCACGCTAGAAACAAAACATTTTTGCCATTTTCAAAAAAAAATTGAATTTAACCACTTGGACGTAAAATGAAGCATAAGCTGTTACCAATTGAACGAAAACATGTTTGTTCCTTTAAATATTTTGAGGGTTATACTTTAGTAGTTGTGTGCCTATTTCTTCTGAACAAAATTTTGATCCGCACTCAGTAATTCGGAGCGTATCATAAATACCTTTCCCTTTTCAGGCGGCTTGTTCCTCAGAGCCAACCAAGGAATTACCGCTTTGGAATTAGCATCTCAAATGAGATCACCTTATGTATTATGAATAAATATATGTTATACCATAATAATGTTTAATTAGGTTTTTATTGATTACAAAAATGTACAGGGATGGAGTTTTTATTTTAGTATAAAATAAAATAAATTCAGCGATCCTGATAAAAATCTAACATTTAATAACAATTCTAACTAAATCAAATTTTATTTAATAAAAACTTTAATCTTTATATAAAATAATGGGATTAAATATATCAGATTTGAAAAAATATAAAACCGAAAAATATTAATTATTAAAACTTCATTTCCTTAATACTCTGTATTTGTTTTTATTAAAATACAATTTTAATTAACATTATACACTAAAAGAAAAACTACATACATACCGGAGTATGCACAAAATTTATCTATCTCGTTCTAATGAAACAAACAAAAAATACAAAATAGAAAAATATTCACCAAAAATCAAAATCGTCAATTTCGTGAATAAAACATCTTCATCACATCCACTCTTTTTTTTTCTCTGAACGTTGGTTCGTCATGAATTATCATTTTATTAATTTGTGTAACTTTTACTTGACATTCTCAATACAAAACAAGAGAATGGCCCATGCCACACGAGCATTTTTTCTATTTTGGCATTTTTTTTCTACCAATGTTTTGTTCTGCTCTCTCTTAAATAAAATTTTAACTAAAATGAGTCAAAAATGTCCTTGAAATATTTTTTATTTCATTTATGTTTGAGTTGTGTGGTTGAACAGAAAATTTGTTTAAGTCGCAATTAAAACTTGTATCATAGGTAAACGGGGAAAGAAACGAAGAAAAATGCCGCATTTTTTTTACGTGTGGCATGGGCCAATGAATATTTTTTTCGAATGAAGAAAATACTTTGTTATAGAAGAATATTCATGTGCATAAAAAATAGAAAAATTTATTTTCGAGAATATTTTTGATTCTCCATGTTTGTGAATTTTTTAATTCATGAATTTTTATGCACAATTATAAATGAAAATTCTTTGATGTCTGCTTTCAACCTTTGCAGTGATGTTGAAAAGTTTAGCATATTCAAAAACGAGAAAAAACTGAAAACTTCAAACTGGCTTATAGAATTATATGGAAAATTTTTAAAACAGCTTGACTTTGTTGGTCATTTGAAATCTAAGCCAGAATAATGTTCTTTGACCATTCAAGACATTCAGCCAATTGTCTGATAAGTTAAATCTATTATTTAAGAAACAAAAAGAGGTGCATTAAAAAAAAAACAATCAAACTATGAAAGAATAAATCTTCTTCTACAGCTCTTATAGCGAGTGTTTAATTATTGTGGGAAGCATCTCAAACGATTCTATAAGGACTTAATCACTTAAAAATACACTTCAATTAAATGGAAAATTTGTAAAATTAAGTAAAGTTATTTATTGATTCATCCTATGTATTCTAAAGTCTGTCCTTTTCTAAAAAAAAAACATCTCTCCCATTATCTAAAAGTCAAATTTAGAATGAACAGTGCTAATTTTTTTAATAGAGAACACAGAGAGGGGACTTGGATATTTTACTCCTGAATTATTGTTTCAAATACAAACTTCTTTGGCACAACCCTAGCTAGTAATCATTTTCAAAGTATTACTAGTAACATAGACCAAAACACGTAGATCATGCATTTGGAACAATTTTTTCCTACTATTGAGAAATCACAAAATAATATTACTACCAAAAAAGATCTTCGCACACTTTAGTGTTTATTCGCTTTAACAGTAAATAATTTTATTTCTCCTTATTTTGTGAACGATTTTGTGTTACGCTAGTCTATCGAATTTAAAATTGAACAGAAATTAAAGTATTTTCAAAATGAATGATCTATGTACTAAAAGTTAAAACAATGGTTATATAGCTCTTTTTTTAAATTTTCTTTATTAACACTTATGCTTTCGAAACCATTTCGGTTCCATTCTCAAAAGTATATAAATCAATTTAACAAAAAAAATATTTTCTATACAAAATAAAAATTTAAAAAAAAAATTCAATTTTTTTAATTTTTTTTTTTTTTTTTTTTTTTTTTTTTTTTGTTAAAATGATTTATATACTTTTGAGAATGTGTTACTGATCCCTACGACGACTGACACGCTTGAAACGGGGGTAGTCTACAGTCGGGCTGTACCAGGTTCATTTTCGTCGTAGTTTATAGGCAGCACAAACACTCGTGTTGAAATATAGCAAAAAGATCCATTCACCCCTTCTCGACGTTTCGTCACACCACCATCAACCAATGATACACACTTAATTCATTTTTTATATAGTTAACTATTTATTCATAAAAAAAAATTTGCTTTTAAGTTTGATTGAGCAAAAAAAATTTCATCACCAATACATAATAAATAACTATGTTTTACATGTTTTGAATTAATTCAGAAGTGAAGAAAAATGTAAAAAAAAAAAATACAGGCAAAAAAACACAAGTTTATGGCTTAAGCCAAGAATAAAAACTCACCCGCACAATCTCCCTCAGAGTACTCCGGTTGACACTCGTGTGGTAGGCTAAAAAAAATTAATTTCGGTTCTTGCCCTAACACTTCTCTTCACTATAAGAAATTATATTAAACTATATTTTCCTCACAATCAAAAAAATCAAAACTATCTGCGATAGCCAATATAAACGAAAATTACTTGATATTTTGCTATTTTTCGAATTACGTTATAAAATTTCAACAAGAAAGAAACTTTTCATTTACACTTAAACATAGACTATTTAACTTTATATAATATATATATGTACGTATATCCCGGTGCGTTGATACAGTTGTTTTTTTTCTTTAGGGTAATATCACGCCTGATGACCGTTGTTCGAAATATTCCTATACGTTAAAACGTAGAGATCCAAATTCCGTATCGAATTCCAAAATAATTGCGAATTTATAAGGATCCGTTCAATGTTATTAACAATGTGGTTAGCCGTGAGACCCCGCCACTCGAGTTTTTGTATTCCGCAATTTATATACCCAGAAGCGGTTGAAAAAAAGATAGACTAAATAATTTGAATATAGAACACATAAAAAAAGTTAAGCTTCATATTCAGGCAAACACAAAAATTCAGGATTCGGCAGAAATTTGCATCCACACTTTAACTTAATCAAGTTTTTTTGTTACCGTTGACTTCGGTAATTTTTGTTTGTGTTTTTTTTTTAGGCTAGGAATATTTAGCTATAACTTTACACACACTTTCAAAATTTAGATATTTTTCACTTTATTTATTAGACCGATATTGCGGTGTCTCACTTAGCAAATGAATTTTTTTTTTAGATTTTGATGTTTGTATCATCAAGCAGATTATAATTGGAAGATTATATATGTAAGTACTATATACTAGTACATACCGTTTATGTACTCAAAAGTATTCTATTTAGCAATACCAATAATAGACAATAAAATATAAAATATTGCATTTTTATATACAAGGCATCTTGCTACTTATCCAGATGCAATATTGTACCTATGTGACTATAAAATTTCTCTATTTACTATATGTTTCGTATTTGTATAACTTTGCTAGTAGTAGGCAAATAGGCAAAAGACAACCTATACTGCAGAAGGACCTAAATATTATGTACAGCAAGCACATACAAGTACGAGTATATAGCCAAAATTGTAATATACATAGGCATGCGATTTGGAATAGGAAAAATTGATTTTAACATCACTTAAAGAAGCGAAAAAATTAGGTTGGAACGAAAGTTCCAATTTTATTGTCAATTCAAATTTTATCTTCAGTACACTGATTCGATAATCGTTACAGGCAGATTGTTTGATTTCGCTGGTAGCGTATGACAAAAGATCTGAAAAATGTATCGAATCATATTCTTGAATCCCATTTTATGTCTTTCCCATGAAAAATTCCCAGGATTTTATTAGTTTCACTTTTAACTTCATACTTGACGGTTCCAATCTTTCGAGAAATTACGCCTCTAACAAATGTTGGTGCGAATTCCGAACAAAATTTTCTCACAGCGTCACTCTGAGGGTGGCAAAGTGGTTAGCATACTTGCTCCAGCGACCGGAGGTCCTGGGTTCGATTCCCGGTGGTGTCAAGGAAAAAATTTCACGGTTGGTTTAGGATCAATGAATTAATCACTCATTATCCGAAATGAAAATATCATTATGAAACCTCATGTGAGGCGGCCAAATCCCTTGATGAGATATAGTGCCAGAGAGAGAGAGAGAGAGAGAGTCACTCTGAGGGTGAGACCTTACATAGACAACCTGACCGACTCTGAATTCAACTAGCCTCGTTCTCAAATTGTACCTCCTTGCGCTTTTCTCGTAGGATTTTGCGATATTTTATATCACAGCATGAACCACAGCTAGTCTAACAGGCAGAGGAAGTAGAATTTCACCCTCAGATATATCACCCAGTTGTTTTAAGACTTCGTAGTCATGCCCATGATTGATTTGATAGTAACCAAATATGTAATAGAAAATGAGGTGAATATTGCACTGACTCATGAATTCCGTTCCGAAGTGCTGCGCTTATCTCATCGATATACTTATCCCAAGTGTTTTGCTTGTCCTGAACATAGGCCCTGATTGCAGATATGATGGAACGGTTCACTCTTTCTGAGGCGTTGGACTGGGGAGAGTACACGGCAGTTTTTGAATCTATTATACCATATTGTGATAATAACCGTTTGTACTCAGAACTTTGGAACTGCGAACCGTTGTCCGAATGTATTGTTTGTGGAACTCCATATACGCAAAACACATCGTTTTTGAGGTAATCAATAATATTTTTTGTTGTTCCTTGAGTAATGGGTTTGAGGAGCACAAACTTTGTGAGGTGGTCCAGGACGATTAACTTCATTGTTTTACTCTGGGAAGACCGAGAGTACGGTCCTAGCAAATCTATATATATATACGTTGCCATGGTCTCTCAATTGGGTAAACTTTTTCCATCGGTGGTCGTTGTTGCTTGTTTGGAGCTTTTGTTGTTTTGCACACTTCACATTGACTTATGTAGTTTTTGATTTGTCGTATCATTCCTGGCCATTAAAAGTATCTTCTAATGCGTTCAACCGTTTTCGCGATTCCACCATGTGATGCTAGTGGACTGTCATGCTCCCTTTCGATTATTTTTGCTCTTAAACCATAAAGGATCCACAATTTCCATATTGATACATCCGACATCTCGTCACATTTTTTTGGCTCTAGTCTTATGTAAATGTACCTTCATCAATTTTAAAGGCAGGATAATCGTTAGCATTCTCGTTTATTTTTCCATGCAAGGCGGTATATTCCGTTTCATCAGATTCCTGGGATCCCTCAAGTTTTAAAGATTCATGGTTAACAAATATTTTAGGAACACTTTCCGAAAGCTCCTTTACATCATCGCAATATATTCGTGAAAGCATATCTGGGACGACGTTATCCTTACCGCGTTGATGTTCTATTGAAAAGCGGAAACCTTGCAATTTTAGGCTCCATATAGCCAAACGGCCACTCAACTCCCTTTGGGACATTAGCCATTTCAAGCTGGCATGGTCGGTGATCAGAGTGAACTCATGGCCTTCAACATATGCTCGATATTTTTTTATGGCTAAAATTGCAGCCAAGCATTCTAATTCGGTAATGGAATAGTTTTTTTGTGCCTTGTTAAGCCTTTTAGATATAAAGGATATGGGCCTCTCATTCCCGTCAGTATCCTTTTGGGAGAGAACGGCTCCAACTCCTTCAGTGCAAGCTTCGCGCGTAATGTAAAACGGAGCTAAATAATCAGGTGTGATAAGGACAGGCGCGGAAGTAAGTTTCGCTTTTAATTCCTTGAATGAGAAATGGGCGGGATCTGTCCAGTCGATTTTTCCCTTCTTCAAACAGTCCGATATAGGCGTAGTAAGACTCGGAAAATTGTCGATGAAACGGGTACCACCCAGCCATTCCCAGTAGTCGTCGTATCTGTTTTGTGTTAATCGGAGCGGCCAGGTTAACGATGGTGTCTATCTTTTCAGGATCTGGACGTAACCCCTTTTCGCCTACCAAGTATCCTAAATATAGAATTTTTTCATTACGAAATTACTTTTCTCTATGTTTATTGTTAACCCAGCCGTCCTGAGTAAAGTTGCAACCAGTTCTATCAGTTCAAGGTGCTCCTTCAATGTACCGCTAATGATTAACAAATCGTCTAGATACACGAAAATTCGGTCGTGGAGTTCATGAGGTATTACCTTGTGCATTAAGCAGCACATTGATTGGGCTGCATTACACAGCCCAAACGGAATCACCCTGAACAATAATGGAATATAATGGTCGTCCCGGTACTGTAAAAGCTGTTTTGTCTCTAGCAGATTCCGCAAGCGGAATCTGCCAGAATGCGTCCTTCAAGTCAAGTGCCGTAATGCATTTCGTTTCTGATAGTCGTCCTAAAAGTCCGTCTATGATTGGAAGTGAGTACGCGTCCTTTTCTGTCAAAGAGTTGAGTTTGAGCGCATCGAGACAGAGCCTGCTTTTTTCATTCGCTTTCCTAACAATTGTTACCGGTGAGCTCCACGAACTTTTGCTAACCTCGATGACGCCCAAACTCAACATCCTGTCTATTACTTTGTAGAGTTCGTCCTGTACAGCTGGTGAAACTGGGTAGTACCGTTGTTTTACAGGTTTGCAATCCTTTGCCAACTCTACGTCATGCTCGTACAAAGTAGTTTTTCCGAGACCTTCTTTAGCTGAGGATGAAAACAGTTCTATAATACGTTGGAGGTTTTGTCGGTCTCCCACGCTGAGATCAAGCGAATTGACGATGATAGGAACGGAAACTTTATCCGAAATTTCATCGATAGAAAAGTCTGGTAATATTTTAAATTTACTCCAGAAATCGATACCTAAGTATACGGGTGATTGAAGAGATGTAACTATAAAGAACCGAATTTGTTCTGTTTTATTACCGAACGTAACTGGAAGCCAAATATATCCCTCAATTGTATTCAAGTTCCGTCAGCAGTTTTGATTTGGGAGGAAATTCGGTGAAATTTTAAATTTTCGTCTGCTAGGAATCCTTTCCCAACACGCTAACTAACACTCCACTATCAAGAAGAGCATTCATTTGTTTTGATCGAATTGTAATTTCTGCATGTGGCCGCGGGTCATCTGATGTACATTTAATTAAGGAGGCGATGCAAGTTCGGATAAGGTTCCTTTTTTGACAAAAATACCTAATTAATCGTACCAATTTTTTATATTTATGTTTTGAATTCAAAAATTGGACATTATAATTTTGTATTTTATTATTTGTAAGCGTATTATGGTTTGAAATATTTTTCAAGGCTAAACTTGGATTAGATGTTATTATGAGGTTATCGTTCTGCTGGTTTCCTTCGACTCCAACTGTTGGTTTGCTCCGAGATGCGAACCCCTCATATAGCTCGCACTCGCTGATACGTTTCCCTTAGAGAATTTTAGACAACTTTGGCAATTGGGTTTTCGCACATTTGAGGCTCCGCATCCAAAGCAAAATATATTTAATATGGCCTGCTCACAATCCTGGTATTTGTGACCTAGGTCGCGACAATTCCAGCAGATATAATTGTTGTGTTGGATAGGTTCTTTCCCATATTTCATGTTTATGCCCGGCTTCTGATGCAATGCTTCCAGAAACTGGTCTGCCGATGGTTCACATTGATTCGAGTTTTGCCAATCTTGTCTAGTTTTTGATTCTTGTCAGTTATTAATTAGGAGTTTCTCCATTTGCAGGTCTTGTTCGTCGAAGCGTACCCTCCTTCTCATAGTTTGATCACCAAAGCGTCTTGGATCGTAACCTGATTGCTCCCATAGTTGTTCATAATCGCGGCACAATATCCGTAGCTGTTCTACCATCCTGATTTGATTGTGATAAGGTAATATTACATTTTTCAGGGCGGGATACATATTCTGACACAACCTATACACAATTTGCTGTTCTGAAAGGCGCGCTTGCAACCGTGCGTTCATTTTTTGAATGTTTAGGGAAAAATCGGAAAAAGTCTCTCTATTTCCCTGAAATCTTTTAGAAATTTGCTCTTTTATTTCTTCCTCGTAGTTAGATGTGCTAAAATACGTAAAAAGTGAATTTCTCATACTAGTCCATGTTGCAAGCGGATGGTCTGATTTGTACACCCAGTACCAATCCTCAGCTGTTTTTGTTAAAAACAGATATAAAACCTTCGTTAAATATTCTTTCGGGAACCCGTCATCACTTGCCATCTGTTCAAGTCTATACACAAAATCATACACGTTAAGCGTATTCGTTCCGTCAAAGGACAAATTCCATTTTTGCCGGATCTTATAAAAATTGTCTAATCTTAACTGTGCAGGATTTCTCTGGGTTGGAATCCTTTCCTCGCAGTCATCAACTTGCGCTTTTGGGAAAAGAGCAGGTCTAAATATTGGAAGTCTCGTTACATTTGCCGTGTTATTTGGAGGTATCAAATGGTTATTCCGATTGTTGGTACCGTTCTTTTGAAACCCGACACGTATGAAAAAATCTGCAACAGATCCCTTTAACTGTTTTGGTTCTATGAATGGAACATGGGATAGTTTTGTGGTATCCAGATTTTGTTTCAATGGAGAAGGCTGTTCTGATGGACCTGCAGAATGGTTCTCTTCATTATAGGACTCGTTAGACAACAAGTTATTTAACTTTTTAGAATCGTTGAAAATATGCCTCCAATTTCGAGATATTTTGGTAAGGAGAGGTGCATCCCCATAAGTGTTGATAAATCTTATGATTCTTTCTTTATAGTGTCGAGCCTTGGCATATTCTAATATTACAAATTCTAAGGCAGATAAGCCTTCTTGATCGTCGATAGCTTTACAAAGTTCATCATATCGTTCCTGCAATTCCTCGATCTCCCATTCGGGTTTTTCCATTACATGAGAATTTTTGCATATCATTGTCGAACCTAGTAATTCTGCCTTTAGGGTTTTAATTAAAATATCTTTAGAGTCGGTCGCTCGGCTAGACAGACCTCTTACGAGATACTCCACCTCGAGTTCTGGAATCGAAAGGTTTTGGATATACGTAATGGGATACATAATTATTATGATGTAAGAGCTAACTGACAAAACAATAATAATAGTAGAAAAAAATAAACCTGTATATCACTGCCAGCCAAATAAAGGGTTATCCAATTCAAGCTTGATAAAGTAAACTTAAAAAAAACACACAAAATATTCGGAATGTATTGTAATTTTTATTTCATTTTACAGATTGATCCTTGCCATTTTTAGTTAAACAAGATATCATTCAAATGTCCTCCACGGGACTTCTTATAGGCCTTGATTCTTTTGAGGTAATTTTCAATGACTTTTCGGCACATTTCGGGCGGTATCTCGGCCATTACCTTACGAATATTAGTTTTCAATTCGTCAAGAGTTTGAGGATTGTTTGCGTAAACACGATCTTTCGCGTAGCCCCACAAAAAGAAATCCAAAGGCGTTAAATCACAGGATCTTGGAGGCCAATTGACATCAGCCAATCGCGAAATCAAACGTCCAGGAAATTTCTCTTGCAAAAGATCTCGATTTGCTCGTGTTACGTGACTGGTTGCTCCATCCTGCTGGAACCACATATCGTCAAGATCATAATCTTCAATTTTCGTAAAAAAATAATCGGTTAACATGCGGCCGTAGCGCTCAGAATTGACGGTAACGGTTCGTCCATGGTTGTTCTCAAAAAAATACGGCCCAATCTCACCACCAGACCACAATGCGCACCAAACAGTGACTTTTTCCGGGTGTAATGGCTTCTCTACAATCAATTGTGGATTTTCTGAGCCCCAAATTCTACAGTTTTGCTTATTAACGTATCCACCAAGCGAAAAATGAGCTTCATCACTGAAGAAAATTTTGTTCGAAAAATCAGCATCGATGGCCTGTTTTTCCAACACCATGCTCCATATTCTTAAATGCTCCATATTCTTAAATGCTCCATATTCTTAAATGGCAGAATATCAACTAAATAAATGACAGCGTACTTGACGTTTATCTTTGACAGATGTCGGTATACAGATTTCTACTTTATCAACCTCGAATTGGATAACCCTGTATGTACAAAGTTATGGAGTGCAACTAGCTTACTTAATTAATTTTTTTAAATAACCGATAATTCAAATTTAGAATCATAATTTTTGGATTGTATAATTTAAAAAGTAATTAGAATTGTGACAGGGCGTGTATGCTCGTTCCTGTATTTGCTTAAGGCACCACAATTGATAAACTTAAATCCAACTTGGTTTTTTTTTGAATGATACACCCGAATGATCGTTTATTAAATTTCTAACTTTTATTTTATTTTTATGTTTCACGATGGATGGCTTTCACACGACTAGCCTTTTTCCACTTTTTCTTCCTTTTTTTTAAACAACAAAAAAAATTTACTAATAAAAAATACACAAAAAAAGTACTAAAGATATTACGAATAGACTGCGCGCACCCAAATCTAGTCCATCCTTGTATTTGCGTTAAACGCAATTATGACAGCCGATCAACAATTTTTGTTTACAATTTTTGTTTTGATTTGTTTTGTTTGCAAGTACATACAGATTTTCCATAGGGCCCGAACATTCCGCCGGCCATGAATCAATTGATTCATTAACTGGTAATTTGCAAACCTTGGATATTGAACGTTCCAGGGTCGTTCCATTTGACGTTTTCATTTGGATTACACGTACCTTGCCATCCTTACCAGGATACACTTCAGTAACTCGTCCTGTCATCCACTTCCCGGGTGGTAAATTTGGTTCACAAATCATGACGATATCATTTTCTTTCAGGTTCTGTTGCGGGTGCTTCCACTTTGACCGTGTTTGTAAAGATATAAGATATTCCCGTTGCCACCGATGCCAAAAGTCTAGAGTGATTCTGCGAACCAAATCCCGTCGATCATTTGGTGACAAATCATTCTCATCAACTACATCAGGTACTTGCTGTGCTGGACGATGCAAAATAAATTGCGAAGGTGTAAGTACCAATTCAGTCGGTGATAATGAAGAACACAGAGGACGACTGTTCAAAGCTGATTCAGTTTCGACTAGTAATGTGCTGAATTCTTCGATGGTGAGAATTTGTTCTCCGATGGTACGGTGAAGATGAACTTTTGCCAGTCGGACCGCTGATTCCCATAGGCCGCCCATATGAGGAGGGTGCACCCGGTGGGTTGAACTTAAACCGAATTCTTTGGTCCATCAAGTTATTGGTGATTGCGTTTTGATTCAGTTTAAAGAAATTTTGCATTTCCTTCAAAAAAGTGGCAGCTCCAACGAAATTGGTCCCATTATCACAAAGATGGTGTGACACAATCCACGTCTGCCAACAAAGCGTTTCAATGCCGCCAGAAAGGACTTGGTAGTCAGTTGTAGGCATAGTTCCAAGTGAATGGCTCGAGTTGCCATACAAACAAAAACACACAAATATGCTTTGCTCTGCGGATTGTATCCTCTTTTGCGGATGGTGTGAACTCTGAATGGGCCTGCGAAATCTATACCGACACAGGCAAACGGAGCAGATATATTCACACGTTCCCTTGGCAAGTCTCCCATGATTTGTGTCTCCAAGCGTGGGCGTTGTTTTATGCATCCAATACACCTTTGGAATGTTTGGCGTACTAAATTTCGTGCTCCTATGATGCACTACCTTTCTTGAATCATGGCCATTAACAGTGCAGGTCCGGGATGACAATGATCCTTGTGGACTTGATATACGATACGTTGACTTATTGTCCATTTCGACGACAATATGATAGGGTGCTTCGTGTTGTATGGTGCCAAACTGTTCTTAATTCAACCACCCACTCTCATGACCAAGTCATCATCTAGGAAGGGTGCATATTGTAGTAGATGACCTTTGTTGACTAACGGCTTGTGATGCAACAACAGTTTATACTCGTTTGAAAACTCTATGCGTTGCATCTCTCTACATAATATGGCTTCTGTTTGATTGATTTCATCAACACTTAGCACGGTTGTATTAGGTTTGACAGGACTACAAATCCGACGAACATATGAACTGACGCGAAGAATTTTCTTATAGCTTGAAAATTTTGCGAAGAGATAGTGTAGTGTTTTGTTTTGCCTGCCATGTTCTCCTGTATCTTGCTTACCATGGGTTACTATGTTGCTGGCAACCTTCGATGATTTCTCTTCAATGTGTTGGGATACATCAAGGCTTGCCTGTACCGGCCAATAGTGTTCTGGTTCGGTTAAGAAGCTTGGTCCAGTCCACCATAACGGATGATTCTTTAATTCCTTTAAAGATATACCACGACTCGCGCAATCTGCTGGATTGAATTGCGAAGGAATGTGGCGCCAACAACTTCTTTTGAACAGGCTTGTGGTTTTTCCTACTCTATTGGCGACAAACGTAGCCCATCTTCTTGGTTGGCTGGACAGCCAGTCCAACACTATTTTGGAGTCAGTCCAAAGGATGATACGTGATAGTTTCAGCTTGCTTTCGTTGATCACCGACTGTACATGACTAGCAAGGAGTTCTGAACCCAAAAGTTCTAGCCTTGGTAAGCTCACAGGTTTCAGCAGTGCGACCTTTGTTTTGGAACTGATTAGGCGACAAGTAACTTGGTTGGTTCGGATGACACGCAGAAAAACCACTGCTGAGTAAGCCATCTCACTCGCATCGCTGAAGCCATGTAGTTCGAGTTCCTCCTCTTCATTAAATGTACTACCCAACCATCGGTTCAGCTGAATGGAGTTTGAGTTTTCAATTTCTCCTCGTAATTTGAGCCACTCGTTGAGTATATCTTCTGGTAGATTGTCGTCCCAATCTACACTACTGCGCCACAATTTTTGTAGAACGATTTTTGACCTTATTAGCAGCGGAGACAGCCATCCAAACGGGTCGAATACTTGACTCGCTTCAGAGAGGATCGATCGTTTGGTGTGAAGCTTTCTGAATGGAAGGTGTGTCGTGAAGCGAAACTCGTCTTGAATTGGATCCCACTGGATTCCAAGCACCTTGATTGTATCCTTATGCTCATCTAACAATTTTACATTGTTGGTTTGTGACGGATCATGGATTTCTGGATGATTGCTTATAAATTTCCTTAAATGAAATTTGCCACTTTGCAAGATAACACATATGTCCCTTCTCAACGTGATCAGCTCTTCGATTGTATTTGCGCCCTTGAGAACATCATCTACGTAAACATTTTCTTGTATCGCCTTGGCGGCCTTTGGATATACTCGCGAAAAATAGGAGGCCAACTCGTTCAACGTGTTTGTAGCGACAAAGGGAGCCGATGATATTCCGTAGGTAACGGTCGTGAGTTTATAGGTGCATAAGTTATTCTCATCGTCTCGCCAAAGGATTAACTGGTATGGCTGATCCAACTCGTGTACAGACACCTGCCGGTACATCTTCTCGATGTCTGCGGAGAAGACGTATTTATACAGGCGAAAACGTAGAAGAATGGCCCACAGTGTAGATTGGACGGTTGGGCCAATCATAAGCATGTCGTTGAGCGACGGGTTCAGACCAGTTTTAGATGAGGCGTTGAATACTACCCTTAGCTTAGTGGTAATATTTTGCTGTTTTAAAACTCCATGATGCGGCATAAAGTAAGCGTTGGCATCAACGGGACCATCAACCTTTCTCATGTGACCTAGCTTGCTGTATTCATCCAGAAACTCATTATAGAGACGATGAAGTTCTGGCTCGCGTTTGAATCGTCTGTATAATGCATTTAGTTGAGAAACGGCTATCTGGTAATTGGTTGGAATCTTGGTTATATCAGATTTAAACGGCAATCGCGTGATGAAGCGTCCATCTTCGGAGCGCGTTGTAGTTTCCTTGTAGTGTTTGATACAGGCTTCTTCTTCTGTGGTCAATACCTCTTGCTTGCTGTCCCCTGCATCCTCTATCTCCCAGAATCGCCGCAACGTTCTGTCTACGTCGAAGAGAGTACAGTACGTTTGGATCTCTTTGGCTTTGGTGACTGCACTTCCCCCAATTATCCACCCAAATTTGGTATTTTGCGCGACCAGATTACTATTGGGCGATTTGATCCGACCGTTTTCTAAGATGTCAAAGAATACATCTGCCCCCAGCAGTATGTCAAGGCTTCTCGTCTGATAGCACCTTGGATCTGCAAGCTGCACGGTAGATAACCACTTCACGTCGTCACGGTTCATCAATTCAGGCAGTTTAGCTGCTATTTTCGGAATTACTAGAGCGTTTATGGTCATTTCCTCAGACTTATTTTGTAGTCTAGGTTTTATGCAAATTGTGACGATACCTCGAGAGGTGACAGCTGATGTTTTTCCAATACCCGCAATATTGATTCGACCGTTGGATCACTTTAGTCCGAGTTGTTGTGAACATGACTCAGTTATAAACGACGCTTGTGATCCGGAATCGAGTAATGCTCTGAATTCTCGCTCAATTCCATGATTGTCGACTACCCAAACCATAGCGGTCGGTAGAACTGCCATAACTTTTGAGGCTGTTTGCAGAAATTGTGTACTCGGCTGAGTCAAAGCTGAAGTGACGGTTTCTGGCTTTGAATCAGTGGCGGTGTGGTTTTCTTCAATATGTAACGTCTTATGGTGTCTCCGGTGGCAAATAGCACATCTGCTCTTCGAGTTGAAAAACTTAACCCGATGCCCAGCGTTGAGACAGTTGAAGCATCGGTTTTGTGAAATAAGGTGTTCTTGCCGTTCTTTAGCTTCCATGGCGTTGTATTTTGAGCAATCAATCAACCGGTGAGTTTCCTTCAAGCAAAGTGGGCACGAACTGGATTTTGCCTCAACTGGCTCTGCAGATGTGGTAAGCGCAGTTGATATTAAAGTGGGATATATAGCTTTTTTTGTAACAGCAGCTGTGGATTTGTTTGGTACTTGAACTGCCTCAAGAGCTTCTCCTCGTGCGTCCAGAAATTTTAGAAAATCGCCAAATTCGAGTGTATCTTTGTTGACTGTTTCCTGCACCCATAACGACTTCGTTTCATCATCCATCCTTTCAGTTAACAGGTATATTAACCACCAATCTCGTGCATCAGCGGTGTCACCTAATGCATTTAGACCCCGCAATACTTCATCTGCTGTGTCATGTGCTGATCTTACGTTTGATGCAGTTGCCCTTGACAGTTTTGGTATGCTGAGGAACTTCCGAATGACTGCGTAAATTATTGGTTTTTTACGATCATAGCGATGATTTAAACGTTTCATGGCTGCTGCATAGTTTGCGTCCGTGATAGGGAGATGGCGTACCAGCGCAGCGGCTTCACCAGACAAATATCGCTTCAGCAATTGAAATTTTTGTGACTGCGTATACGTTTCCATATTATGAACAGCAGCGTTGAATAGGTCCATAAAGCTCTGGAACTCAGTTGGATCACCCGAAAACGTAGGAATATCGACTTTCGCATACTTGACGATATTGATTGGTTGTTGCATGGAGAGGTTGAGGGTGTCATCGTTGTTGCCTGCGAGTGATTCTTTACGTGGTAGCGCTTGACGTTTGCGTAATTCAGCACTTAACTTAGATATTGCTGATAGATATTCATCTTCGAAGTCACCGAGTTGTGATTCTTCAGCAGCGTCTTCTAGTATTGTTACTTCTATCTTGAGAAACCGATCGAGCAAATCTCTTGCATACGCCATTTTCGTTTTGATCTCGTCCACCGGCACCTTTGAACCATCTGTTAGGTCATTGGCAAATTTCATGATTTTCGTTAAACCACCTTTGCAAGCAGAGCGTTGTCTTTTTAAACCATCCATCGGACTATATATTGGCTGCACTATGTATTTTGATTAACCACTAAACTGCGCTCCGGTACCACTGAGTTAAATGTAACTCTTGTTTCGACTAACTGCACAATGTAAAAGTAGCGGTATTGTAATGTAGCAATATCGTTACCACGTGTAGAAATTTCTCGAAGAGGTTGTATTTTCTTACTGTGGCCCCTTATCCGGCTCGAAGGACCATTGACAGGGCGTGTATGCTCGTTCCTGTATTTGCTTAAGGCACCACAATTGATAAACTTAAATCCAACTTGGTTTTTTTTGAATGATACACCCGAATGATCGTTTATTAAATTTCTAACTTTTATTTTATTTTTATGTTTCACGATGGATGGCTTTCACACGACTAGCTTTTTTCCACTTTTTCTTCCTTTTTTTTCAACAACAAAAAAAATTTACTAATAAAAAATACACAAAAAAGTACTAAAGATATTACGAATAGACTGCGCGCACCCAAATCTAGTCCATCCTTGTATTTGCGTTAAACGCAATTATGACAGCCGATCAACAATTTTTGTTTACAATTTTTGTTTTGATTTGTTTTGTTTGCAAGTACATACAGATTTTACATAGGGCCCGAACAAATTGTATAAATATAAATATTTTTTTTTTATTTTATTTTTTTTTTTTTTTTGTACGAAAATTTATTTAATAGTTTGGTTGATGGTAATGTGTGTGATCGAGTCAGGAGTGAATAAAGATTAAATATTTACAAAAAAAAACATGAAACTGTTGAACACATACATATAAGCGATGAACCAGCATTATTATGAACAGGAATACGAAAAAAAAACTGTGCATCAAAATCAAAACAAGATTTTGCCAGATTCACTGGAAATTCAATCGTCAGTCCCGATACAGAGCAGTCCTACGTCTGCCCATCATATATTAGTTATACTATTAGATTAGAATATTAGAGGGAATTTGAAGCAGAATGTAAGATGTCTGTTGAATATTTCTGTGCCGTACTCAGCATTCCAAAATCACCAAGAACCCAAGCTTTCAGCTTATATCAATTAGTGATTATTGAATGCTGGATCAATGCACTATTATACGGAAAGGGAATAAGGTAAAGGAAAGTTGTTGGCCATTGTAACTATTAATCATCAGATCTTCAAAAGGAAACCGTGAAATCCGCACGTCTCAACAAATGATGATCAATGAGAAAAAATTACAACTGGAATAGTTTGCAATAGGATTTCAAAAAAATTTAAAGAAATGTTTAATAAGACTTTCTTTTTGACTATCGACCGAAAAAAAATAATAATCAAAAATAGAATACTAATAATCTAATGCAACTAAGTAAAAAAACACAAAAAAAATTTAAATTGGAACCGAATGGAACCGAAATGGTTCCGAAAGCTTAAGTGTTAATAAAGAAAATTTAAAAAAAGAGCTATATAACCGTTATTTTAACTTTTAAACTTACAAGCTCATTAAACAATTTAATTGATCTATGTACTCTTGTGTTTATTGATAATTTTAAAGAAAAGACAACTAGGCCAAATTTTATATGTGAAAATAGATCCACTGTAGTTGTCCCCAATTATCATTTTGTGGACAAAGTACATATACATGCATATCGTCGGTTTGGTGCAACAGTAACAGTATTAGTTTTTAATTTTTCAGTAGAGCGAAAAAAATCACTCAAAATTGTTTGTAAAATCAGCGTTTTTCAAAAATAAATAAAAACACATTCTGATTAGTGAAATATTTTTTTTGCTATTTCTATCGCTATTCTCTATCGGATCTTAATTTTTATAATTCTTTAATATTTTGCAAATTTTTTAGGAAAGGTTCCAATATCGTAAAATGTTAATTTCTTTCGCGAATTGAGTAATTTTTTTACATACAATTTTACCGAATTTGCTAGAAATAACTACATATGAGAGATGTTTTGATACAAAATAATAAAAATATGAATTATTGTGTATCGTTTGATTTGAATATCTTAGAAATAAGTAAAATTTGAGTTGTGTCACTATTCCACCAAACCAACAATATAATGGTTGTTATACATTTGGATAATTTACAACGCCCGCCTAAAGATTCGTGAAGCAATATACTATTTTGACAAAAAAAAGGTGTTACAGGATGACTACTGGATTACTAATATCACGCAAAGGCCTCACACGGTGACTTTTGCCGGCTACATCTCAGGGAGAAGTGCTATGGGTCGTGGGGTTTGTAGCTTGCGTGTATCCTGGCTTACACCGTGAACAGATAGTTAAAATTAAAATACGCAATTAATGATATAATAATAAAAACCCGGATGTTCCGCTGAAATTCGTCGGCCGAACAGGAACGAACAAAAATGATTATAACTAAATGAGGTGACTTGGTGCGCGCATCCGATCGAATTGAAACGGTGGAAAACACTGGTTTCGAATCAGGATGTGGGTACAAGGGACCACAAACACTACACCGACACAAACGGAACTCTCCGCTTAGATCTTACTATACCCGAAAATTAGCAATTCATTTTATGTTTGTCTATTTACCGCAGAGGAGGTGGAACACAAATCCGTAAGAAACACAATTCAAAAAAAAAACACAAAAAAAAAAGAACCGCAAAAATGTTTTGGAGCGAGAAAAATGTGAACCGGCATGTGCACGACCAGCGCAAGATTACAAATAAAATTTAAATTAAAAAGAATTTAAAAATATAAAAAAATTTAAAAAAAATTAAAATAAAATCAAATAAAACAATAAAATCGTACCTTAATTAAGTTTTTTTTTTTTTCAAAAACCATTGCAAAGGACCATTGCTGCTTGGCCGTGCCGATACCCCGTTCCACCAGTGGACGCCTTCCCGCCTTTCGTATTATTGTAATATTTAATGGCCGGTTGACCACCAGGATTGTTGAAGGGCCTCTCCCCGATACCGGACTTACAAATGGCCTTGAGAAGCCGAAAAAAATAGATGCGCCTCGCTAGGCCGTCAATGTTGCCGCCTCGAGAGGCTGCCGTAAATATGTGATTCTACGTGGTGGCATTACCACCCGAAACTTTTGTCTTAGTAGAAAGATGATAAAAATAGGCGGTGTCCAAAAATTTGCGATACTCGTTAAATAGTTGTGCACCTGTTGCAGAGCAAGGTTACCGCATACCATTGTGCACACAGAAAAATATAAAATGGCAGCACTCGTTACCAACACGATACCGTAGAAAATTGAGTCCGCTTAATTAAATCGTTGCGGTGTTTATTATTTCTTTTTTTTATTTTACAATAGTATTTTGCTAACACTGGCTGTGAGCCAACAGTCGGGTAAATAATTTATTATGGTAAAAATCGGATTAAGAACAGATTATTCGATCAGTTTGCAATAGAGTTTTTGAAAAATAATTGAATTTACAAAAAAATTTACTTAAAATTGACTTTTACGCGACTATTGGCCCGCAGCCACTATGTTTGAATTCACTGGTGTCGTTTTGTTTATACAAAAACAACAACACTTAGCCCGGGAACGAATAAACCACAATAGGTATCCCCAATATAAACACAATTTCGTTTTTTTTTTTTTTTTTTTTTTTATATAAACTTATTTTATTTTACATTAGCGAAAATACAATTTGTATATTTTTAGATTGTATTTTATTAATACCACCTAAAGTAAATTAATTAAAAAAAAGTTAACTCACTCAAAAAAAAATTAAATTGTTTTTTTTTCTCTTTTTTTTTAATTTTTAATCCAATACAAAATGGTTACAACCCGAAACTTAAATTTTTCTTTATATAATACACGCGAAACTCAAAAACTAAACTCAACTTATAGATTCATAACCAAAAACGAGACTAACCAACAAAAAAATAAAAATCTCCCACCGCACAACGAACGCCAAAACGTTCTAGAAGAATCTTCCTTCTTCTCTGTTTTTAGTTTGCATCAATTCGCATTGATGCAAACGAGAAGCATATAAGAAACAATATTCTTCTAGAGCACATTGCTTTGCACACCCCCCCCCCCCCCCCTCATTGGTTCGCTCTCCTATTTAATTGTTTCTACTCATCGCGCCATCATACAAAAGGGTGTACAAAAACCAAAATCAACATGAAGCAAGACATCAACTAACCGATTACGATGGAATAAAAATACGAAACAAGGTGTGAGACGCACTGTTAAGACCGTGAAGTTGTAACAAAGGTTAACATTATTTTTTAAATTACACGAAAATTTCTAGACTCATCCGTCTACTTCTTAATAGCAAATTTAAGCGACTAGGAATATGTTTTGATCGTTTAGCTTAATTTTCTAAAAAATTTAATAATTCTTAATTATACTTAAAAACGTTTTTTTTTATTTATTTCAGATTAAAATGACCAATTATCAAGTAATTATGGAGCAGAAATTCTACTCTGAACTTGTTTACGGTATGTACAAGTTTACAAACGAACCTAATTTTCGTCTACCGTTTAATTTATTGATAATTTATTTTTATTTGATCGTTAAACTGGGTTTTCAGCAAAATTAGCTCAAATTTCTTGCTTTTACATGTGCGATAGTGAATTAATTACTATACTTTAGTTCGTTATGTTTAGTTAAGTTTAGATAAAATTTATTTTGACAGTTTATATTAGGTAGTTGTGAAGAGGAGTAGACATAGCAAATTATATTTCATTAAAATTTAAATTAAATTTCATTAGGAATTAAATTTCATAAACTGTTTATTAATCGTTAAAACGCTTTCTCAAAATTAATCGAATGTTGCAACTACTATAGAAAATTCGTCAAATTCTGGATAAATCAGGACTAGATTTGTGCGATTTTTCAACTCACTAGTTATCGTTTAGTGAACGTTTTACTGAAAATACTCTGTACGAATGATAATAAAATGTTCTGATTATTCATTAGTATTAAAGTCACGGTATATGAGGGAGGCGATACTGTCTTTTTAATTTTTTGTTTCGTTATCAAAAAAAACATATTTTATTTAAATTAATTAATTTAAATAAAAAATTCTCATAAATTAAATATCTACTTTTTCTCGAGCGAATATAGGCAATAATTTAATAGCACTCAGTTGCTAGCTTTGTGTAACTTTCCGATTGTTTGTAAACGTTTTGCAGCAGTTGATCGATCGATAAACATTTAATGCTACAGTCAATTCTGATTGTGTCTCTTGTGGTGGTTTACTTTGCTCTTTGTCTTTAATGCCAATTCTAATTTTTAAATCGTCGAAACCATTCTTTGAACATTGTACTCGTATTCGATGGTGGATGCACACGGAAAATGTCCACAAAGAAACAATGAGTTTCCGCTGCACGTTCCTTTGTAATAAAATAATTTAATAAAGCTTTCCGCGAATGATATTAATTTGGAAGAAAATTCGACATTTTCAAGGAGTTAAAAAAGCTTATTATTTACGCTTCTACCAAATATCGTATACTGCCTTTGGCAGCTGACATCAAGTACTATAATTCCAGTATTGCCCATGCATAGTAAGTGTAAGCAGTATTAGTAACGACACCTCAATAGGTGGAAAGGGCGGAGTCATCAATGGAAAGGGCGAAGTCATCTTCACACACCCAATATTTTGACAGATCTCCCTTTTCTAGTACAAATATCAATTTTAGCAAATTAAATTTTATACTCAAGTTTAATGACTTCCAGTTTAGTATTTCTAACATTTATTTAATCTGTGTTCCACATTCCGTCTTCTTACGATATCTTTTGCATAAAATTTTCTACGGAAAATTTTACCTGACTATTCATCTGACTAGATTAAAATATTAAATAGCGACCGATGTTCCAATCGGTCATAAGATTATTATTAGACCAAATGATTATTTCACCAAATCACAACTACCATGTGCAGGCATTTCATGCACGGCGCGAACTCGCACTAAGAGGATTTGCGCGAGTAGTTCAGGGATATGACATCGATCTATAGCTAAACCGTTAATTTGGATGCATATATGCAGATTACCAGCAACCGGGTAAGACCAACCATTACACTTTCCAATTGTACTGACAAAACATTTACCTCATCTCGAAAATTACTTTCTTAATCCTTAATTTTGAAAGTCACTGGCTTTCCACAAGAAATAATAATTATATCCCGATCCAATTAAGTAAATTAAGTAATATCAATATAATAATAGAAGCCGCGTATTCCAATAAAGTGTATAATTAACATTTGTTTTGAAATACTTAAGAATTACATAAACAGCAATCGCCCGACGTATAAAAATAGTAATACCAGAAATATTCAAATCAAACTATTTTGGTTGTATACAAAATAATACAATCGTGTTTCGTTAATTAGGTAAAACGAACAAAAAAGTTTTGTGGTTTTATATGTTTTTGCAAATCCCGCACTTATAAAAAAAACTAAAAACTAAAATTTATAAAATAAGATCTACTAAGAATTACAAAAAAAAAATATTTATTTAACTAAAAAGGTATACGCATATTCCGATCATATAATTACATGTCATCGACGTCAGGCGGACAACAAAATATTATTAATTTAAGATTATTAAATTTTATTAGTTATATTAATTTACAAACTTGAAAAAATTTGTGTAAATAACATTTTAAAGGATTGAACCATTTATGCTAAATAATGAAATTAATGCCAAAAACACCGAAATTAAAGAAAAACTAATTAATCCTTATTTTAAACCAAATGAAACAAATAATAATTATTATCGGTGATAGCATAAATCCAGTCTTTAAATTACATGAAAAAATATGTAATGTTTATCCAAGAGTACTCTTTACCACCATCTAGAACAAAGAACCAAACAAATTTCAACATACAAAATTATTTCCGAAACAATCTCAATAGATTATAAACGTATTTTGGCAATTCTACAGCTCAAAAACCCCACCTCATGACCGATCATGCTAAAATTTCAAAAATAACTCAACTCCTGCGAAACTGACGTCAATCTTCAACCAAAATATCTATAATATTCAGCAAAGAGGCCAACCTGGATACACAAATCGAAACCTCAGATAAGGGTTCGATGCAAAACTGCAAATTTGCGTTCTTATACACTGAGAAAACACTTCAGTTGTGCGGCAACCGAATTTTATGCCTACCGAATTAAGCGGTTGTGAGAACCGCAATGAGATAGTTGTTGTTACATATATTTTCAGTTAACCGTACCAGTTTGAAATTACTACAAATGACAGTTTTGTTCCCTCTAAATATAATGTATTGTGGCAAATTATTTATTTGTAACTGCAAATGTGTAATTCAACCTTTGAACTAAAACAACTTTGTAATAATTAAATCTTATTTACAGTAAGCATAACGATTATTGTGTCTAATATCTTTCAGTTGTAACAACCGTATGGTTTTCAATTATGTTATTGGTAATAAAAGATTTTCTATTGGCAGAACTGAAAATTATTTGATTTAAATGATCTTTTTGCCGCCCTAAACGATATATAAATAACTGCAATCGATTTATCATGGGACTTTACCATTTATTTTTTGATTCAAATTAATGTATGTGAAGCTGGCACGAAAAACCAGCCCGAAAAGACCTTTTCAATTTTGGTGTGTTTCTTTGCTAAATTAAATGCTATCCCGAAAAATTTATTGAAAATGCAAGAAAAATGAAAATTTCATCCCGAAATATTTTTGAAGTTGTATTAATTAAATAATTATTAATATCGGTGAAAAGGAATAAATATCACGGTTTTATTTGTTCTATTAAGACTACACAATAAAGTAAAGTATGTGACAACAAACCACCTTACCTGGTAAACTATGTGACAAAAAAATTTTAATGTGTGCTGTTATCAAACAAAATAAGTTTTTATTATTATTTAACTACAGAAGACACAAAGCATGTAATCATCATATGCATACACGGTGTCGAGAATGCCCAAAAAAAATCAAAAATTTAAAAATACTTAGGAATAAACAAATCAAGCAATTGGTCCATATGATTTGATATGAAAAATCGGTTAAATTAATTTTTTGTGGAAATCCTAGAGATTACCCCATCGGGAAATTACGTTTAAAAATTAGGTCCATCTATCACCTAAACCGTAACAAAAGCTCAACTTGGAATCATGACTATAAGATCCTGATCTTAAGCAATTTGTCCTTATGGTTTCGATTTTCTTCATGTTTGATATTGAAAAATCGGTTAAATTAATTATTTGTGGAAATCCTAGAGATTACCCCATCGGGAAATTACGTTTAAGAATTAGGTCCATCTATCACCTAAACCGTAACGAAAGCTCAACTTGGAATCATGACTATAAGATCCTGATCTTAAGCAATTTGTCCTTATGGTTTCGATTTTCTTCATGTTTGATATGAAAATTCGGTTAAATTAATTATTTGTGGAAATCCTAGAGATTACCCCATCGGGAAATTACGTTTAAAAATTAGGTCCATCTATCACCTAAACCGTAACAAAAGCTCAACTTGGAGTCATGACTATAAGATCCTGATCTTAAGCAATTTGTCCTTATGGTTTCGATTTTCTTCATGTTTGATATGAAAAATCGGTTAAATTAATTATTTGTGGAAATCCTAGAGATTACCCCATCGGGAAATTACGTTTAAAAATTAGGTCCATCTATCACCTAAACCGTAACGAAAGCTCAACTTGAAATCATGACTATAAGATCCTGATCTTAAGCAATTTGTCCTTATGGTTTCGATTTTCTTCATGTTTGATATGAAAAATCGGTTAAATTAATTATTTGTGGAAATCCTAGAGATTACCCCATCGGGAAATTACGTTTAAAAATTAGGTCCATCTATCACCTAAACCGTAACAAAAGCTCAACTTGGAATCATGACTATAAGATCCTGATCTTAAGCAATTTGTCCTTATGGTTTCGATTTTCTTCATGTTTGATATGAAAAATCGGTTAAATTAATTATTTGTGGAAATCCTAGAGATTACCCCATCGGGAAATTACGTTTAAGAATTAGTTCCATCTATCACCTAAACCGTAACGAAAGCTCAACTTGGAATCATGACTATAAGATCCTGATCTTAAGCAATTTGTCCTTATGGTTTCGATTTTCTTCATGTTTGATATGAAAAATCGGTTAAATTAATTATTTGTGGAAATCCTAGAGATTACCCCAACGGGAAATTACGTTTAAAAATTAGGTCCATCTATCACCTAAACCGTAACGAAAGTTCAACTTGGAATCATGACTATAAGATCCTGATCTTAAGCAATTTGTCCTTATGGTTTCGATTTTCTTCATGTTTGATATGAAAAATCGGTTAAATTAATTATTTGTGGAAATCCTAGAGATTACCCCATCAGGAAATTACGTTTAAGAATTAGTTCCATCTATCACCTAAACCGTAACGAAAGCTCAACTTGGAATCATGACTATCAGATCCTGATCTTAAGCAATTTGTCCTTATGGTTTCGATTTTCTTCATGTTTGATATGAAAAATCGGTTAAATTAATTATTTGTGGAAATCCTAGAGATTACCCCATCGGGAAATTACGTTTAAAAATTAGGTCCATCTATCACCTAAACCGTAACAAAAGCTCAACTTGGAATCATGACTATAAGATCCTGATCTTAAGCAATTTGTCCTTATGGTTTCGATTTTCTTCATGTTTGATATGAAAAATCGGTTAAATTAATTATTTGTGGAAATCCTAGAGATTACCCCATCAGGAAATTACGTTTAAAAATTAGGTCCATCTATCACCTAAACCGTAACGAAAGTTCAACTTGGAATCATGACTATAAGATCCTGATCTTAAGCAATTTGTCCTTATGGTTTCGATTTTCTTCATGTTTGATATGAAAAATCGGTTAAATTAATTATTTGTGGAAATCCTAGAGATTACCCCAACGGAAAATTACGTTTAAAAATTAGGTCCATCTATCACCTAAACCGTAACGAAAGTTCAACTTGGAATCATGACTATAAGATCCTGATCTTAAGCAATTTGTCCTTATGGTTTCGATTTTCTTCATGTTTGATATGAAAAATCGGTTAAATTAATTATTTGTGGAAATCCTAGAGATTACCCCATCGGGAAATTACGTTTAAGAATTAGTTCCATCTATCACCTAAACCGTAACGAAAGTTTAACTTGGAATCATGACTATAAGATCCTGATCTTAAGCAATTTGTCCTTATGGTTTCGATTTTCTTCATGTTTGATATGAAAAATCGGTTAAATTAATTATTTGTGGAAATCCTAGAGATTACCCCAACGGGAAATTACGTTTAAAAATTAGGTCCATCTATCACCTAAACCGTAACGAAAGTTCAACTTGGAATCATGACTATCAGATCCTGATCTTAAGCAATTTGTCCTTATGGTTTCGATTTTCTTCATGTTTGATATGAAAAATCGGTTAAATTAATTATTTGTGGAAATCCTAGAGATTACCCCATCGGGAAATTACGTTTAAAAATTAGGTCCATCTATCACCTAAACCGTAACAAAAGCTCAACTTGGAATCATGACTATAAGATCCTGATCTTAAGCAATTTGTCCTTATGGTTTCGATTTTCTTCATGTTTGATATGAAAAATCGGTTAAATTAATTATTTGTGGAAATCCTAGAGATTACCCCATCGGGAAATTACGTTTAAAAATTAGGTCCATCTATCACCTAAACCGTAACGAAAGTTCAACTTGGAATCTTGACTATAAGATCCTGATCTTAAGCAATTTGTCCTTATGGTTTCGATTTTCTTCATGTTTGATATGAAAAATCAGTTAAATTAATTATTTGTGGAAATCCTAGAGATTACCCCATCGGGAAATTACGTTTAAAAATTAGGTCCATCTATCACCTAAACCGTAACAAAAGCTCAACTTGGAATCATGACTATAAGATCCTGATCTTAAGCAATTTGTCCTTATGGTTTCGATTTTCTTCATGTTTGATATGAAAAATCGGTTAAATTAATTATTTGTGGAAATCCTAGAGATTACCCCATCGGGAAACTACGTTTAAAAATTAGGTCCATCTATCACCTAAACCGTAACGAAAGTTCAACTTGGAATCATGACTATAAGATCCTGATCTTAAGCAATTTGTCCTTATGGTTTCGATTTTCTTCATGTTTGATATGAAAAATCGGTTAAATTAATTATTTATGGAAATCCTAGAGATTACCCCATCGGGAAATTACGTTTAAAAATTAGGTCCATCTATCACCTAAACCGTAACAAAAGCTCAACTTGGAATCATGACTATAAGATCCTGATCTTAAGCAATTTGTCCTTATGGTTTCGATTTTCTTCATGTTTGATATGAAAAATCGGTTAAATTAATTATTTGTGGAAATCCTAGAGATTACCCCAACGGGAAATTACGTTTAAAAATTAGGTCCAACTATCACCTAAACCGTAACGAAAGCTCAACTTGGAATCATGACTATAAGATCCTGATCTTAAGCAATTTGTCCTTATGGTTTCGATTTTCTTCATGTTTGATATGAAAAATCGGTTAAATTAATTATTTGTGGAAATCCTAGAGATTACCCCATCGGGAAATTACGTTTAAAAATTAGGTCCATCTATCACCTAAACCGTAACAAAAGCTCAACTTGGAATCATGACTATAAGATCCTGATCTTAAGCAATTTGTCCTTATGGTTTCGATTTTCTTCATGTTTCATATGAAAAATCGGTTAAATTAATTATTTGTGGAAATCCTAGAGATTACCCCATCGGGAAATTACGTTTAAAAATTAGGTCCATCTATCACCTAAACCGTAACGAAAGCTCAACTTGGAATCATGACTATAAGATCCTGATCTTAAGCAATTTGTCCTTATGGTTTCGATTTTCTTCATGTTTGATATGAAAAATCGGTTAAATTAATTATTTGTGGAAATCCTAGAGATTACCCCATCGGGAAATTACGTTTAAAAATTAGGTCCATCTATCACCTAAACCGTAACAAAAGCTCAACTTGGAATCATGACTATAAGATCCTGATCTTAAGCAATTTGTCCTTATGGTTTCGATTTTCTTCATGTTTGATATGAAAAATCGGTTAAATTAATTATTTGTGGAAATCCTAGAGATTACCCCATCGGGAAATTACGTTTAAGAATTAGTTCCATCTATCACCTAAACCGTAACGAAAGCTCAACTTGGAATCATGACTATAAGATCCTGATCTTAAGCAATTTGTCCTTATGGTTTCGATTTTCTTCATGTTTGATATGAAAAATCGGTTAAATTAATTATTTGTGGAAATCCTAGAGATTACCCCAACGGGAAATTACGTTTAAAAATTAGGTCCATCTATCACCTAAACCGTAACGAAAGTTCAACTTGGAATCATGACAATAAGATCCTGATCTTAAGCAATTTGTCCTTATGGTTTCGATTTTCTTCATGTTTGATATGAAAAATCGGTTAAATTAATTATTTGTGGAAATCCTAGAGATTACCCCATCAGGAAATTACGTTTAAGAATTAGTTCCATCTATCACCTAAACCGTAACGAAAGCTCAACTTGGAATCATGACTATCAGATCCTGATCTTAAGCAATTTGTCCTTATGGTTTCGATTTTCTTCATGTTTGATATGAAAAATCGGTTAAATTAATTATTTGTGGAAATCCTAGAGATTACCCCATCAGGAAATTACGTTTAAAAATTAGGTCCATCTATCACCTAAACCGTAACAAAAGCTCAACTTGGAATCATGACTATAAGATCCTGATCTTAAGCAATTTGTCCTTATGGTTTCGATTTTCTTCATGTTTGATATGAAAAATCGGTTAAATTAATTATTTGTGGAAATCCTAGAGATTACCCCATCGGGAAATTACGTTTAAAAATTAGGTCCATCTATCACCTAAACCGTAACGAAAGTTCAACTTGGAATCATGACTATAAGATCCTGATCTTAAGCAATTTGTCCTTATGGTTTCGATTTTCTTCATGTTTGATATGAAAAATCGGTTAAATTAATTATTTGTGGAAATCCTAGAGATTACCCCAACGGAAAATTACGTTTAAAAATTAGGTCCATCTATCACCTAAACCGTAACGAAAGTTCAACTTGGAATCATGACTATAAGATCCTGATCTTAAGCAATTTGTCCTTATGGTTTCGATTTTCTTCATGTTTGATATGAAAAATCGGTTAAATTAATTATTTGTGGAAATCCTAGAGATTACCCCATCGGGAAATTACGTTTAAAAATTAGGTCCATCTATCACCTAAACCGTAACGAAAGTTCAACTTGGAATCATGACTATAAGATCCTGATCTTAAGCAATTTGTCCTTATGGTTTCGATTTTCTTCATGTTTGATATGAAAAATCGGTTAAATTAATTATTTGTGGAAATCCTAGAGATTACCCCATCGAGAAATTACGTTTAAAAATTAGGTCCATCTATCACCTAAACCGTAACGAAAGTTCAACTTGGAATCATGACTATAAGATCCTGATCTTAAGCAATTTGTCCTTATGGTTTCGATTTTCTTCATGTTTGATATGAAAAATCGGTTAAATTAATTATTTGTGGAAATCCTAGAGATTACCCCATCGGGAAATTACGTTTAAGAATTAGTTCCACCTGTCACCTAAACCGTAACGAAAGCTCAACTTTGAATCATGACTATAAGATCCTGATCTTAAGCAATTTGTCCTTATGGTTTCGATTTTCTTCATGTTTGATATGAAAAATCGGTTAAATTAATTATTTGTGGAAATCCTAGAGATTACCCCATCGGGAAATTACGTTTAAAAATTAGGTCCATCTATCACCTAAACCGTAACAAAAGCTCAACTTGGAATCATGACTATAAGATCCTGATCTTAAGCAATTTGTCCTTATGGTTTCGATTTTCTTCATGTTTGATATGAAAAATCAGTTAAATTAATTATTTGTGGAAATCCTAGAGATTACCCCATCGGGAAATTACGTTTAAGAATTAGTTCCATCTATCACCTAAACCGTAACGAAAGTTTAACTTGGAATCATGACTATAAGATCCTGATCTTAAGCAATTTGTCCTTATGGTTTCGATTTTCTTCATGTTTGATATGAAAAATCGGTTAAATTAATTATTTGTGGAAATCCTAGAGATTACCCCAACGGGAAATTACGTTTAAAAATTAGGTCCATCTATCACCTAAACCGTAACGAAAGTTCAACTTGGAATCATGACTATAAGATCCTGATCTTAAGCAATTTGTCCTTATGGTTTCGATTTTCTTCATGTTTGATATGAAAAATCGGTTAAATTAATTATTTGTGGAAATCCTAGAGATTACCCCATCGGGAAATTACGTTTAAAAATTAGGTCCATCTATCACCTAAACCGTAACGAAAGCTCAACTTGGAATCATGACTATAAGATCCTGATCTTAAGCAATTTGTCCTTATGGTTTCGATTTTCTTCATGTTTGATATGAAAAATCGGTTAAATTAATTATTTGTGGAAATCCTAGAGATTACTCCATCGGGAAATTACGTTTAAGAATTAGTTCCATCTATCACCTAAACCGTAACGAAAGCTCAACTTGGAATCATGACTATAAGATCCTGATCTTAAGCAATTTGTCCTTATGGTTTCGATTTTCTTCATGTTTGATATGAAAAATCGGTTAAATTAATTATTTGTGGAAATCCTAGAGATTACCCCATCGGGAAATTACGTTTAAGAATTAGTTCCATCTATCACCTAAACCGTAACGAAAGCTCAACTTGGAATCATGACTATCAGATCCTGATCTTAAGCAATTTGTCCTTATGGTTTCGATTTTCTTCATGTTTGATATGAAAATTCGGTTAAATTAATTATTTGTTTACGAAAATGTTCACGATTTAATTCCATTTTTTCGCCGAGATGTAAAGTTAATGAGTACTGTAAACAACACTAATAGCGCTCGAATAATAAAACGTTGTGAGTACGTATAATTTCAAAAATGTCAAACTTTACGTTAGAGCTGTCAGTTGCCAGATTGCAACACAAGCGTAGTCCAATCCCGAAATATAAAAGGTAACCCTCGTATATTACGAAAATTAAGAATTTAATAAGAAAATCGTTAAATATCATTTTACATTGAAGCCACAAGGACAAATTGCTTAAGATCAGGATCTTATAGTAATGATTCCAAGTTGAACTTTCGTTACGGTTTAGGTGATAGATGGACCTAATTTTTAAACGTAATTTCCTGTTGGGGTAATCTCTAGGATTTCCACAAATAATTAATTTAACCGATTTTTCATATCAAACATGAAGAAAATCGAAACCATAAGGACAAATTGCTTAAGATCAGGATCTTATAGTCATGATTTCAAGTTGAACTTTCGTTACGGTTTAGGTGATAGATGGACCTAATTTTTAAACGTAATTTCCCGATGGGGTAATCTCTAGGATTTCCACAAATAATTAATTTAACCGATTTTTCATATCAAACATGAAGAAAATCGAAACCATAAGGACAAATTGCTTAAGATCAGGATCTTATAGTCATGATTCCAAGTTGAGCTTTTGTTACGGTTTAGGTGATAGATGGACCTAATTTTTAAACGTAATTTCCCGATGGGGTAATCTCTAGGATTTCCACAAATAATTAATTTAACCGATTTTTCATATCAAACATGAAGAAAATCGAAACCATAAGGACAAATTGCTTAAGATCAGGATCTTATAGTCATGACTCCAAGTTGAGCTTTTGTTACGGTTTAGGTGATAGATGGACCTAATTTTTAAACGTAATTTCCCGATGGGGTAATCTCTAGGATTTCCACAAATAATTAATTTAACCGAATTTTCATATCAAACATGAAGAAAATCGAAACCATAAGGACAAATTGCTTAAGATCAGGATCTTATAGTCATGATTCCAAGTTGAGCTTTCGTTACGGTTTAGGTGATAGATGGACCTAATTCTTAAACGTAATTTCCCGATGGGGTAATCTCTAGGATTTCCACAAATAATTAATTTAACCGATTTTTCATATCAAACATGAAGAAAATCGAAACCATAAGGACAAATTGCTTAAGATCAGGATCTTATAGTCATGATTCCAAGTTGAGCTTTTGTTACGGTTTAGGTGATAGATGGACCTAATTTTTAAACGTAATTTCCCGATGGGGTAATCTCTAGGATTTCCACAAAAAATTAATTTAACCGATTTTTCATATCAAATCATATGGACCAATTGCTTGATTTGTTTATTCCTAAGTATTTTTAAATTTTTGATTTTTTTTGGGCATTCTCGACACCGTGTATGCATATGATGATTACATGCTTTGTGTCTTCTGTAGTTAAATAATAATAAAAACTTATTTTGTTTGATAACAGCACACATTAAAATTTTTTTGTCACATAGTTTACCAGGTAAGGTGGTTTGTTGTCACATACTTTACTTTATTGTGTAGTCTTAATAGAACAAATAAAACCGTGATATTTATTCCTTTTCACCGATATTAATAATTATTTATTTAATACAACTTCAAAAATATTTCGGGATGAAATTTTCGTTTTTCTTGCATTTTCAATAAATTTTTCGGGATAGCATTTAATTTAGCAAAGAAACGCACCAAAAATGAAAAGGTTTTTTCGGGCTGGTTTTTCGTGCCAGCTTCACATACATTTCAAATTATTAAATCGTTATTGCAAGAGACCATTTCAATTAGCGCAACCATGAGTTATATTCTATTTTTTTATTGCAAACAAACCTCCTGTAACCTGAAATTTAATAAAAACTATGTACAAAAAATAAGACATATTTTAATTAGTTTAAATAAATGTTTATTCCAAAATTTTGTTGTACACATTAGATCTACAATAATCTTGTTACAATATTTTAAAATTATAAATTAATAATCCCATATTACATAATTTGCATCATTAGCGCATTTACTAATGTAAGATGTATGGTCACATTTCAAAGATTCCAAATCGCGTATAATATTAGTACCAAGTACTTTTATATTATAAGCGAAGTAATAAATATCGAAAAATTGTCTCTCAATAGATTTTAAACACACATAGTATTTTGCAGCGTTCTTTACCACAAGTTTTATAAGTCCAAATATTGGCTCACTATTATTATCAATGTCTATACAAACAATCATACCCTTCTTTAGTAAAATATTATTAAATTGAACCCAAGACATTTGTATTGTATTTGCATTTAAACCGAATTTCAATATATCTAGAGTACTAACAGGTTTCTCGGGTCCATGGGTAATACAAGTTTCAAAGTATTCTATATTGTTGAGAACAAGATTTGCAATTTTTAGTTGATTTTTAATATGCAGTGTTTTTAGTATATTGACTCTGTTATTCGAAATATAGCAAGTCTTTTTATAAATTTGATGTTTTGCTTCGAATCTCATTGCACTTATTGCAACTAGTGGGCCTATTTTTTCCATAATACTTGCATAATGCAGTAGAAAGTGAAATTTCGGTTTTAAATGACTTTTAGAAATTTCTATGTATAACTTATTATGACGAGATATTATAAATCTTAAATAATTAAATGAATTTGAATAGAATTTTTTCCTGAATACTATAAAGATAATTTCTCTTAAAAGAAGAAATAATTTCCATTCTTGTGAATATTTAGGTACAAGGTCCCCGATAAGTAATGAGAAGTAGGTCACTATGACTTTCATTTCGGATGCCGATAATTTAAATTTATTTTTAAAAAGACAGTCATTATTAAACAGAGGTGGCTTTTGTGTTGTTGGTCCAAAGTTAAACATTTATATTCTCTGGTTTAATTGTTCTATTGAAAAATATTTTTTTTCCAAAACAAAAACTTTGAGAATCAAAATTAAGTCATAATGACATACTCCTTCAAGAAGGTCGTGCATACAGTCAACACTAAAATTCTCAACCACGTGAAAATTTAGTAAAGTATTCCATATAGAATTTTCTTTTAATCCAGTTACCTGCATGTCATTTAAACTGACGTCATAATTATAATTGGTGACATTTCGCAAACTCGTCAAATCTTCTTTACACATGTGCTTCATTTTCTCAATATTACATTTGCAAAATCTACAGTAATAAAAAGAGTTAAATGATTCCATAAAACCCAGTACTGAGTTGACGCCTAAATTGTCACCCACTACAACACAAGGAATTAATTTGATTAAGTAATCATTAAACTTAATACCTTCACTTTGTATGTAGTTGATTTGTTCGATTAATGGTTTAAATATTTGATCATTTCCAAACTTTTTCTGTCCTCCGTAAAAAAAAGCATTGCCAAAAGGATTGTCTGTAACTTGGAGGATATGTAATCTGGAAGAGATAATATTTTTATGTAAACTGCTCCAATTTTTTGAATGCCACTGTGAGAACCCAACGGATTAAGGCATTCGAAATCATCAAAATAAATTGAAATTGGAATACAAATCGTATTAATTTCATTTGTAGGATTCATTTCCTGGACTTTTGCCTTCCAAAATACGGTTTGCATTATATTACAAACTGTTAAATCTAAATTTTCAGTATAGCTGTTATATTCTCTGATTAAATTAAGTATTGAAGTTTTGTTAAATAAAATCCAGAAAAGTTGTTTTAGATTAACCATAAGAGAATAATAATTATACTCGACATTTGTGATATTATTCATGTTTGTATAACCTTGTTTATATTCTGTTCCTAGGTTTACGTTTTCAAATTCTACTAGAATATTCATTTTCTTTAACTGATTAATAATTAAGAATTCGGAATTAAGATAATTAGGACTAATAAGCGATTGCAGAATTAAAAATATTTCTTCTAAATTACTAAAATGTTCATTATTTTGACTTATTAATTCCAAAGCCATTTGAATATGTGTGTTATAAAATGAGAAAATATTTTTAAATATCTTTAAAGCCGTGGTTCTAGGGACTCAATCATCACTTAGGGTTTCCAATATAATTTTCAATAAGTTGATGCCTAATTTAACGGCGTCACCTCCACTAGAAATGGAGCCCGGCATAAAATTTGTAACCGGTGAATCGTTAAGTATGGGATTCTGAATTTGCAATTCAACGTTATTACGCAAACCGTTCAGTAAAGCATTATTCCTCACATCTTCAGAGTTTTCACTGGTATCTGTACAATGTTTGTGATCTTTTCTAATGTGATACAAGTGTTTGTTTACGTTTGAATACACTCTTTGACAATTTGAATCGTCGCAACAAAACCTATTCAAATTTGAGTGAACAATTTTTAAATGATCGCCGTATTCTTTCAAAGAAACGAAATCATTTTTACAAAAAAAACAAGTCCAATTCATTTTTAATAAAAAATAATAAACTTACAAAATAATTGAAACCTACCAACTAATTTGTTAATTTTTGGTGAATAGCTTTCAATTTTGCACTGTTCAAATCATATTTTGTTGAAACGGAAAATATATATTGCTGAACATAGTTCCAGACAACTAAACTTTCCGGACGATAAGCTATATTTAGTGCCAAGTATATTGCCATACAACTTCTAACTGCTTCAAAAGGATTTTTAAAAAAGTACTTTTTATCGATCAATGTTACATAAGCTGTTAGTTTATTCAGAGTTCCCACAAAAACTACTCTGGGTTGGTCGCCTTGGTTGGATGATAGAAGATTTCTTTCATATTCGTCAGCTTTCTCAATTGTCTAATATAAAGAAAAAAAAATTGAAAAAAATTATTTAAAAATGTTAATTAATTATATTTATTAAATTAATGGAATTAATTAAGTGTACTAAATTTATCAAATTAATTAAATAAAAATTTTCTGTCGTGTACTGTGTACTGTTTTTTTATATCCTGTTTTGTGACGTCCTGTTCTAGCACATTCTGTTGTGAAATGTGCCGTTCCGTATATGGGACTCGGAAAGTAGTACTAACATTTAATAAAATTAGGTCCTTTACGAAATACAATTAAATGGCGAATTTGTTTTCCCTTCGAGTAGTTAACTCGACGGGGACTCTAAGGAAAAAAACTACACAATTCGTTGAATCGCATTTAATTGTGTTCTTTAAAGGATTTAATTGGTTTTAATAAAACGAAACTGTAGCAGGCTATTCATATCTGGACATAAAATTTAGTCATGGACTGACGTGGTAGTTGATTACTTATATAATAATATGGATTCGATAAGATATGTTTATAATTTGATGGTGAAGTATATGCATGGAAACGTACTCGTATTAATTAATTGCCTAATATTCGGCATTTCAATAGAGGTAATGTGAATTTTCAAACTAAAAATGTGTGCTTCATGCCTACTTTCTGATTTACATTTCTGACTATAGCTAAGTTGAGGTTCTGATAAGTCATTTCAGTAAATGTTAATTAAATAACGCGTATAAACTCACCTCCAATTTATTAAGTCGAAATTACCGTCCATTATTCCGTCCATTATACCTTAGAAAAGTTATTATGTAATAAAATACACTTACATCAAATTGAACAATAAATTGTTCTTGCACTTCGATTTTCGATGCTTTTACTCCTTTCTTCCCGCGTTGGCTTTTAACAATAGTTGACGGGAATAGATAGGGTAGCACCAATAACGCTACTGATTTTTTGATATCTAGAAACATGAAAAAGTTATGAAGGAAATATTTTAGTTACTCCTATTTTGTTTAAACATACCAGGATTGGAATCCTTTGTTATTTCAATAACTTGAACAACGAATTTATCACGTATTAATGCACCTTCTTTTAGCACATTTAAATACAGCTTTTCCCAATTAACTATCGTCCGAATATCCGAGTACAATACCTCAACATCTCCAAAAAACTAGGAATATATAAATTAGCTATTTAATAATGTAAAAACAAGGATAATAATAAGTTTCAATTACCAATTCAAAAACAAAATTGTCAATCAAAGTAAAAATTGGAAACTGCTTTAAATAATCAATCGTTGGAACCCGTTTATCACCGAGAATTTCCAATCTTTGTTTTAAACAGCCTGACCACTTTTCTCTAAGTGTACGAGCTGGACCAGTATTATTTTTGATGAAATCGTAATCAATAGATGATGCACTATTATTAGCAACTGGAATATAGAGTTTGTAGTCAAATGTTATTTATATATACTTATATTCAACGATTATAAAAGTGTTTAATTCTGCCTTACAAAATTCTTTATTAATTAAAATTCATACTGAATTTTAAAATTAAATTTATTTGTTCGATATTTCGAGCCCATTGGTCATTTTCAAGATTTATTTAATTATTATAAATGAATAAAATTTATCTTTGCATATAACATATATATATACACATGTTAAAAAAAATTTTAACATACACAATGGGCTCGAAATATCGAACAAATAAATTTAATTTTAAAATTCAGTATGAACAGACAGTATTACAGACTTTTATAAAAACTGTGTAGGAAGGATTATAAAGACTGTGTAAATGTTATACCACGAAACCGGTGATATAATTCTCTAGACAGAATTGATAATCTTAAATCATCTTATTCGTTTTGAAACGTTTCTGTAATATTATTTTAGTTTATATAGTTTATACTTATAATTTACCTAAATTTGAAATTGACGAATTTGAGTCCAATTGCTTAGAGTATGACCTTCTCTTTATAATACCTGCAGCACACAGTTGGCTTCTGTAGTTGGAAAACGCGTCGTATAATTTTCCTGAAGCTTTTTGACCATTTACTGCACTTGTATAGTAAACCTCTATAATTTCCTGCTGAAACACTTGACAGATAATGCGGGACAAATAAACGAAATCTGCTCGGGTCAATCTATACAAAAAAAAAAATTAATAAAAAATTATTATAAATTAATAACTAATGATATTTAATGATAAACATAATGATAATAAATAAATAATGAATAATAAATAATGATAAACATAATTGTTAGATTTACATACTCAATCTCAAAGTCATGTTCCAAAATGCATTTAACAATAATTTTGGCCAATTTTGTTTGCTGGACATTCGTTAATATTTGTTTCTTTAAACTGTATTGCCCGAAAAGAATTTTAAAATCAAGATCTTTCAAAGAAGCAAGTTTCTGGAGATAAAAATATTAAGTTAGTTTACTGTAATCCATTTTGTAAATTTTGGTTTATTATTGACCTCGCGGCTGTCACTATATTATTTAATTTTGCTTGGGTGGCGAATTCAACCGGTCCAATAAAAGACTCCGTTCGAATTGGTGGCTCCGTAAACTCGGAAATTTCAATTATATTATTTTGAGCAACGGGTTCGTTTTCATTTATTGTATTTTGTTCAATGAACCTCTGATGATTTTCGGGCTGTGATGAAAGCTGATTGTCAATGTCAACTGGGAAAATATATTATCTTTTAAGTTAGATTTCAATATAAAGGCGTTTTATGCGCTTATTTGTTACATATACATATATGCTAATTTAATATAATAATATAATATATAATATAATAACCTTTAACCCCTAATTAAATTAGAACCACGATTCAAACCACATGCAACAAAAAAAAATATAAAATGAACCTGTTTTAACATCAATAGCTCCTAGGGACCAGCCAGGAGAGCTACAATATTGCTTAATATAGTTTACCAATATTTCATCGGGTATCACGCACGAAGTTTTGTTGTCATATAGATTTATTGGATTAGTTATTTTAAAAAAGTTTTTGACTATAAGCATAAATAATAAAATTGATAAATGCAATTATAAACTTGATGTAGCTGTATAGTAATAAATTAGAAGATTTTGCAAGTATACCAGCTATGTAAACGTCATCCACCACTAAAGCATCACCGCTTGGAATTACTGAAATAATTCCTGTTATATCGTTGTATGTTACACCTATGAAAGTTGCCATTCTAAATAAAAAAAAAATTGGACACAACATGATTAATAGTATTCATTGATTAAAAATATTCTTCACAACGTTATGTACACATTTATCTGGAACTATTTTAAACGAATTAAGCTAAACTGCTAGTTTTAATACTATAAAAATACACACAGAAAATAAAATAAAAATGGTGGTTCAAAATATGGCCTTGAAAATATTTTACTTTACGCACTATGAAACTTATCACAAAAATCAAAGCCGATTATAACAATATAATCATTTTTGTTTATAAATAACACTAATTATACTTACGTATATTATTTCTATAATATTATTGAACAAATTGTACTGTAAACAACTGCACAAACTAAAAACTTTATATGAAATTGAAACTCGCGTCCTTCCACTTTAAAATTTATTCACATTCTGCGTAAATTTTAGTAATTTTTTTTGACCCGTTACATTATGCAAGGAAGCACAAACGAATGAAAATTGGGACAAACAAATTATTGTTATCGTAAATAAATTCGGTTGAGACAAAAGATTATTGGTTGTAGGAACATATATAATGTTAAGAACATTGATTCCTATTGGTTGTTGCAAATGCGAGATAAAATTATAACAAAAGGAATACTTAAAATTGTATGAATTAGTTACATCAAACGCTGAAGGGTCATGGAAGCAAATTTTCCAAAACTAGAATAGTTCATTATTTGTGTCAAATGTATTTCATTTATGGCTAATATAAATCTATTGTGATAAACCAAACACAGTTAATTCAACCGTACGCCAACAAATTATTTTTCTCAGTGTACCATCAATTTATAACCTCATCAACTCCCTAATAAAACAATTTAAAACAGCCAAAACATGTGTATACGAATAGCGAATTCGGTAGGAAAACAACAACAAAATTATATGATTCGATCGTTTTTTTTGTGCCATTTCATATAGAAAACCATTCACACACAAACATAAAAATTATAATAATTATATAATGACATAAATAAAATAAAATGAGAACAAAAACTCCCCTGTGGCACTATTCTGGCCCTCCCTGGGAACAGGAAACGGGCAAAAACATCTTCATAGCATCCTTTGGAATCAAAAAAGTCCTACACATTGAAGGTTTACATACAATGGGTGCTTTCAGGTCCCCTATCATGATTAGTAAAATCATCGCCAATTTGATTTGATAATCTCATAATGCTAAACATTGTCATAGTGTCGGCCGTGATTTTACTCAACATGTTCCCAACTGTTGGGTGTCCTGAAAACGACTAATGCATATTATGATGCATTGCAGCAACGATATCAAAATACATATAAATAAACGAAAATTATCATGTACATATTCTACACCATTGCAAGCGGCACCATTGCAAATTAATCTAAATATACATTTTATATGTAAAATTTTTACCTTTACTTATTAAATTAAACAAATGATTATTATATTATTATGATCTATTTATTTATTTAACTATATAAGCACATATAAATATATTAGATATTTATTATTTAATTTTACTAATTATATACAACACTAAATTAAATTATTTATTCATTTCAAGGAGAGACAAAAATACGTCTTACGTCGACGACGATCTATCGCCGACTATAAAATACGTAATAAATTAATAATAATTTAATCTAATTGAACACATAAATCAGGTGTCACAAAAAATAACTAAAAAATAATTACAAATACACATTAATAAATAAGTAATACAAATACAACAAAATAAATTAAACGTAAACGACAAAAACTACAATAATAAAACAAATTCATTATTAAATCTAGTACAACAACAACAACAAGCAAACAAATGAATGCCGAAAATACTACATACAAAAACAACAATGAGAAAACAAATAAAATACAAATCGTGATGTCATTGACCTCATTTAAACCTAAACAATAACAAACGAAATAAAACACGACTCGTCTCCGACGATCGACGTTTTTTTATTTTGTTTTGGTTTAAATGAGGTCAACGACATCACGATTTGTATTTTATTTGCTTGTTGTTGTTGTTTTTTTTTATTTTGTTTTGTTTTGGTTTAAATGAGGTCAACGACATCACGATTTGTATTTTATTTGCTTGTTGTTGTTGTTTTTTTTATTTTGTTTTGTTTTGGTTTAAATGAGGTCAACGACATCACGATTTGTATTTTATTTGCTTGTTGTTGTTGTTTTTTTTTCATTTTGTTTTGTTTTGGTTTAAATGAGGTCAACGACATCACGATTTGTATTTTGTTTTTTCGTTGTTGTTTTTGTATATACATTTAATTTGTTTCCATGTTGTTGTTGTTGTTGTTGTTGTTGTATTCGACTTGTATTAATAAATGTTTATTATTATTGTAGTTTTTGTCGTTTACGTTTAATTTATTTTGTTGTATTTGTATTACTTATTTATTAATGTGTATTTGTAATTATACTTTAGTTTAGTGTAACAGCTAACTTAGGTATTAAGTTATATTAAATTATTATTATAATTTGGTCTTCTTTTTTCGTTCAATGATTATAATTATTTTAGACTGTTATTTGCTTTATTTGGTATTACTGGGTTTAATTAATTTTTCTTTTAATTTAGTTCAATCGTGCATCTAACAAGTCGATAAAGTTAGCCTGAATTTGTTGGTGGATTTCTTGGATAAGTGTATATAGCCATCCCGAAAAAGTGTAAATACATTAAAAAATGTAGGACCATCCCGATTAACCATTTTTACATGAGAAAATAAAATACTATACAACAATAATATTATTGTAAAAAAATTACTGGTAAAACTTTTTTTTAAATATATTTAAACCACATTGTGATAATTTGTGTATAGTTACTAGTGTAGGCCTTTGTGTATAGTTACTAGTGTAGAATGTAGGCCAATTGTACATCTTAGCTAGTATCGTGGTCTGTCGGTCCAAATATGCCGCTTGGTGGGTTTTTATCCTCGTATTGCGGTATAGAATTTAATGTGGACACATATTAACTAACAAATTATCGCTATTCGAGTTAAATATATTAAAAAAAAGTTTTACCAGTAATTTTATACATTAATATTATTATTTGTGTTATTGTTAGGGGTTATCACCATGGCATCAGTCGCTGACTCGATCGCACACAGCAAACTACTGTACTAAACTCCTCTAAAGTTAAAATTAGATTATCTTAGGTTCGTTAAAGATGCGTGTTGCTGACTTGACAGCCACTTCCCACAGCAAATACATATGCCGAGCACCTAGTGTATTAAAGTGCCAAGTTGCCTTATAAAGAACTTATAACAGTTTCATCAGTCTTTAAAAAATAATACAGTTCTTTTAATGATTTATTTGCTCCCACAAAATTCGAGCCGCGTTGGCGTTAATTTTAATGGGCTTGAAAAAGCGACTCCAACATTTACAAATGCCGCCGCATAAGTGATCATATCAAATTGCTGATCACCCGTTAGCTGCAATTCCAGATTTGGCCTTTGTTTAATGGACGGATTCAATTTTCGTATAAATTAATAAACCGCATCCGTAGTTTATTGGCCGAAAATGTCATGTGTGGTAAGTTTAAAGTTACAAAACTGCCAGCGTGATAGAACCTGACATGGTAATCCCATACGATTGCTTTGGAAACTGCTGATCTGTATGTTAGGATAATTGAATGTTTACAATGTTTACTATTATTATACAATGCCCCTGATTTCCTTGGTCTACATCAAATCCATAAAATCCCGTATTTATTTAAAAATGGAAATACTGCTTTTATCTCGCTTAATTTATGAACTGGTACACCCTTAGTCAAATTTTTTGTACCTTCATCAAACGTATTAGCTTGTTCAAATCGAGCTATCAACCCAGCTGTTTTTTGGTATCGCTAATATCATTTTAAAAATCCCGAGCATTTTCACGATACATCCAGAATAACGGATTTTACCCACTACTTCTTTGAAAGCCGAAGTTAAGATTAAAGCCCCTTCATTTATTCCATATGTGGGACGCGCAATGCGCTTGGAACTTTTTCCTAAATCTATCCTATAAACAAAAACAAAAAATTTGGATTAGTTTAGGAAATATTTCACAAGCCTGTAAAAATATTAGTCTCATTCATGGCCAAGACCTTATAGTGGTTTCTGGAACGGATAAATTGAAATTTTTCCATTCAACATATGACAACGGGTGGTTTTCAACACATTTGACCCTGTTATTGCCAAGAAAATTTCCCCAAACTATGTGTGAATCTCAAATGGACCAAACATGACCTAAAAATATTAGTCTCATTCATGGCCAAGACCTTATAGTGGTTTCTGGAACGGATAAATTGAAATTTTTCCATTCAACATATGACAAGTGGTGGTTTTCGACACATTTGACCCTGTTATTGCCAAGAAAATCTCCTCAAACTATGTATGAATCTCGAATGAACCAAACATGATCTGAATATTGGTAGAACAAACATAATTATGAATGCAAATCGATTTAATTTGTATGTACAATTTATTTATTGGAGTTTTAAGAAAATCGTACCCCTAATCCCCCAATTCATTTTTTTAAAACTTTTTGCATACCTTAAACCTTCGATTCCTAAGATAGTTTGTGGAGGCAAAATCATGAGTTCTGATCTATTTAATTAATCTAAAAGTAATTTCAGTTCTTCAGGGACGTTTTAGTTTGAATCATAATTTTAAAATAAAATTGATAGTGTTAGTTTTTTATTACTTGGTTATTTTAGATTTTTAAACAATGATTTATTTTATTAAAGCTCTTGGTTGGTAACAATTATCACTAGCAATTTTTTAATCATTATATTCAATTATTTTGTTGAATGCTTTATTATAAGCAATAATTGAACTATTAAACGATTTTAAATTTAGGAAAGTTTTAGGAAATTCTTCACCACCGTGGACGCGCAGACAACCAAATCGTCAGTTTTGCTTAGACGTTTCCATTATTCTCGTTTAAAATGGCTTAAAATCTTCGACTTTCGATTTGCAACAAATGTGAGCTATTTACAAACAAGCAGTAGTAGCCAATCTAGAAATATATTAGAATCGCTTCGTAAGGTTTGTCAGCGATAAAGTATCATTAGGTTCCAACAGGGCCATGCTCAACTGACTAATTGGTAATTCCTTCGTTTTAGCTATTGTAAGAATATCGTAAGAATATCGATAAGTAGGCGTAAGTCCATTGACTCGCGTCGCAGAATCTACGTAAGTCAATTGATTCATCTCACCCAATCTCCACCTGGGAACTGGTACGCGTTTCAAACTAGTTAATTCAAACCTATCATTTGAAGAAATCATACCCATTGACTACTCTTTAGTTCTTAAATATCGATGTTCCATTTGATTGCTTACAGCGAAGTGGGTTAAAACATTATTTTTAATTTTTTTCCCATTAAAATTTTCCACTCATGAGTCAAAAATTCAAGTATTTTTAAACGCAAAATCGACAACGCGAAATTCGAGTGGATCCTGGCAACATCGATTATTTATGTTGATTTCGATTGAAGAAAAAATGTTGCACTGATAGTAAAAATAGTACACCAGCTGCTGTCAAAATGTTCGATTGAAAAAAAAAATCAAGGGTAATATTTTGCTATTCACAAGGTAATTTACTCTACTTCAGGTTTTTTGGTCGAGTAATCCATTTTTTATTGCTGTGATACGCCATTTTTTTATACTTGTCAAAAAAAAATCAAGGGTAATATTTTGCTATTCACAAGGTAATTTACTCTACTTCAGGTTTTTTGGTCGAGTAATCCATTTTTTATTGCTGTGATACGCCATTTTTTTATACTTGTCAAAACATACGTATTTATTAATCGGAAACTTAAATTCGAGTTATAGAGGAAATTGTAAATGACATTTACTTCACATAAACGTTTTTATTCTCTTCAGATTCATCTGATGAGGAATTTTTGGAACAAACAAATGTCAATCATAGACATGACATGACAGCAAAGATGAAGCAAATATATTGTTTTGTCATTTAAAAGCGGTGTAGTTAATTTTTGTACAATGGATACAAAATGAGGGTACTACTTTTAAAGTAGGCGAATTTCAATCGAAATCAACATTAGAATAATTCATTCGGCTCTCGAAATTGAAAGGTAATACTATTTTGTGGCTTGCTACTACCTATAGCCTACCATATAGCCAAAGTTTTCATATTATTTCAGATTAAGAAATTTTTTAAATTCGTTTGTATTAATACTTTAAAAATTGTTGGCTTTTTTATAGACTAGAAGACACTGAACAACAGATTTTCTATCTCAATCTTTGGCATAATTATAGATTTCAATAGTATACTTTTCTTTAGAACAATTGCCAACTCAGAAGATAAAGAACGATTTCGGGCCTAACAACTATTTAAGAGACACACATTTTTATTACCACTAGCGCAATTTCCTTTTCCGGACCAGAAAATTCTTTCCCATATAAATTAATATGAGGTCATATTGTCATAAAGTATCTCGGTCTAGGAGTTCTTAAGAGATACCAATTTTAATTTATGTACCTGCGTGATTCCAGAAGTTGGTAATTTAGTCGAATATGTGGTATTGGCAAAACTATGACGTATACCTTCACCAAACAGCAATTGATTTTTCCGGCCAAGGAAGGTCTTGTAACTAATAGGCGATTATAATATAAATTTTCATAAGGCAACATCGAAGCTGGAAGATTGTGTCAATTCTATTGTACGCCGGTCATTGGGACGTTCAGTATTAGTTACCCTTCATATTTTAAACATATGATGTGAAGAATTATTATTTCGAACACTCAAGAACTTATTCGGTTATATTGTGGATTTATTAAAAGAAATTGTTTTAATAAAATATGCTTAGATGGAGTAATAGTTTCAAGTTAATAATAACAAAACATTTTCCACGGATGAAAAAAACTGAGATAACTTCATATGCTTCCATTTTTGATCATTTTTGGTGGCTTCTGTATCTTTCCACAAGTTCTGCATTTTAAACCTTGTTGTTTAAGAAACCCTTTAAATATTTTTGTTCATTGTGTTTTTTCATCGGCATGTGGTGGTTAGGAGAAGGATTTCACTAGTTGATATTTCTTTGGAATTCTTTGTGAGTCATTATTAATGCGTTTACCCATCTCTCCGGTAAAGGGCTCTTATGTTTTCGAAACATTATGTCTTGTTCGGGGGATCTTTTTATTTCTTATTTTTTATATAAAAATAATTTCATCCGTATGCAAAAAAATACAACTCAATCAAAAATACAATACAATTATGTTGTATAATTCTCTATTCCCAGTGAAAACCAGATTAGGGCTACATTTGAAGAACTTATAATGTAATACAAAACAAACACGATTATGTTCTAATTTCATCAAACTTTTTATCCACTAAACCTGGCTATTTACAAAATAAAAGTAGAATATTTAGCAATAATAAATTATTTCTTAAAATCTAACGAATTAACATAAATAATGCCGATACACATAAAAATCACAAGATATTTTGTTGCCACGTTGGTAGATTAGTCTTTAGGCAAATAATTGTAAATATTTAAACAAAATAATTTATAAATAAATTTTTTTCCTTAAAAAATTTCTAGAATTAATTTCTAAATTTTAAAATTAGAAATAAATATGAGTATATTATTTTTATTTTTAATTAACACATATTAGTTATATTTTGCACTATACAGCTTCCGTATTTTGTATTCTGAAGTTTCATACAGAAGGGCAACCGAAGATAAATAAAAAACCTTAAATATATTTAAACATAGCATTTACATTTCAAAAGGAAATTTATTTGTACAAAGCATAAATAAGAATTTTTTCAACCTGTACTACATTGTAATATTAAATAAGTTAGCTTAGACTTGATGAACATGTAACATTATTATGAAATATTACTATTGTTTCGTATGCACAAAGCGGATACAGAAATATAACTAAAGCCACTTTACATCTTTAGGGTAAATTCATGTTTATAAATTAACTTTGAATTTTCATTGAAACATAAAATGCTTTGTGTCATTTATCTACTTAAAAAGTATGCATCTGGGACTGTGATTAAAATATGTGTATACCAGGATATGAAGGTAATTAAAAAATGATTAGATATTTTCAAATCAATCAACTTTGAAAATGACACTCGAGTATACACCGTACCTATATATACATACATATACACTAAAACAAAACGATGATGGAATAGCATATAAAATTACCAAAATATTTTCCAGAGGAAAATGAAATCAGCTCAAGTATGCATCAAAAATTCATAATGGATTAATCATAAACAGAAAATATAAATAAATAGAAAATTCCATTAATTTTGTGTGTATATGTGTGTGTGTGTGCGAAGCTTGTTTATACAATAATATTTTCGTCTCAAGATTTGACACACAGAATTATCAAAATAACACAATTTTGTTGTATTCACTTAACGTTCATAATAATTTTTTAGAAAACATCATTTTTTTTCGCTTCAAACGAAATGCATGATATGGTGTAACAACATATGGTGTAAAACAGATTTGATCTTGAGATTTCAGACATTCATTAAATTGACAAACAACCCGAACGAAACCGGAAAATTTTATCTTTCCCATTGATTTGTTTAAAATATTTATCACAAACACTCATTTATTTTCTTGTGGTAAATACGTTTCTTGAGAAAACGTCAAATTGAAATTTATAAAAGTAAATAAATGGCGGCGACAAATATAACAACGAATTTATATAAAAAAACCCATACTTTGAATTTGATGAATTCAATTTTAAATTAAGCTTTTAGAGAAATTTGTATCAATAACGAAAATCTAAAAAAGTTATACATATATATAAAATGGTGGTGGGAAATCTTTTCTTCCGATGTACGAGTATACTGAAAACCACCATACAAAGAATTAAATGAACGAAAATAAATAACAACAAACCAAATAAGAATGTTAATGGATCGCACATGACTATGCCATTAATTTATCGTAAAATGAAGAAAAAAAATTATTTTCCCATTTTCCTCATTTTCCATATAAGGATTTGTTTTTTTTTTGTTTTTTTTTTTAGTTTTTGACATGTGGAAAATAATAAGATGAAATTTTTCTTTATACATTTTCATTCCGTTTATTTTGATTTCCTATATGAATACGAACATATACATAAACGGTATATAAGGATGAAACCATTAGTTTTAACTTTTTTCATCTTATGTTTAACCATTTTTATATATAGATTTGTCAAATCTGTTAAGGATCTATTTTATGGTTACAGATCTATTGGAAAAACATGAAAATGCTTCTGAATATGTTTTTTTATATAGTGAATAGTTGGCAGAGGGAGGGTTGTGCCAATCCTTAGAAATAATATAAACTCAAGACATAAAGAATATTTTACGGCCTAGGAAGTTCTTAAGAGATCTAAATTTTTATTTTACATCACATGAGATTTCGGAAGTCTGCCATTTACCAAATTTGTACTACTATATAAAGTACAACTTTCTTAAAAGTTATATTTATATTACATACTAGCTTACATAGTACCCGGCGAACCTCGTTCCGCCCCAAATTACTTCGTTCCGAGCAAATACTTTTATCCTTCACGAAAATTGATTTTGATGAAAGAACAAATCAAACAACCCAACTCAATTCTCAATAGACGACTGAGTTGAGTGGCCAATCCATTCGTCTTTTCGTAGTGTTCGTTCGGTCATTTTGTCGACCAATTATCTCGTATGACGTATTGAAATGTGAATGAACTGTTGATTCAAACTCAGGCATCTATTGAAAATTGGGTTATTTTTTATCTCAGTGTCGAAATGAATTGGAGTCAGTTGGAACTCAAAATAATTCAATGTATTTCATTCGAATGGAATTAAATGGAACACAGCCGCAAATCAATACAATGCATTGTGGTAAACAATATTTTTCGGTTTTTTGTCAGGCGTCCATCGGAAATCCCACGTTTATTCCGCACACCTCCAACGATTGACCTTGTGATTTTTTAACTATCATAGCGAACGCAAACACGAACAAGGAACTGAACGCGCTTGAAGTCGAACGGAATGTCAGTTGGAATCAGACGAATTCTCGGAATTAGAATATCCTCTTACGTTATTTATCAGTTTCTTCACAGCCAATCGCGTTCCTTTACACAATCTCGGATGGTTTAAATTAAGCAGCATGATTATCACAGATCTGACCTTAAAAATCAAGTTAGATGGTATAGGATTCACGCCAATTCAAGCGCATTCAAAAACCCAGTCGGATAGTTGGTTATCTCGTCTGGATTGGTCCCACAATCCACGGATTTGTAGCAATGCATTTCCCTAGCGATTTAGTTTTGAATCAAATAATTCAGACTGTCTACATCCTTGTTCTTTCCCGTCAAATTTGTTCGTTCATGGATTCGTCCCAGACCATTCTTGCAATACCTTGGCCATCGCCGAGTCCTTGGCAATTGAGCACACTGGCTGGTCATTCGTGTGAATATTCATTGGCAACTTAAACGTAAAATGTGCCACCTGGCTGTAATCTAGTAATGTGGTTGCAATTCTGCATGATAAAACGGCTTACGCTATTTCAGATCTCGAGCGAATGGTCACAAAAAGCAATGAAATCAGAAAGGTTTTACCGATTCCACCGGGAGCATCGAGGAAGAATATTTCGCTGTTTCTTTTATCAGCTGCCTTTATCAATACGTATTACATGTTGTTTTGTTGTGCATTCGTTTGTACTATTTGTCTCATTGAATCATGATCGTACACTAATCTCGTAGCAATTCACGATTAAATGCATTTTGAATTGAACGAATTGGTGATGGCATGCCCAATTTCGACAAATGCCGCACATAAGCACATAATCATGCACATGTCTTCGATCATGATCAAAACTTAGTTCCGTATGTCATCGTTCATCTCAAGCTCATAATTTGATGTTACACTGCAAACTCGATGCAATATGTCGTCACCTATCTCGTCCATTTATTTGTTTCATAACTCCAATACGGTCGATGGATGACACATCATTATAATGATCGCGAACAATGAATGAACTTGATTTGCCGGTGTAGAAACAGTGGTATCAGCGAGAGTCCCAGTGTGAGTCGTTTGCCAGCAAATTCAGACATTGTGAAGCTTCTCTATAAGTGGCGCACGAACATGAAACAAAAGCAAACGAAAGATAGAAGCATTAGTCTTGTCACCGTGGATGAACACGTGGTACACACGGTCAAGCACATCGATGTATCCTGCAACAGGTTGACCTTTCTTTCGTCGTTGGAACTTCTTCGTCATTTGATTTTAAGTATTATAGTATGGCATTTCCCAGTAAAGCAATGTTCGAGCGAATTTGTGAGTGTTGTAGCCGGTGATCATTCTGTTAGTTGTGTTATGAATTAGCTTCCGTGAAACAGACACGTTGTCCATTCTCCAAGTGCACACACAAATGTCGAACAGTGAGATGACTTTCGTGTAATGTAAATGCGAAAATACGCTAATCGCCTCATTGAAACTGACATAAGGGCCCGATTGGAATCATGACACTTCGTCATTTGCATCCGGAGCAGCAATAACGAACACCTTTGTTCCCGTATTTGCAATATTGCATTATTAACATTGCAACATTACTCAACATTGCAGTGTGTTGCGAACATTTTCGATAGAAGCTTGCAATACGGAACGATCCAGCGATTACCGACCACGACATCTTTTTTTTCACCTTCATTGTGACTGTTTTACCACCATTTTCGGGTAAAGGACGCCGATATAGTGGATAACTGTCGTTTCCACTAATTGTGTATGCCAGCAACGGACGCGGATATTGTTTTGTGCATTTCCCATCGGCCATACACGTTGAATCTGGATTGTGATCTCCACACAGACCGTGAATCATGTTTGTTGCGACTACTGCGAAGAACTCCGGTTCTGCTTCTGGATTTAGTATATCGGTATCTACGCTCCTGTTACTCTGCTGAGTACATCCAATAACGTGGCTGTCTGAAAAACGATGAAGTTTAGTGGTGTCCTGAGTTTTTGTTTAGATTACCGGTAATTTCAGGTTTTAGGTTGCCTGTGAACGTGATGAACAAATCTGGCCGTCCGTAATGCCACACATACGGCATAGCATCCAACGCATGTTCATGCACATGCTGTGGGCTGCTAACATATGTCGCTGGGAAAATGGTCAACTGACGAACGTTGGGTGTCCGTTCGAAGCGATGGCATCGCGCAGATGCATGTACAACGCGGAACGTAGATTTTATTGATTGAAGCGGATGATTTAAACGTTTTGTTTCTATTTTGACATACCATCTCCTGGAAATTGAATACAACAACAAAAACATTGAGCCAAATCAGTTCAGCCGTTCTTAACTGATACGCTAGAAATAAAAATTCAATATTGTTCGGGTTTTTCCGGAAGTTTCCGAATGTCTCCTAGAAATTGGGAACGCAGCAAAAAAATATTGAGGCAAATCAAATCATTCTCAACTGATGCGCTGGAAAAAAAATCAATTTTCTTCCGATTTTTCCAGAAATTTCCAAGTTTTCCACTCAGATTTTCCAATTTTTCTCTTCTAAAAGACCATCTGGATCGGATACGAAACATGCCAAATCGGTTCAACCGTTCTCAACTGATGCACTAGAAAAATTTCTATTTTGTTCGGGTTTTTCCGGAAGTTCTTGATTTTTCCACTCCAAATTTCAAATTTTTCTCTTCTTAAAGACCATCTGGATCGAATATGTGCAAAATCCCGTACAAAAACATCATTTTTCGGTTTACCGATTTTCCGATAGATTTTCCGATAGATTTTCCGAAAAAAATTTTCCGTAAGAACCATCTCCTGAAAATTGAGAAAACAGCAAAAAAAGACAGGGACAAATCGGTTCAACCGTTCTCAACTGATGCGCTAGAAAAATTTCTATTTTGTTCGAGTTTTTCCGGAAGTTCTTGATTTTTCCACTCCGATTTCCAAATTTTTCTCTTCTAAAAGACCATCTGGATCGAATATGTGCAAAATCCCGTACAAAAACATCATTTTTCGGTTTACCGATTTTCCGATAGATTTTCCGAAAATTTTCTTCAGTAAGAATCATCTCCTGGAAATTGAGAATACAGAAAAAAGACAGGGACAAATCGGTTCAGCCGTTCTCAACTGATGCGCTAGAAAAAAAATCAATTTTCTTCGATTTTTTGTGAAAGTTTTCGGATTTTTCACTACGATTTTCCGATTTTTCTCTTCTAAAAGACCGTCTGGATTAGATACGTGCGAAATCTTGCCCCAAACATCATTTTTCGATTTTCCAAAATTTCCGACTTTTCCGGTGGATTTTCCCAAAATTTTCTTTCATACAAACCTTGTCCTGCTAATTACGAACACAACAAAACAACCAAATCGGTCGAGCCGTTCTCAAGTGATGATCAGATTGATTTCAATAGTTTATAGATATTTAGGGGAGCTTACCATTATGTGTCCTTATCAATAGAAAATTCTTAACACATTGAATGTCAACTGGTTTTTATAAAATGTAAAAAAAAAGTTTCTTCACTTATTAAGAATGAGAATTGTGTAACAAAGTTGTAGTAATGTGCAGAAGGACTGCGTCAAGTAATTCTAGTAACATTTAACATAGAACTCGTGACTAACAGCGCTAAATAACCCGCTAAAACAAGTAAAAAGTATGCACTCAGTGTTTGTCAACGGTGACTGACAATGCGATCAATGTGTTAAGAGACAAATTTTTATTTATAGTAATTTATTTATACTGAGATCTTGGAAGTTTGCCTTTGATTCAAATTTGATCATACGGATTATTGTAGCCATTTAATTTAGCATTCATTCTATTATGTACTATAAAACATCAATCATAATTTCCTGCCCAGGAAGGTCTTGGATGTTAAAAATGATTTTAATGAAGTTATATGGCGACAGATCGAAGGTGGAAAATTGTGTCAATCCTCCTTAACTCTTTATAATTTCAAATCCCTACATGTTTGCGTTATATATTGGAGGGGTATTGAAGCATCTGCCAATGGATATACCAAGGGAGTAGCAACCTTATCAATCACACCATGGAACAAAAGTGAACCATCTTTTCAAATTGACGCATATGTTTTTTCAAAATTTACAGCCAAACAATCACAAATTTCCCTATTCATTGACTTCGAGTACTTTAAACAATATGAGTTAGCCGATCCATATTTTTTAGAAAGGTAGGGAAATTGACATCATTATTGGGGCTGACACATTTTTCGAGCAACTGTCCAAGGGAAAGGTTATTTCTAACGATAAATTAATTATGCAGGAAACGTTACTTGGTTGGCTAGTTGCAGGAAAATCAGGAAGTGAGAGCTCAATAAAATAATCATTTGCCGTCAGTATTGTCGATGATAATTTGGAAGGCGTATTAAGAAAGTTTTGGGAAATCTAGTCGATTCAAACTAAAACTCCAAATTTGTCTGAAGAGGAGGAACTTTGCGAAAATTATTTCGAGCAAACCAAAACTGTAGACAGTTCCGGCTGTTTTGAAGTTCGACTACCATTTACACTTACACAATCTGTTTTGGGAAACTCGTTTCGACCGACGATTTAGCGTATGCATTCAATGGAGAAAAGGTTCACCGGAGACGAAAAATTTGCTCGGGAATACAAAGAATTTATGAGTGAGTATATACAGCTAAGACATATGAAGTTAATTGACGAAAACAGCGTTAAAGACAATGGCTACTTTACTTACCCCACCACGGCATGATCAAGAAATCAAGCAGCACAACACAATTAAGGGTAGTGTTTGATGGTTCCGCTAAAACTACTACAGGTAAATCTCTGAACGATTGCCTTGCAATCAGGTCAATCGTCCAATCCAGCTTATACGAAATATTACATCGTTTCACATTGTATAAGTTTGCTTTTACCGCTGATGTAGAAAAAATGTATCGGCATGTTCGTGTTGCAGCAGATGATACCAAATACCAACGTATTATATAGCGAGATTTGTTAAAAGAGCCCTATCGCACTTATTAACTTCAAACCGTAACATATAGGATAGCTAGCGCATCGTACTTAGCCACGCGAGCACTAAACGAGGCAGCCAAAAAATACGAGTATGTACGTAGACGATTTGATAGCAGGATCGGAAACAGTTGAAGAAGCAAGCATTCTAATCAGCCAGATAAATTTCATATTGTCAAGTTCGGGGTTTCAGCTGAGGAAATGGTTGCTGATCGAATTTTCGCCAATATTACACAACCTACCAAAAATAACATATTAGAAATCGACGAATATAATTCTGTTAGGGTGTTAGGATTAAATTTGAATCCAACCACGGATTACTTCCAATTTAAAGTGCAATTCAACGAAAACCCAACAATCACCAAAAGAGGAATGTTATCCGAAGCAAATCGCTTAATCGATCCGTCAGGATGACTTGTTCCAGTCACGATAATCATCGAAATATTCTTCCAAACACTATGGGGAAAAAATTTAGGTTGGGATGAATCATTGCCACAAAATGTATCCGCTAATTATTTGAAAATTTGAGAGGAACTACCGAAAATTGAAAAAAATAAAATATCGTTACATGAACCTACACCACCAAAAATGGAAAAATTATTCTGCACGGTTTCTGCGATTCTTCGAAGTATGTTTATTCCGCAGTCGTCCATAGTCAAGTAAAACACAACGGCACAAAGTTATTAAATTAATGGCAGCGAAAACTAAGGTGGCACCCATGAACCAAATATCATTCCACGTTTAGAACTGTGTGGGACATTACTTTTGAGCACACTATAGTTTTATCCGTGAAAAATGCCTTAAACGTTGCAATTACGAATATCACTGCATGGATTGATTCAACCATCGTGCTAGACTGGCTGTCTGCACATGAACCAGGATAGCTACAGCACTTTAGCTTATGGTGGCAGCTCCAAGTTGGTTTGATAATTCGGATATTTGGCCAAAAGCCGTAAATAAGCAATCCAGCACTTTAGAAGAAAAGCGAAAACAATCATTACATGTTCAAACACATCAACCCAATCAAATAGATATGTTAATTGCTAACATGTCCAGTTTTAGTTAAATGGTTCGAGTTTTACCGTATATACTTCGATTTATCAATATCCAACTAAAGCATATACGAAAAAAAAATCAATTGTCCCATACTTACTGAGTTCGGAACTTTAAAAACCAAAATGCCTTATATTCAGCCATATCCAGATTAAAGATTTTTAACCAGAAATAAATTCGATTAAGACAAACAAAGAGCTACCATCTTCAAGTAGATTGAAATTCCTAAAGCTGTTTTTCGATGCATCAAGTGTATTACGTGTTGAAGGAAGACTTTCAAATGCTTCCATAACATATGATGTAAAACATCCAAATATTCTGCCAGCCCTGTTGTCTCAGTTCCTATCAAGATATATTGGTAGTTCATATCAGGGGCGCTCCTAAGAAAAAAACTATTCTTAGCATACATCAGAATAAACTGTTCCATTAGTGTTACTAAAAGACTTTACTAAAACTTTACTTCATGTGTCTAGTAGTCTCAAATTACTAGTGCCGTAAAGGAGCGCCCACGCTTATATTTTTAGTCATATTAATTTAAAATTTCTACTTGTTATAAATTGATATACCTTGATTTTTCAAAGCCTTGTATTATCTACTTTTTAGAGCCTTTAAATATAAGCGTGGTTTTCTGAAATGTTTTTAGTAAATATACATATTTTATTTTCTACTTTTTAGTCATCGAAATTTGCAACCAATTTTTCGACCAAGTTAACATTTGTCAGGAAGTAGCAAAAAGATAGATGGTGGTGGACCATATCTTTGGACCTTACCTTTAAGAGTGTGATCCGAGAGCACTACATATCTCATATGATTGTTTTTTATTATAGGCAACTTTTATGAGTCTTTGTCAATATGTGTTTTTTTGTCAGTTATTTGCGTCCCACAGATCTTAGTCTCACCATTTCTGCCAATGCCTCATTATTACATGGCTTCCTTCCTGTCAATTTTTGACAAAGGCTTTGAAAAAACAAAGGTGGTTTTTTAAAAAGTGTTTATAAATATACCTTGATAGGAGTAAGGAATATTTTTTTTAATGTCCAAAAATGTTAGAATCTTGTATTGTGATCGGAGTTAAGCTTGCATGCAAAATGTCAGCTCAATTGGACTATCGCAAGTGGTTGAAAAATTGATTACAAAATTTGACGATACAAACAGACACACAGAGTGACCTAATATAAGCGTGATAATAAAATAAAAGTTCCCTTCTTATATCAACAAGCAAAGCAGCAACATCAAATTTATTACAAAATATTAATAATATTAAAACGTATATATTACACCTTCAATTTGTACCAAATTTCGTTTTGTTCGTGGATCCCAAAACCCGTTGGCACAACTACTACATAACGCATTATAATTTCGAAATTAGGAATTACCATCGATGTCAAACCAACCTTACAGCATTTCAATATACTCCAATTTGTGAATATATTCCAATATATACAAGCATAGAAAACTCGGATAGGATATTTTGTTGTTTTGGTGAAACTGAAAAATGAAAGATTTGAAAATGAAAGAACTGGAGTGGAATAGAATAGTTCCACGTAAAAAATTTTAAAAACTCCTTCAGTGAAATCCTTGCGATAGAAGATTCAATCAGGTCACACAATTTAACAGTTTCAAATTTTATTAAATTCTCTTTGTTTTTTTTTAACAAAAATACAACAACTACTCAAATACATGCTTCCCTTCCAATCCCCTACGAATCTAAATGCAATGATTAGAGAAAACAGATTAAAAAACTATTCAACAAACACAGAAACAACTTCATATGCATTAAAACTGGAAGATAAGAAAACGGTCTGAAACTAGCTTCCACTCATATGGAGAGAATATTGGATCAGATTACAGCCAAAATAAGTTAGTTTGCGGAGTAATATTACGAGCATTTACAACACTTATATGATGACACGGGTATAGCCATCCAATCATCATTAGATCATTCATAGTGTGGCATTTAAAATCAGCAGAAAGAGAAGCTTCCAAAAATTTGTATATCAAGTTAGTATACAACAACAAAGCACTATTGGATAAGAACGAGATGAATTATTTAGTAACATACGGTTTTTGGACAGCAATACCGATTAATCACTTTCTTATAAATCAACGTAGTCGATTATCAAATAAAAAAAACCCTACTTGCATGGCCTAATTAACGAAATACAAACATACATTCATATCACAAGGATTCAATTGTATTAAATATGAGTACGCTATTCAATCATTACAAGATACCACTGATAAGTGCCTGTATTAAATAAGTAACATCGAAGTCAACATCAAATCTTGGCAACAAATCATCAATATGTCATAACCAATAAGCTCGACTTTGATATTTTTTACCATCCTTGGCCTTCAGCCTCGAGTCGTAATTTCGCCTTTCGGCTCCTTTCTGGTAAGGCTGGATGCTTTAACATCCATCACCAGTACGTAACTCACTCATGGGAATAATGGGTTGAGCGTCAGGTCAAATACTTACTCTCACAAAAAATCAATTTATGAACCCTACACAAACAGCTCGGATACATTTATATTATTTTCATCAACAACGACCTCAAAAACTGTTCACGGGAAACTGGATTATGATGTCTTGTAAGATCATGAGATCTTTAGAACCTTTAGAACCAAAAGCAAAAATTTATACTTTTGAGGTACTTGCAATACAAGAGCGCTTAATTCATATGGCCATATTCCAGAACTTTTTCCAAAAATTATTTGATAATCTCATTTCATCCACAATGTCCAATTTTTGTCCCAGGAGGTGCATATTCCAGAACTTCTTCCAAAAATCGTTTAAGAATCCCATTTCCATCCAGCATATCCAATTTTATCATAATATCGGTTGAACAAGTTCCGTCCCAGGTGGCCATATTCCAGAACTTCTACCAAATTCATTTAAAAACCTCATTTCCATCCAACAATGAAAATCCCTTCATAATCGGTTAAAAAATAAACGAGTTCTATCCTAGGTGGCCATATCCCAAGTGCAAAATCTATAGTCGATTAAATTTGAAAACATTCGGATTGCACGAACATTCGGATTTAACGGACTCCCCATTTACTCCATTAAATCGAGGTTTTTCTGTAAAAGACTTTCTTTAAAATTGTTATAAAATAATGTCTTGTATTAACTCAAATATATTTTTAATTTTTCTATGGAGTCGTTAACTGGATATTCATCGTAAAAAAATTCGTTCATGCATGTACAAAAACTATCGAAATTCGTATTGCGGAATAGGAGAAATTGTTGAAGAATAGGGTAGCTGGGCTCATTGGTATCCACCTTAGTGCGCAAATGCCGATGTCTTGTCGATATTGATGTACCTTTGCAGTCATGGATACTGCAGCGTTAACACAAAACTGACCTAAGCTATGAGGCCCACATATGGCAAAACGTGATCACCAAGAATGTTGCAAACATACCAATCCGCATTCTTCCTCAAACCCAGCTGATTCCACCCCAAAACATAATTGAATCTCTGTTTAAGATTTTTTTCGGCTCTTCCAACAAAATATCATTTTTAATGGACACCCATATACGATTACCACTTTTTAGTCGTAGAAAACAAAGAGGCCATTTACTCACAATATTTCTACCACAAAAGTAGAAAAAATGCTTTCCTAAACCACCTTACAGCTCGAAGATATCAATAAACAGATATTAATATAGATGTAGAATATCTTATTGATTATTAAATACATTCAAAAAACACTTGTAAGTGGAATAATAAGATTGAAAACTCTCGCCGATATTTTAGACTACACCCATTTTAACGATGAAGAACATTCTTCTCTTTTAAAAATATTTCGTGAATTTAATGATGTTTTCCATTTACCTGATGATCAACTAATAACCATAATGCTGTTAAACATACTATGAATTTAAAACCTAAAGCGAACCCTATGCATGTAAAGCCATATAGACTGGTTGAAGCAACAAAACGAGAAATAGATACTCAAGCAACCATAATGTTGGCAAATAATATTATCGAATCGAGCAAAAGCGGACGGAATTCCCCTCTACTAGTGGTTCCAAAAAAATCAAAGGAGAAAAGAAATGGCGCGTAGTCATCGACTATAGGAAATTGAATGAGAAAACGGAAGACAAATTATTTCATCAGCGACATCTTGGAACAGCTTGGGAAATCTGGTTATTTCAGCACTTTGGATTATGGATATCATCAGGTTCTAATGGAAGAAAAGTAGAAGCAATTGTTTCAATATTTCTATCACTTATACCTCTAAGGAAACAATTTTGCATTGGTAAACAGAATACGCCTTGAAATACGCATGACTTTTTTATGACGCTTATATCCGCGCTTATATGACGCTTGTATCTAAGAGAAAAAATAAGAATTAATGATCAGAAATATCAAGCGTGAATGTATTTTCTGTCTAAAAAATTTGATAACTTTAAATTGAAAGTTAGGATTTAATATTGATCAACGTAATCACTAGTTTCATCTGACAATTCTGACTGAACCAAGGGATTCGAAAGATTAGCAGAAGCACTAGGAGAACTGTCCGTAAGATTAGAGGCAAATAAAAATTTAATCAAACTAAAAGATAAATGGAAGATATTTATTAGGAAATTTGAACAGATTTCACGAATTTTATGGAATAATGAAAAACGTTTTTCGTTGTTTTCTTCGACGGTATGGTAGAAATTTTTGATTAGTTAAGATATTTAATAGAATAAGAATGTTTAATGTTAGGTTCGACATTATCGCTAAATTTTCTGAAACACTCTATTCTAGGTTGCGAACTCGCACAGGAGTGTTCGTTCGAGTCTGGTAGAGTTCTTGAGTGCTTCCTGAATTTTTATTTGGGTTCCTGTAGTCCTTATTTCAGTAGAATGACTTTTTGGAATCGGCAAATTGTTTTTTCCGACATTCATTGATTAGATGTCATTGAATTTTGCAATACACACAAGCTAACATTATTTTATTTGGCCGAGGAGGTTGGTTTGGAAATTGAAATTGCATATTTGAGGAGCCTTGTCGCCTTGGTTGTTGGGAGTGACATCTATAAAAACATACCTTTGCATGATTAGACTTCCCACAAATTTCACAACTAGGATTTACTTTAGCACTTGCTCCCTTACACTTCCTGATATTTTCATAGTTGATTTTTTCTTCTTCGCACGCTTCGTTGATACATTCCTTTAAAATCTCTAACTGGTTCATCCTTCTTCGATATTGATTGAACGATATTGATTAATTGTATCTGTAAGGATTCCATGGTCTGTTGATCTCCGCATTTTAATTTTAATTGTGGTTTTAAGTCAGCCCATTTTTAAAATTTTTGAAGTTTTACTATATTATAAGCTATGCTAGATAATTTGCATTTCAGAAAATCTAAAAAAACTGATTCTTCTTCTTTACTAATAAAATCATAAAACACATCACAGCAAGCTAAAAATTTATCAAGATTTTTAGAATTTTCGTCAAATTCAGGAACGATTTTAAACGCTAAACTCCTATCGAAACTCATATTTGAATCAATATTAAAAATACCATCAAATGAATTTGATCTACGAATTTCATTTCTTGACGACTGTTTACCTGGTTCCTTATTAGAACGAACTGACCTTATTTGATTAATAAAAACCGGTATAGTTTGCAATACATGCTCAGTTGAGCACCTTTTATGTCCTTGTCCGGGTTTTATTTTATATTCTCCGATCTCTCCATATTCGTCAAACCGAAGATTGGTCAATTCCAAATTTTCGTGTGATTTGTACTTGAATATAATCTTCCTGATACAATGTTATGACTAAAACCACCCCCAGCTCATAATATGGTGTCATATTACAATGGAACTTATATTAGGTGTTTTCTTTAGAACACATTTACAAGTACTAGTGGTACAGCAAATAATTCATATGCAATGGTACAAAAGTCGATCGTTGCGTTAAATTTGAAACAACATGCACTCTAGATTAAGCATTTTCAAAAAATTTAATTGATTAGCTTGTAGTAGGCTTTATTCTAGGTGGTTTCTAATAAAAATATAAATGTGATACTAGTAGTATTAAAATTGACCAGCGGGATTTTTTTTATTCCAAAAAAAAACATACAGTAATTTTGTTCACGACTGAAAAGGATCTCGAATACACCACAAATGATTTCTAAAGCGAAAAATTAGATCGGACTTTTGATAACAACTGTCTTTATAATCAAATCAAAAATCATTATTCTTTGATACAGAATAAATTTTTTATTTTTTTGGATCATTTAATTTTTTGTCGGGTTTTGGTGCCTCTTTCGGCAGAAAGATTTTCATTAAAATTCAGAAAGATCTCTCAGTTAATGGAAAAAGGCTAATTTTGAAGTATATATGCCGAATTTTGGTGCAATAAAGTTTTATTTTTATCCAAACTCGTTGTTGCCGTAAAGTTTATAAAAAATTAGTAAATAAATTTTTTTTTTTGTACTTAATTTACAATCTTTAATTCTTTTAGTTTCCCGTAAATCTTATTAACTTTTTTAAATATTTGCAATACCCGAAAAAGGTCTTTTGGAAGTTGCAACTTCCGTTGGACGAATTTCGGCCAAAAATCACTGTGATTTCCAAATTTCTATAAATGTCTCTTTCTTTTCTTTAAATCTTAAATATGAAGTACTTTTTGATCATTTAACCCACCTGGGTTGTATAGAGGTCGTATTTATATTGAAAACAGTCTTTGTTGAAAATCGCTAAGCAAGAAAGCCTATATAGAGAAGCTGAGAAGCTGCCACTTTCATTTGACCGATCTTTGCTAAAATCAGTGGGCCGCCTAATTTATCGGAACAGCTTAGTTATGAAGTTTGATCCCGACTAATCAGTCCAGAGGCTGTATTTTTGTTTAAATAAGGTTTAAGTTTAAAATCGACATTTTCATTTAAATTTTGGAAAACTGATTGCAAAATATTGCAAATTTAATTTGAAATATTTTAGTTTATACTCGTTTTTCTCATAAATGATACAGTTTTTAAAATATTGATGCTGCTACTTCCAGTGGACCGATTTTGGTGTTAAAAATAACTGAGATCTTCCTATTTATAGAAAATCAGCATAAATTAAACCCCGATTAGTCAATCCGTCTGGACTGTAGAGAACCAACAAATATTTAATCAGCACGGAACAACACATCGGCTATATAGTTTCGACTTCGGCAATATAGCAAATGAGACGCCTGTAAAACGGTAAAGGTCGAAATATTTGATGATTACTATAATCTAGTTTACTGCGCATAAAATAAAGTTAAAACTTTTTTGGAAGCTGTCATTCTCAGAAGGCCAATATCAGCAAAAAAAAAACACCGAGATCTCTCAATTTATGAACGAAAACTCAATTCATTTTGATTTTACAGAGACCAACATTTTTGGAAAAAAAGTTTTCTGTCCGAAATCATCATTTCCACTTTAATATTTAGGAATGGATTTGTAGCGTTATTGTTGCAAACTTAATTTATAATCATTAAGTTAATAGTCGTTATTCTTCTCCTAAACGATATAATTTTCACTAAATACGAAAAAGCTCTTATGGAAAATGCTACTTCTGGTGGATATATTAAGACCTAAAATTACTAAGATTTCCAATATTGTTAGAACAGTTTAAGTACGAAGTTTGACCTCGATCTCAATCAATCAGTCTAGGCTGTGCAAACTTTGAGTGTATAATTATTAGCAAAGCATATTTTAGTGTATAGGTGGTTTTTTATGTTCCAGTGGCCCTATTCTGGCTTTCCCTGGGAATGGGGAATTGGGAAAAACATTTTCATAGCATTTTTGTCAAAATTATATTTTTCTGGCCTACTTCGGGAATAAGTTTAGTGTAAAAACTTTTAAAATAAAGTGAATTGGGAAACTTTTGTTCCACAAAATTTTTATAGGGAAAAATATTTTCCAATTTAACTTTGTTTCAAAAATATTAACACGAAACATGTTCCCTTAGTAGGCCAGAAGAATACAATTTAGAAAAAAATGCTATGAAAATATTTTTCCCAATTCCCTATTCCCAGGGAAAGCCAGAATAGGGCCACAGGTCGATGTATTTTTAATAACTTTTAAATAAATAGAATTTTATAATTTATATTTTATTTATGTTTAGAATATAATGTCGGTCAAGTGGCCGCCTATTTCCTTAACACGAGAGGAGATTTTTCATAACTCACGTATAAATGTTTGCAAACCGTGCATATGGATTATTTACCTGAGAAATAGGTGCTTGAAATCGTAGAAGTAAAACAGAGATTAAAATCTTGCTGAAATTCAAAGTCAAAAGAAGATATTAGTAGATATTTGCGGGAGGTAAACGATTGGTCTGACTGTAATTTGCAGCACACAAAACCAGTTGCAAAACTACAGTTTGCTGTCAAACGAGTGAGATTATGTTTTGCCAAAAAATACCAAACTCTTTTAGGAAAAAGAACGGACCTAGATTATATTTTCAGATGAGAAAGAGTTTAATCTTGCTGGTACTTGCCCTTACTAAAATATTTACTTTATATTAATATTTAAACTATACAATTATGTTTTAAATTATAATAATTTTAATTTATTTGTCAAATATAACATCTATCAGTAGATCGAAAATTGATAGTAATTCTTAACTGAAAAATGTTTGTCAAATAGTCCAATTTAAAATGACGTAAAATGATTTATTCTGATTTCTGTCATTAAAGTATTATATAGTTCTTAATATATGCATTTAATAAAACTTTAGAAATGTTCCGAAACGACAAATATTTTCCTATTTTTGTGATACTTAACGACGTGAAATTATATTTTATGTGTTCGAGTATAATTACAAATTGATGACAAGTTTAATGAAGTAAAAATTTATTTTGTGCAATCTAAATGCTATATGCCTACTCTATTATAGATTTTACTATTTAGTTACAGCATCACAGTACATTACTGACACATCTATGATATTCCCAAAAAAAAAAAAATTTGATATTGTGAAAAATTTATTGTCCAATATTCTGGATGGCTAAACTCAAGAGCATTTTTTGTTTTTTTTTTGCCGTTCCCATTTTCTAGTATATAATTCTATTAGAAATACTGTGTTGATATGCCATGTATATACATATAGTTCTTTCCTAGTATTTATCTAGCTGGATATAGAGGAGATGAAAAATAGAATAGCACAATAAATTTTATTCAAAATGAACGAAGTTTTTTTTTTTTACTCGTAACACAAATTCCAAAGTGGCAATAAATTTTTCAAAATTTATTTCAGCAAAAATATTTGAACAAAATACATTTCAGATTTTATTTTTATAGTTTTACAGCAATTTTATTTTATATGAATTCTGTATATATTTTTTTAAATAAATAAATATTTTCATTTTATTTAACTTCAACAAGAAAAGTTTGAAAAATAAGAAAACAAATTGCAAATAATTGTTGAACAAATAAATCAATAAATATGTCTCTCAATTCTCCACTCTTGTTTACACTGTTAACTTAAATAAATAATGTAAAGTCGTAGTTTTATTTCTTTTTTAATACTTGGGTGTTAGGTGTGTGTAGCTAGAATTGTTTACCTTAAGCTTATGGTTGTAAGCAAAGTACAATACTTTCCATATAACTAAATAATTAATTAGTGAAAAATGTTAACCTAATAAGTATTGAGGTAAGGTTTAAGTCACTGAACATTGCAGTTTTATATAATTTTTTTATTTTTTATTAAAAATGAATAATTTTAATTACAAAAGATAGTTTAATCATGAAGAGTTTTAAAAAAATAAAATTTAATAAAATATCTGTTAGATGCCTGCTATCAGCCTCATCGCAACCTGCTGCTCTTTGCTGTACCTAGTCCATAACTGAAAACAGTCCTCTTTATTTGCGGTTTATTTGCGTACACACGACCTTTCAAATATCCCAACAAAAAGAAATCTGTTGGTGTTTAGTCGGGTGATCGTGATGGGCAATTAAAATATTGAAATAGTGAAATGATACGGTTACCAAAAACCGTTCGCTGCAAGTTGATTGTTTCCCTTGCAGTAGCTTACGTAGGTCCGTCTTGTTGAAACCACATTTTTTGAGTATTATCAAGTTTAGAAACAAACAATTTTCTAACATACTCCTGTAACGCTCACCATTTACAGTCAATGCATTAACGGCAAAGCCTGGAAATGTGTTTAGTATTAGGCTAAATTTGAGTAAATGAACAGAATTAGGGGAAGATGTGATCGAGGCCAAATTTTAGTGTGTAGATTTTATTAGAACTTCATGATTTGTCTTCAGTGAGCAGATATTACGATTACCTAATTTTACGGCCAAGGAAACCAATGGTAAAAACCTGAAAATGTGTTTAGTATTACGCTAAATTTAAGATAATGAAGAAAATTAGAGAGTAAGTGCGATCAAGGCCAAATTAGAGGTTGTAGATTTTATTAGAACTTCATGATTCCGCTGAGTGAACGGATATTTGCTTTACTAATACTAGTTATTGGGAAACCGATTAGAAAAATATCGAACTGTGTATTGTATTTTTCTTCTTTAAGTTTTAGTGAGCGAGAGCATATCTAATCCCAGCCAAATTTGTTGTATTTCCATTTTTTTAGAACCATTGAATTCGGCTATACAAGCAAATCATACAAATACTCGGTTGTTCGCAGATATTATCGTACATAATTTAATTTTTTTAAATCGCCTAAATGTTTGCAATTCACTAATACATTCACACTTTTTATGCTATTTATTTATTTAGTATAAACTTCATATCTCTGTATAAGCGTCTGAAGTTTTTCTTGAAATAGTACTAAACGCCATTTTTTTTTAATCTAGTAGAAAATTACGATAAATTTCACATGCATTTTTAATATTACAACATTTTTTTAAGTTTGTTAACCGAGTAAAAGCGAAATCATGTAAATCGAGTACCGTGTAAATCAAGGGATGGGTGTATTTAATTTATACAATAAAAAAATTTAACTTGCTTAACTTATTGGTAAAACTGCTTAATTTACAGAAAAACTAAAAGGCCATTTGTTGTTGAAATTTTAATCTAAAAGTTTATTTAACCTTCCGTTAGGCGCGGCTGCTCAAATTGATACACAATGTTTTTTTTTGCTGTATAATTTTTAAACGAAAAAAAGTACCGTTCTCTGTATTTAAGTAGCTTGATATTTTCCTGTGATCTACATTATTTTGATGTTTTAGTGCTAAACGTAACCTTTGTGGTGAGCAGTTCTGTGTAATTTGATCAATTTAATACACCGCGCGCATTATTAATATTTTTTGAAATTAGTGAAATTTTACAGTTTAATAATTTTGGTAAGTACTGGGTTTTTATTTTCGTTTTTTATATACATTTATTTTGTTTTTAACGTATGTTTAACATTTTTTTAATTAAATATCAATTTGATACATCGCGCTTTGGTACTGATTTAGTTTTTATTTGTTTTAGTTTGTATAATCATATGTTACCTACGTTATGGACAGATCCAGTAATAAATATAATTTAGATGACCCGAATGATCTTGCTGAAGTCCAGCGATTACTTTTTGAAGACGACGATAATGAATCATTGTACGAATTTGATGATGACATCGACACAGATGTTGAAGAGAATGTTGAATTTAGGATGGATGATTCAGCTAGTGAACAGGACGATGACGAAGAAGCTAATAATAATGATGTGTTTGAAGAAGAGGAAAACTGTTTTATTGGGAAAGACAAAACGATAAAATGGAATAAAATACCACCATCGCAAAGAATTCGTACGGCAAGTTACAATATCACAAAGAAACTTCCAGGAGTTAAAGGGCTCGCAAAACTTGCACAAACTCTTTTACAATGCTGGAGTTGCCTTATTCTGATGACATTTTAAATATTATCGTGACATATACAAATCAACATATTGCGACACTCGAGGTACTATTTATGCGTGCAAGGGACACAAGGCCCATTGATTTGATTGAATTAAAAGCTTTCCTGGGCCTATTATTTCTGGCGGGAGTACACAGAAGCAACAGGCAAAGCTTAGATGATCTTTGGGGATCCGATGGAGATGGAATTGAAAAATTTCGTCTTGTTATGAACATCAAGCGATTTAGATTTATAATGCGATGTCTTCGATTTGATGATCGAACGACCCGCGATGAAAGAAAACAAACCGACAAGTTAGCAGCAATTCGAGAAGTATTTGTTCGTTTCGTAAAGAATTGTCAGCAGTTATATGACCTAGGAGAGAACGTAACGATTGACGAGAAACTAGAAGGATTTTGAGGTAGATGCAGTTTCAAACAGTATATACCGAGTAAACCTAACAAGTATGGGATTAAGATTTATGCACTCGTAGATTCCGATGTATATTACTTATACAATTTGGAAATATATGCCGGATTACAGCCTGAAGGTATTTATCGTGAAAGTAATAAACCCTACGATGTAGTTATGCGCCTTTCACAACCTATACTAAATTCAGGAAGGAACATAACAGCCGATAACTGGTTTTCGAGTATAGAATTAATTGATGAGTTAAGAAATAAAAATTTGACTTATGTTGGAACCATAAAAAAAAACAAGCGTGCGCTTCCGTTAGAGTTTGTTACTTCTAAAAATAGAAATGTCAACAGCAGCATTTTTGGATTCAAGAAAGATTGCACAATTGTGTCTTACGTCCCTAAGAAAGGAAAATGTGTCATTTTAGCATCAAGTTTGGATAAGGATAATGCAATTGATTTTGAAACTGTAGCTAATCAGAAGCCTTCCATCATTACGTTTTATAATAAAACGAAAGGTGGAGTAGATACCACAGATAAACTATGCGCTTCTTACAATGTGGCAAGAAATGTGCGTCGTTGGCCAATGGTAATATGGTTTGCCATGTTAAACATGAGTGGAATTAATTCTCAAATAATTTTTTTTGGAAATGGTCAAAAAGTTATTCGACGAAAAGAATTTTTAAAACGGTTATGAATTAGTGTTGCCTCATATAACTAGAAGAAGTTTAGATTCAGAATTACATTTAGAGCTGCAGGAAAAGCTGAAACGTTATAGGCCAGAATGCGTAGCAGGAAATTTACCAGAAAACCAAGAAACTAGTTCTAAAAGAAAGAAACCAATTTGTTTGATGCATGTCAATTGTTATTGTTCTGAGTGTAGTAAAGTGTGCCAAGATCTAAAAAAAACGTTACATGGAGAATGATACCCAAAACGATCACCAATAGCTGTGTTTTACGTAAATTTCCTAAATTTGGTTAATTTATTCTAACAGATTTTTATGTGAATTTTGAATTAACAAAAAAAGATCTACTGAAATACTTTTTATATATTATTGCTTTAAGAAATTTTCTTGAAATGTTCCTATTTATCTATAAATAAAGCCAAATAAAAATATTTGTTTGTTTTTTATTAATTTTATTGCTTCTAAAATTATGTGGTCAAATTTTTTATAAAATATTGAAGTTATAAAATTGTGGCTATTTTAGACTTTGTAAATGAAATGCACTAAATAAAACAGGTTACTTGCATCTAACTATATCTTAAAATATATAAAAACATAAAACTAAAACAAAATAAAATATATATTAGGTAACTCAAGGGATTTTAAAATATGTATCATTTTGATACACCGCGCCTTTACGAAAGGTTAAATGTTTTGATTGTTTGTCGTTTTTTCACCAAAATGCGTAAGGATTTCCAAAAGAAAAATGAAGTTTTATTTAGAATCAGAGATACCGAATTTTGGTAAAAAAAAAAAATTTATAAAAACTAAGTTTCCGAAAAAAAAAATTTAAATCGTAAATGCTATATATTCTTTTAGAAAAGTATTTACAAATAACGAAAAAGCTCCTACATAAACTACAACTTCCAGTGAACTGGTGTCGGTCAAAAATCACCAAAATATTCCAATTTATGAAAAAATATTGAGAAAGAAGTTTTATCCCGATCACTCAATTCGTATGGGATGCATTGGATTAAATGATTGCTGAAAAACAGTGTTTAGTCACAAATTGTCATATCTGCTTATATTTTAGAAAACTGTTCTGGAGCAATTTTATTGAAATTAAATAATTTATATTGTTTTAGATTATAGTGTTTTTCTGTTAAATGCTACACTTTTAAAAAAATTTGCAAAATCTGGAAAAGCTCATATATGGAAGCAGTCATATTTGTTGAACTGATTTCGGTTAAACATCACTAAGGCCTCCTAATTTATGGTCAAAGCTTAAGTATGAAGTTAGTCCCGTATTGCTCAATCCGTCTAGGCTGTAGAGCGGTGAAATTTTTGTTGAACAACAGTTTTTTCTAAAAATCCGCTTAAATTTTTGACAAATTTTCCTGAACTAGCTTGCTGTAAAAATAAATTTAAAATCTTATGGTTTTTAATCGTTTTTTTTTTGATGATGTACTTTTCAAGAAATTTATAAAAACGGAAAAGCTAGTATGGAGGCTACTATTTATGGTAACCCTATTTCAGCCAAAATAATATATCTGATATAGTTGATATATTTAACGATTACTTTGTACGTATAGGTAATTCGCTGGGAGAAGCAATTGGAAGTGATAGAGATATTAATAAATTTAATACATTGCATTCGAATCCTGACTCTATATTTCTATCGCCCACTACTCCTGCTGAGATTTGTAATATTATTTGTTCTCTGGATAATAGTAAAGGTAGTGGACCAGATAATATTCGTAATCGGGTTCTGAAGCGTAATGTAGCCTTCTTCACTGAAATTATTGCGAAGTTAGTAAATACAATTTTTCAAACCGGTGAATATCCTAATCAATTAAAAATTGCCAAAGTTGTCCCAGTTTTCAAAACTGGTGAGAAAAATCTAATTTCTAACTATAGACCTATTTGTACTCTATCTGTATTCGATAAAATTATTGAAAAAGTTATAAATTCGCGATTCAGGAGTTTCTTAAATGAATCGAACTTTTTCTACGCATATCAGTATGGGTTTAGAGAAGGTGCGGGCACTGATGTGGCTCTTGCTGAAATGACTAACATGATTTACAATGCTTTGGATTGAAAGTAGTATGTTGCAGCCCTCTTTCTAGATCTAAAAAAAGCTTTTGATACTATTGATCACAAGCTGCTTCTCGATAAACTATATGGTTATGGATTTCGTGGTGTAGCCTATAAATTGATTAATAGTTACTTAACTAATCGCCAGCAATATGTTATGATTAATGGAATTAGCAGTAATATTTTAACTGTTAAATGTGGGGTTCCTCAAGGCAGTGTGTTGGGACCATTACTGTTCCTAATATTTATCAATGACATCTCGAATTTACCCTTGATTGGCAAAATTCAAATTTTTGCAGACGATACTGCAATATTTTATGAAACTAAAGTCTCTTCTACAATACAGAATAGCATGAAGCATGATATGATCATCTTACTGGAATACTTCAAATCGAATATAATCTCATTGAATTTAAATAAAACAAAATTTATGATCTTTCATTCACCACAAAAAACTCCAATTGATTTGCCACATCTTAATATAAATGACGTTGTAGTTGATAGAGTTGAATATTTCAAGTACTTAGGAGTGACTTTTGATACGCACATGTCTTGGGGTGAACACATTAAATCCGTTTGTACTAAAATGGATCCTTTAGTAGGATTGGTAAGGAAACTCTCGTATTTTGTGCCTAGTTATGTATTGAGACTGATGTACTTTGCATTTATTCATACCAGAATTCTTTATGAAATTGTTGTTTATGGAACGGCAAGTCGGAGCAGGTTAAAACCTCTTCAAATCATGCAAAACAAAAGTGTGAAAGCTTTCTTGAAGCTCCCTTTTCGAGTATCATCATTGTATTTATATGAAATTGAATCCAAAGGAATTTTGCCGTTGGGTGCGCTGTATGATTACCAAGTTTCACTGTATATGTACAGGACATTAAATGTTTCTTCTACCTTATCTTATTTAGAATTTAGTAATAGTAATCATAAATATGGAACCAGATTTGCTAATAACATATCATGCGGATCTATTACAAACGAATTTGGACGCAGATCAATCCGATTTTCCGGTCCCCAAATTTACAACAAATTGCCTGAGTCATTGAAAACCGTAATGAATATTCATCAATTCAAGAAACAATTAAAGATCTATTATAGAGAATTGTTAAATAATTACATTTTGTAAATTGTATAACTTGGAAATGCATATATGTATCTGACACATGTATGAGAAATATGTTTATTATAATGTTAATTTCCCTTTAAAGGACAGTAAATCCATTGGGGAATTGACATTATAATTTTATTGTAATATTATTTTATTGTAAATAAAGTTAATTAAATAAACGAAAAAAAAAAAAAAAAAAAAGCACTGTTATCTGACTATTTATAAAAAACGATAAGTACTATGATGTTTCACAACAACTAGACAAACCGTGTTGGCTGTAGATAGAACACAGACAATTAGTTTTCCCTCCTCGAGTTTTCACCCTGAGTTCGAAAGTTTTCATGATCCCTATAATTTATTTTACTACGTAAAAGACAGTAAAATATTCAGACATAATTTTAATGGAAATATAATTTACAATCTCATATTTTAATTGTTTTCCGTAAATGCTATACGCAAGCTTTTCAAATTTTTGAAAACAGAAAAGCTCTCGCAAAAGCTGTCTATTCCGTTCGACTGAACTCGGGTACAAATTACTGAGATCCCCCAATTTGCTAAAAAAACTTAAGTGTTCCATTCTGCTCAATCAACCTTTCTGGGCTATAATTTTTGAATTTGAAACCTCACGATCCAGCTTTTCACGAAAATCAATACCTTAAATATGGAATGGATTCAGGCTACTTTCGCAAGAAAATTTCCACTTTTCTAAAAGGAAAACGACTGGTTAATACAGCGACACAGCTGTCAATCAGTACTAAGACGGTTAGGGTCGAGAAAACACCTCAATACATTACTCTATAAACGAAACAGATTTCAGTAGACTATAGTTTCGATTATTATGATACTGGCTTTTTTCCAACTTTTTCAGCCGCTGGAAAATCCAATTGAAGGGAGAAAAATAATAGGTATACATAATTTTAATGAATGTAAGTGTATACGCAGTAGCCAGAAGAATTCAATTTTGATTCTTTTTTCTGATGGTTTTATGAGACTGGCTTGAAAGAAGTGCAGAAAAAAAGTAAACGGTGACTATGACAGAAACAACTAAAGCGAATAATTTTTCAAATGTCATCTGAAACGGTTATCAAATCACTACAAATAGTTTTAGAATATAACATTTTTGTTTAATTTGCATAAAACTGTTCGTTTTGACTGTATTTGATAAAAACGTCGGAGATGTCAAAAAAAAAAATATAAAAAATAAATCTTGTCAAAAAAAGAATCAAATATGAATTCTTCTTGCTCGATTAACTGCTAGAAAATATTGAGCAACAAATTTTTCTGACATTTCATTTTTTTTTTGTCATGGTTACTCTTTATACACTATCTTTCATTAAAATTATGTATACCTATTATTTTTCTTCCTTCAATTGGATTTTTCAACGGCTAAAAAAGTTGGAAATATTAGCAAACATTGCGCAAAATAAAACCGATGAAGGAGTTTGTATCAATCATACTGGAATTACAAAGGAGTTAATTTTGGATGCACATTACAGATTTATTTATGTAGATGCTGGTATCAACAGATGTATTGGGGACGCGGGGATTTGGCTGAGATCTGATTTAAAAAAAGAGATAGAGCAAAAAGTTGTTCCAACCTAAAGTTGTACCTTCTACGGCGCTAATATTTTGAGAGCCAAACAAGGCAATCAAGGTGGTTCTAGCATGTATATGCTTATAGCTATAACTATTTAAGAACAAATAATTTAATAAATAATAATTCGCTTCATTTTATACCACCAAATGAATTCCTTACACCTCAATAAATTCACATAATTTTATTTTAACAAATCATGGCGGGGTAGATGGTTCTCCACTAAAGCAAGCACTTGAAATTAGAAGGCAATTTGAAAAATATTTCGGAAGATATTATTCCGATATAATTTTGAATTTGAAATAATTAAAACAGAATTATTAAATTATTCCAAATTTACATATTTTTTTCATTTCGCTGAAATTGAACTTTAGTAACATGTTCATGCAAAACTAAATTTATTTTATTTTTACCAATGTTGCGAAGATCACTATCGAGATTTTTTCGCAATATCCTCGCAATATAATCAGGGAATGGTTGCTCAACATATTTCAGATGCAAAAATTTCGAATCTAAAATGTTTTGTAATTCCGCCGACGTGTTAATGTTTAATATTTTTACAAATAGACATCAGCAGTCATATAAAAATGTAGTGGTCTACTGCAGTTTCCTCTTTCTTTTTTACTAGTTTTAAAACATTTTATAGCGCTTCTCAGCGGCTGAAAAAGTCGGAAAAAAGCCAGTATCAATACCATAAGCCACGAAGGAGTACACATTGAATTTTAATATATGGTGAAAATAGATTTGCTGCCTATCGTTATCTCTCGTCTCGTGCCCTTTACGTATGGGAAGAAAGCAAGATTGAGGGAGGGCGGGCGAAGATTATCAGCAAAAAAACTTGCTGATAGTACAGAACCATACATAACACAGACGAGATCTACAGTTCGACTTCATTTATATTGACGATATCACCTTCGTGACATTGAAAAATGAGGAGTAACACAAACTTGACATGACACAACTCCTCTAAAGACTCTATATGAAATCGTTAATGTATATCAAAATGCGTTTTCGAGTTCAACCCTCTGCAATTCCTCAATCTGAAAACCACTCTTATAATTGTATTCTTCTTTCATCCGAATGAATTAGATGCTATAATAAATCGAATTTAGCAGTTTATTGACTTGGTAAATTACTACCATAAATTTATTAATGGTATTAATTTAAATTTGAACTCACCAAAATGCTCCTTTCACTTTTCAAACGGGTTTTCAATCGTTGTGTTAATTTCAGTATCACAACTGACGCATCAAATACTGTCGGATCTACTTTATAGAGAAATATAATGACCAATGTTGAGATCTCTTGGGATTGTTCTCAAAAAAACTCTCATAGTTCGAGGCTTTACAATTTAAGTGAAAATTGAACGAAATTCACGACAGGTTTAGCCCTTGGATTAAATCAGTCCATTTGCCAATTTTTCAATATTTGGCATGTATTATGAAAGTTATAAACAACATCGTACGGAACTTAAAACTGCAAGACTAAGAAAGAAAAATAAATAGACAGCGATGATGAATCGAATAAATCGTACGATGATAACTTGGATCAAAACGGAATCTAACAAATCCGAAAACTAGAGCGACGATGGAAACAATGACGATGAAAATGATGAACGTGCCTATGGCTTGAATTCGAAAAAAATAGCAGGACAAAAACTATTCTAATAAACTAGAGTACGGTTTAGTCGCTCCCGATTCTATGAATAAAGATGCCTATGAGACGGGGAGGCATGAAGAACAACCGAGCTCATATAACAATGAGCGGCAAGAACCACCAAAGGCCGAGGATTTAGATTTAGCGATGAACCAAAATGTTAACAAAGTATAAATGACAAAGAGGTGAAAGAAAATTAACTGAATCCTTTTGATATTGATGTTATGAAATATTTATTGGAGCCACAATAGGTTAAAGAAGTAGAGGCAAATAGTAAAGCAACGACGAACAGGCGACATGAAAAAATTACCGTAAATTCTGCGTTAAATACGGAAGCCCGATAATGCAAATGAAGAAAATCATGAGAAAGAAAAAGAAAAAAAGAATGAAAAGCGAGGAAGGAAGGCAATTATGGAAGTAAGGACGACGACAGAATTGGAAGTTGAAATTTGGTCAAAGTTATATTGGATGCCTCCGAAATTTTCTGTGAAATATTGTATTTTACTAGGGAGTCTTCTGTGACTAGTAATAATGAATTTGAATCTAATTGTATATTTTTGACACCAACAGCTATTGAGATAAAACAACTTTATCGGCATTTAGCTTAATTAATCGCCAATTTAATTAATTGTATTAATAATGCTTATTCAAATTTTAAATATTTCCCAAAATATTATCGCAACTGAAAAAATATTAGGGCAAGTATGACAGTGATAGGAGGTCATCTACTTTAACCATTAGATAAGTCATATTCTAAGGTAAGCCCAAGCAGAATTTGGGGCACATCTAAAGAGGTTATGGGGTGTAATGTTTTAAAATATACCCAAAAATCCGAAATTTTCGAAAAATAATAAATATTTAACAAACTTTTGTTATCCAACTACCCATCGATCTTGGTTTACCTAGAAATATGATTGGTCCTAAGTCCTAAGGTCATAGGATTGATGGGGAAATAGGTTACACAAAAGTTACAAAACATTTTATTAATTTAGTTTCGAAAATTTCGAATTTCAAGATAAATGTTTATTCATGCTGTATAAGATAGCGGAATTTTGACAGCGGGAAATAAGAGATTACGCTACTCGCCGCAAGTGGCAGCACTATCACAAAAGATAATTAATTTTGTTGTGTAATTACCAGCTGAGATTTTCATTCATGATGTACCACTTTTTTCACTAATAAAATATCTCAGAGGAATAAAATATTTAAAGTGATCCTTAAAATGGCAAATTGATTGATCTCCGAAGTAAAGGAACGCGGTATATGAAATCTTGAAATTTAACAATAATCCGTCTATCCACCAACCAAAAATTTCGGTTGTTTTTGTAATAGCTTGGGTCATACTGAGACTATATGGAAAATGTGGGGAAAATTCATGGACTAGAATTTTCACTAGAATTTTTTGAGTTTCTGCGGCCATATAAGTGATTTTCAGTTTCTGACCAATATCTCAAAAGCTACTACTAGTAACCAATACTTTCGGTTGTTTTTCTAGTAGCTTAGGTCATACTAAGACTGTATGGAAAATTTGGGGAAAATTCATGAACTAAAATTTTCACTAGAATTTTTTAATTTTCTGCGGTTAAATAAGTAATTTTCAGTTTTTGACCAATATCTCCATAAATATTGGTTACTAGTAGAAGTTTTTGAGATATTGGTCAGAAACTGAAAACTACTTATATGGCCGCAGAAAATCAAATAATTCTAGTTAAAATTCTAGTTCATGAATTTTCCCCAAGTTACCCTTATAGTCTCAGTAGGACCTAATCTACTAGAAAAACAACTGAAAGTATTGGTTACTAGTGAAAGTTTTTGGGATATTGGTCAAAAACTGAAAATCACCCATATGGCCGCAGAAAATCAAAAAACAGAAACAAATTTCCCATATAGTCTCAGTATGACCTAAGCTATTAGAACAAAAACCGAAAGTATTGGTTACTAGTGCAAGAAATGGCGAATAGACGGCTTATTGTTAAACATCAAAATTACATATATGAGTTCCTTTACCACGGAGATCAATCAATTTGCCATTTTAAGGATCACTTTTAATATTTTATTCCGCTGAGATATTTGATTTAGTAAAAAAAAGTGGTACATAATGAATAAAAAATATCCACTGGTAATTACATAACAAAATTAATTCTCTTTAGTGATAGTGCTGCCACTTGCGCTGAGTAGCGCAAACTTTTATTTTACGCTGTCAAAATGCCGCTATCTTATACAGCATTGTTTATTCTAAGTTGATTTCTGATTTTACAAATAATTTTTTGTTTTAAATATCACTGATTTCATGCCACAATATCATAAATTATCAATTAAGTGGTTTTTAATAAATACCAAGCAAGTATTCCAAACATAAGCGGTTTTATTGTTTACTAATATCTCGGTCAAAAATAGTCGAATTTTGATGAAAAATTGAAGGAAAAGAAAAAACGGGAAATACTATCGATTAGAATATACATAGTTCAACATAGCCACTTATCTCGACTAAAGTGATTGTGTTACATTGCCACAGATATAGTTTACCGTAAATCGTCTTAACCCTTTTAGACCTGTTGTTCATGAGTATGTACAATCTTTTCAAAGAAACGTAGTATTCACGAAATTCATATTTTCTCCTCTATTGCATGTTTGTTTCAGTTTTTCATTTCTTTTTCATCATTCTATTACAACACATTCCGTATAATCACGTATTTTTTAGTAGTGGAAATCCTTTATTTTTTAGCCCAATTTTAGTGCAAATAATAAAAAATCCTGGTAAGCCAAATAATGTTTTTTATACATTTAAATATACAACAATGGATATTCTAAAAATAAATTGTCGTTTAAGTCATATTCAAATATGGTTTTTCTCAATTTAATATGATGTACTTGTAGATGTACAAATATAACCATCGGTCATGTACATCCTCATGTACATTGTGTAACATCATGCACTTTGGGACTTTATAGAAGTACAAGTACCAATACAAGTACCAAGAAGACGTCCAACAAGAATCGTAGTAGAACAAGCGTTGGTGAAGATGACGAAAACGCAAACATCGATCCGAAAAAAATGACTGCAACTGTTATTGCAGGAGTATCAAACGAAGGAACTGTAACTGAAATTTCAAGAACAACAACTGAAATTTCTGATTTCCCTCAACTACAATTTGGGTTTGGTGCAGCAATCGTCCTCCATTAAATTCGAAGAATGGAAGTGCCGGAACACACACTGTATTTCGATAGTTTTTTTACGACTTCCAATTTATTGGAAACATTAAAAAACTGAGGGATAGTGCAATTCGGCCCGCTCAATTTAAACGATTTCACAAACCAGATTTTTCGGAAGACAGCCAATTTAAAAAGAGGACTGCGGTCATTTAGAGCAATGTGTCAGCAAGTATGATAAAATTATTGTGGTCAAATAGCTTGATAAAAACCTATTTCCTAGCATAATAACAAAGATGGAGCGCATCCCTAAAGCGATATGTTGACGTTTCACAACCGGAAATTGTACATTTATATAACAGCGGTATGGAAGGAGTTTATCTTTTAGATCAACTAATCCAATATTATAGGACGTTTATCAGATCCAAAAAATGGACATTGCGAGTAATGGCGCAGTTTTTAGATTTTGCGATCAGCGCAAGTTGGATTGAGTATAAACTTATTATATGCAAAAACACAACATACCAGCTAAAGACATACTAGATTTGTTGCAATTCCGGTTACACGTGTCTCTTTCTGGTGAATTCTTTCACCAATCCACGAAAACGAGGGCGTCCTCCAGCGGATATTACTAATACCGGATTTTCATCTCATTAAAGAAGAATTCATGATGAAATTCTTTCAATCTCGAATATTCGGTATGATTATTGTTTATTTTCCTGAATTTATTGGAAATAAAGAGACAACTAGATGCAAGTTCGAAAGCTGTGCGTTTCGCATGTACGTTTACTGTGGAAAATGTTCTATACATCTTTGTCTACTAAAAAAGTGGACCTGTTTTTTAAAATTCCATAAAAAACGAACGTGGTTTTAAAAACTGTGCGACAAAACATGTAATGTAAAATAATTTTTATTTATTGGATGTTACTTTATTTATATTATATTTTTATGTTTTCTATATTATTAGTTACTTTTTCTAGAAGCAATTTACGAGTATGTATTTTTAATTCTTTTTGCATTTTAGACAGACATTTTTAAGTTTGAATTTGAAATAATAAGTTTATAAACTTTTTCCTTGATACAAAAATAATTACTTTTGGCTCGATTTGTACATGCGCGTTTACATTAGGTAAAACTTAACCTGACTTATTTTTTAATTTTTTTTCTTATTTTTACTTAAAATGGTACCCAAGCAACCCAAAATATGTCACAACAAAAATCTATTTGGCCCAGTTTTAAATCAGGACTCAATGGATTAATGTCAGATGTGAACAACATTTATTCAATACGCCACATCATTACTATTGCTAATAATATTTAAAGAACTGGTGTTTTAATAATTTTATTTCCGGTTTTGGACTACCGGTGGATTTTTTACTTGCCGAAAAAATTACATTGGCTTATTGAATTAATCGCTTTTGATTCTAATAACGATAAAATTACAAGACAAATAAAAATCAGATTTTTATCTTTTTTTAATTTATTTGTTGTTTTAAATATGAATATTTAATTAGACTTTGAATGATATTTTTAGGTCGGAAAAATATGGGGGAGCTGTACAATTCTCCTTCATTATCCTAATTGAATTCGTATTTTGTAATTTTTTTTTTTATAAAATTTTATTATTGGAAGACATTAAAATAATTATGCTTATTATAATTAAAATGAATTCATTTAAATTAATTTATTTGTGTTATCATTATTTTGGTATTTCTTTATTATTCAATTTCGTATCAATTAAATGTCTATTGTCTTGTAATATTATTTTTGTTTTGGTTGATATGCGGCGAATCGAGTACAAAAAATAAAAATGATTAATAATATGAGAAATGGGATGTGGGTGGATATATTCGACAAGATACACAAGATAAATTAGGATAATTTAATTAATGAACTGTACTTATACTATATGGAATTACATGTCGATGTTTATGTATACAACATAATTTACAATTAAACAGCATGCAGCATTTTTCGAAAAACTAGCATGTTCCAAAACGTATACAAATTTATTTTGAATTTGTATCTAATTTGAATTTCGTATATATTATTTTGAATATTATATTAATTGGTATAAGACAAAATATTAGGTTATCCCTAGGTAGAAACTACTATGGTTAAAAATTATAAGTAAACGAACATAAACAACATCTGGATGAATTGAATCCGTGGCCACCGAATAACAGAGCAAACACTCTGCTTACTTAGGCAAAGAGGCAAACACAAACTTAGTTTATCCATTCAGTTATTGTCAAAATGTAATAATTTTGTACTGATACATAATAATTAATGATCTGGAAGCATTTCTTAATACATTATTGTATAGTAATAAGTACATTAATATGGTTATTAGGCTTGTAAATGTTGTAAAATTAAAATATACCTCTGGTATAAAGCCTATATTGGTTTTTTAATTATTTATTATAAAATGCCGACGTTTCGAGTTTAATTTAAACTCATTTTCAAGGCAGACATACTAAAAAAAAAAAATATTTAATTATGAACATAGTATTTAAATTAAAAACCTCAAAATTGGGAAACACAAACAATCAAAAAATTTTTCTGTTTTGGTAAGTTAATTTTGGTAAGTTAATTTTTCTTTTAATATTTGTATTTTTTTTTTTGATTGTTTGTGTTTCCCAATTTTGAGGTTTTTAATTTAAATACTATGTTCATAATTAAATATTTTTTTTTTTAGTATGTCTGCCTTGAAAATGAGTTTAAATTAAACTCGAAACGTCGGCATTTTATAATAAATAATTAAAAAACCAATATAGGCTTTATACCAGAGGTATATTTTAATTTTATAATAAGTACATGTTCAAATAATTTGTCTGCATTGAGTGCAGCATTAATGAAAGGGAGGATTAGTAATTTCAATTATAGTCTGATTGAGTTCATCAAGATGGTTCTAACGAGACCAAATAAAATTACAATCGATTTCATCGGTAATTATAACGAAGTACGAGGTTGTTCGCGGGCTATAAAATAAACTATCAGTGCAATGTCGTATGCTTTGTACATTTTAAAAGAGAATACTGTATCCACCTCCATTTCCAAGGATTAATATTCTTTTTACAGATATGGCGATCACAAAAATGGATTGTGTGTACAATCGAATTTATTTTCACGGTGGATTTATACACTTCTGATAAATATTGGGGGATACTTGAGTGGTTTTACCGAAATAAAATTTTTACTGTATGGTAGCTGTTTCTAATCCATAAATTTGCGCTTTAACATTGTGTGCTTTTGATTTTATTCATTGGTGTACCGTGGTTCAAAATAGTATTCCTTGAAAGGAGTATAATAATGTTGCAAATGCTTTGGAGCATAATAAAATTTAAAATTAAAACATTAAAAATTCGATATCAATTCAATGTATTTTGATTTTAATATTTTTTTTGTTTTCCATTCACGAGATAAAAAACTTAATGAATCACTTCCTGTTTGTAACAAGTTAAGTCCAATTTGGTTTATGTAATTATTGTGATAAATGTTTTAAGAATACTCAATTATGGATAAACAGTTCATATTTGCTCTTATTTAAAAAAAATTGTTAATTTAAAATTAATATGCACTTCCCGCATGTAAAAAATTGTTCAATAAGCAGCATGTGCAGCACGTTAAAGCATCATGCAGTTGATCAATATGAAATTGATAGTAAGAATTAAATTATTCACTTCTTGCTTGTAATAAATGCAATCTAATTTCAATTGTGTAAATATCGTAATAAACGCTTGAATAAAACATTATTAATTACGAGTTCTTGTAAATGGTTATTTTACAAAGTTTAAGTGAATGAAGGTTAATATTTTCTTCGTTCATATAATAACTTATTTGTTTTATAAACCAGTGAGTATTAAGATTATACACAATGTACAGCATAATAAAGTTCAAAATTGATACAACAAAAATTCGATATCAGTACAATGCATTTTCATTTTAATAATTTTTTGTTCCATGCATGAGATAAAAAAATTAATGTTTCACTTCCTGCTTGTAATAAGTGTAGTTCAAATTTGTTTATGTAATTATTGTAATAAATGTTTTAGGAATACTCCACTATGGATAAACACTTCTTGTTTGTTATTATTTCACCAAATTTCGCTAATAAAACATCGATATACACTTCCTGCATGTAAAAATTTGTTTAATGAGCAGCACGTGCAGCACAGTGTATTTGTTTAATTTGAAATTAAGTTAAATTTTACTAAAAAATTATCAATTGTGGTTTCGAAATTGTACTGTTATTTTATTTTTGAGGGGAACGCGAAGTATAAGTATTTCAAATTGTAAATTTTGATATGCTGCGTATATTTAAAAACAGCTAGATACGTTTTCGTTTACAAGTTTACAAATTATTTTAGAGAATAAGAACACATATAGTGACACAGTATATGGTAACACAGTGCTGACATTAATTTCAATTTGCAGTTTCATATAAAAATGTCTATGTTAAATTGTTACTAATGCCCCCTACTAATTTCACAACTCGTGTGTAGAGTTGATTGACTCTACAAACATTTTCATTTCATTTCAATTAATTTAAATTGATTATTTTTTGTAATTTATATAAATTTCATCATTGTCTGTACTGTAACTATATACACAGGTATACATTGTACAACAGGTTGGTAGATAGAAATACGTGTATAATTTTATACATAGATAGATATTCAATTACCCCGCTAAGCACCAATAAATTAAATTAATCAACAGATGAGAATATTTTCTGATTCAATTATGTTGTAGGTACATAAGACCAGGCAAGACTTTTATTTTATATTTCCACCCCTTACATTAATAAAAGAATAGTAATAAAAAACATGAAATAATTATCATTATGCTTTTATTAAATTATTGCTTTATTTCATTGAAATCAAGATAATGGAAAACTACTATTTTCATTAGTGATATTAAAACATCGCTCATAATGAAGTTATATTATTGTGCTATAGCGTCATCTAGTCAAATGCATTCCAAGTATTGAAACAATTTGTTTAAAAAATTTATTTTGACCTTACACAATTATTGACAAAATTTTACATTCTTTTAGTTGTAAAATAATGTATAGTAATCTTTAAAAATGTTGATGACCTCGAGATTTGTGCAGATTTACTTGTCCTTTATCGCCGAAGTGAACATGTTTGTTTTAAAAAATTGTTTGCTCGCAGACTAAATACCAATAGCTTCCTTACAGCCCAGATGGATTGTGTAAATGGGCTAAAATTTCTTAATTAAGGCTTTCTCTTAAATCAGTCTACCGGAAGTGGCAGCCCCCATAACAATTTTTTTGGCTTTTTACAAATATTTTGAAAAGAACATTTTTCATTTATACGAAAAACGATTGACAACTAACATATTTTAAATTTTAAAGCACTCCACAAATGCGCTAAATTCTAGTAATTTGTTGTCTCAATGCAATAAATGAGTTATAGGGTTAGAAGATTTGTTGATATTGTGTTGGGCTGAACGATTTCCACTCTACTAGAGCCTTTAATAATGCAAGATCGGATATTGAAACAACATGATATCGACTGTGGTTTTGTTGGGTATATCAAATATATCCATTGGTTGGTAGTGTGAAATTTAACTCTGTGATTACTTGATTTTTTATCCTAGTGCTGCACATGGTATGTTAAAATCCAGTCATGCGTTTTAGGAAAGGTTCTTCGCATTGTGTCTGGTGGATTGGAGTGTTTGTAATATTCCGCAGAAGATGCGTACAGGCTGATACCGATATTATTGTATAGTTCCACCCAAACGAAAGTGGTAAGATAATTTCCATTATTACAGTTCTTCTGAGTTACTCTTCTGTGTTAATTAAAGCTTTGGTAGACATACCGTTAAAATTATTTCTAGGTAGAGTAATGTTTAAATTCACATGTTGGCGAATAAATAGTCATTTTTCTTCTGGGTGACTTGCTGTGTGCATGGATAGCTGTAGGATTTTTTATGAGCATGATGGAGAACGTCAAATAAGCCTTGTTGCTTATAATGGGGGCTCTTATTTACTAGAGTTATTTCAAAAATACTTAATACCGCTGACCGTACTCTGTCTTCGTAGATCTATATTATTAGTATTGCAGTATTTCGTGCCATAACCGATCTTGATCTTAGATCAATTTGTTAAGCGATGAAGTGGTAAAGCAGTGGTAATAGTGCTATCGACTATAGTTGTTTTAATTAATATTTTTAAATTAAGATCATATACCTATGGATTTGATTCCTGTTTTGTCAAATGCTCCTCCTGGTTGTACTTTGGCAGCTGGTAATGTTCACATTAATTGTTCTGCAAATATGGTTAATGGCGGGAACATTTTTATAAAACCCTACATACCGCCAATCTTGAATCAATAATCGAGTATTTGTTCCTTAAATATGCAAAGCGACGTTATGTTGTGTGTGTCCACAATTACTGGATTTCTGCTGGCAGGCATAATATTTGAATTTTGTAATCGACCATTCACTCTTAGTATTCAATTGTTATTTTTCGTAATTGCCTTGTGGATTTGAGACAGTGAATTTTAATATAGAAATGCCATTCCTGGATGATTTGGTAATTGTAAATTCTGTATTTTGGATTCTTGTATTCGACGGTTTTGCTCGCTCATTTTGGTATATGGTGGTAGATGCGTTTTAATTATTTGAAACTAGAATGTCGCTCGAATTGTTATAAAACTGGATAGAATTTCTTTACGACAACCAAATTGCCTATTGATTTTTCATCAAATTTCTCCGGCATCGAGATCCAACACTTATTCATTAATCATTATGAATAAAATCTGAACCATCCCACCATTAATCGCTGTTAGCAAGAGCTGAGTGAGTTCGTTTAGAGAGAGTAGAATAATTTGTATAAATCTGACAACAAAGTTCGTTTAGTTTGGTGTGATGGTTACAACCTTTGAGACATCATATTCATAATATATCTGAAGGGGGATGATAGATACAAGTTTCTTGTGGTTTTTACGACATCATTTTATTTAATTTGAGTTGTACTGTTATGGTTCCGTTTCGTATGAATGTATACCTGTCTGTATACATTTTATCGATATCGACAGTGAATGTAACTTTGTGTCATCGCCATCGTATAAGAATATCTATAGAATGTCCTGCTGCAGCTGACAACCAGTCATAATCTCAAACTACTTTAGGTCAATGTATCTTAAATGAACTTGTGATACATTCGCTTGAATGATGCATCCTTTGTAAACTTCTTTTCTAGCTGCAATATTCTTGCTACAGCCATTTTTCTTTGTTCTGCTAGAGTACTATTGCTATTTTAAAAGGAGTTCTCATGCTTCTATCTTCCATGTGGTTTGCACCTCAAGTTTTCTTAAAAGAATTTTTCAGTTTTTATTTCCTCCTCGATGAGATTTCTTTCCTCTGGAATGTTGTCGTTTAAAATGAATAATGGCTATGGTTTTTTAACTACTTTTGTTGTCACTATGACTGTTGTCGTTTGATGTTCCTTTTTTCTTATAAGGTTGCCGATTTTAATAAAGCTGAATTTCCAATGTTGAGCTATGGGTTCAGTATGTTCGTCCTTTGATGTTGTTGTTTATTATTAAAGGCAAATAATCTTCTACAATTACTAAATCAAATTGTTGCATGCGATTGTAGTGGTAATTGGCTAATTGTATGTTTTCAAGGTGCTTCCAATTACTATGCTGATATTGTTCTCAGGAAACCTGTGGTGTCAAAACTAAAACGTTCCAAAAATAGTTTTAAATCCTATACTGACACGTTACAAAGCCCTTCTAATAACGTTGTTTGATCGTGGTTTTTGAAACTTTTAGGTTTTATGAGAACAGTGCACACACCTAATAAATTTATTTTCAAAAAAACTTCAGCAAATTTAGGTATTGGTTTAATAACCTCCTTTAATCGTTTAAAAACCCACAGTTTTATAGGAACCCTTCTTGGGGGGAATTTTGACGTTTTCATGGAACTAAAGTTTTGTACGAAACGGTTGAAACGCTTTGAATTTTTCAGTTTTTTTGAAACTTTTATAAACCAAGAAGGTTTTTTATTCGAGCACCAGAATGTCATCTTTAATAAATTGCCGAAATATGCTTCTGGCACATTTATTAAAATTTGGCCTTCCGAAAGACGATATGTAGGTTATCTATATAGTACAAAAAAAACAAATAAGATTCAACAAATTAGATTTCAGGCTATTAAAATTTAAATGAATGAATCCTCAAAATCACTTACCATTTCACTTTTAAATTGCTGCTTTCATTTTTCCACTGTATCGAGGTAGGTGTAAATTAATAAATATAGAGCCCCTGTTTATTTTATTTTTTTTTTTTTTTTTATTAGTGTCTAAATTTTGAGTTTGCTTGATATACTCCATTACGTCCAAAATCAGGGCCAATGTGAGCCGGTTTATCATGCATCAGCTTCCTTAAGTATGGCCCAGTCGCCTTTTGACTTTAATCTGTCTAGAAATGCATTTATGGAATCAATGTCGCAGCTTCTTTTGAATTGTTGGTAGCCATTGTAAACTTTTAATTATATAAATTTATTAAAATTTTTATATTAATAATGTAACCAGACATGTAAAGTTGATAATAATAAATAAATAAATTCTGGGTTGATTTGAGTGTCGACTCTCATCTTTCCAATTCTTTAAAAGTTCCAATAGGAAGCACTATACCATTAGGCTTTTCGTGTTTTTTTGGGTTGAATTTTACATAATTTTGCTATTACAATTTCAATGAGAACTTCAATTCTGCTTGGGTTTGCATTATTTGTTTTACGCTATTTATAACAAGATCCAGTTTGTTATTAAGAAATGTAAATCCGGGCTGTTTTGTATAATTATAACAACCTGAAAATATTTATGAATTTAAATTAATATTAATAATAACCTGACAGTTTAACGACACGAGTTTGTAATTTATTTTAATCTAGAAATTACAATTCGAATGGAAATCAACACACGGGACTCCAACACAAATTTCTTAAAATAAATTTTTATATATTTATGTTTCACTAATTTAAATACATACTTACTTTACCACCAAAGATTTCAAGTCTTACAAGATACCGCTCAAGAGATTATAACCAGTAGTTACGGTTGAATTGAATTATTAAAAAAACACTTTTTAATTTTATTTCGACCAGCACGTACAAATTTTAGAAAAAACTAATTTTTTTATGATTTTTACACGTAAATAGCTTTTACCAACTCTCTTTAATAGTTCAGAATGGTTTTTTGTACCAATTTTGAAACGTATTTAAACTCGATTTAGAAATAACGGTTTCAAATCGTTTTTTTTAAACTTATTGGCTGTTTTCAAAAAACGAAAATGTACTATATGGAGTTCAATAAAACGGATAGGAAAAATATCAAAATTATTGAAATATAGGATTTTGAACACCGTAAAAATTTAGTTTCGTAACAATTTTAAAGACACTTGAATTATTTTTTTAATTTATTTTAGAGTTTAAAAATCATTAAAGCAACGTTTCATAAACGTTTTAAAATTACCAAAAGGTTTTTTTGAAATCTCGGTTTAATTTTGTTGCTTGAGATAGGTTGGCAGCCTTTGATGATATTAACGTGGCTTTGGACGGTGTTAAGCAAAACTATTCCTTGGTCGTTGACTAAAAAAGTTTGAGTTGTATTTAAGCTTGCCACCTTTTACAAATTTCAATGGAGGACAAGTACAAATTTTTTAACATCGAAGATGTTTTCGGGGTCGCATTATATAGCAAAATGCAACGAAATTTTGTCCGAAGATTATGCAATGAAATAAAAAAAAAATCCATCCAAAATGGCCATATTCCAGAACTTCTTCCAAAAACTGTTTATGAATCTCATTTCCATACAACAACAAAATTCCATCATAACTGTTTAAGAAATTATCGAGTTTCATTTTAGGTGGGCATATTCCAGAACTTCTTTCAATAATAATTTAAGAATCCTATTTCCATCCGGCATGCCTAATTCCATCATGATCGGTTAAGAGTTGGGAGGACTGCATTTGTTTTGCACAAAGTGGATTTTGAATTGTAAAAATTAGCGAACTTGAAATATTAAAACTTGAATTGGAATTAAAAATACATATTTGAACTTCTTTGCATTTAATTGAGGTTCCTTTCAAAAAACACGGATTTCCTTTACAAAAAATTGAGGTTGACTTAGAAAAATTTGACAATGAAGTGTAAAAAATTGTGGTTACTTGTAACAAGTTGTGAATGAAAAAATAGAATATCATTTGCAAAATCGTGAATTTGAAGTACAAAACTTATATATGGACGACTTTTGTTAGACAAACATCGTTTTCCTCAGAAGAATTATTTTCACAAAATACCTGTCTACAATTTGTCTAGATCCTTTTTATTCTATAGATCCCTTTCCGACGGTATTTGAAATTTATTAAAACGGTATATAATATTAAAAATATGTATTAAAAATACATGTGCAGGACATTTATGCCCACGTGGAGGATGAAGGAAATTTCTTACGAAAGGAGGACTGTCCTCCACAAAGGAGGATGGGTGGCAAGCTTAGTTGTATCTATGCTTGGAGAGCCAACGTAAGTGCAAGTATCATTTAATTTTTGTGTAACGAACATAATTGGAATAAATAAAACAAATTGTCCAAATTTTCTTTTGGTGCACATTTTATTCTTATTTTAATCATTTTATTTTGTAAATATTAGGATTATGTCGAATTTTTCATGTAAAAAATAATTTTCTTCCGCCGTTTTTGCGGCACAAAATTCGTTATTTTTTTTGAATTGAATAAATAAATAAATAAAAAATTGAATGGAGCAAAGAACCCACTTTACAGATAATTTAAGAATATCAAAAGAGATGAGATAAATTCAGGGATACCAAAATGAAAAAAAGATTAAGTAATAATTATATGTTTAGAAAATGGCCATGATTTAACAGCAGAATAGTTGGATTGAATGTTTCGGAATTAAAAAAAACATATACTGAAATAAAAGGCGAGAACAACGAAACAGGTAGTGACCATATTAATTGGGAATATTATAATATTTTTAACGGAAGTTTTATTGATAACTGGCCCATATAACATAACCTGGGCATCGATAAAAGAAGGCGATCTCACCGAAGTGTTTGATATTCTGAAAATAAATTCGAGTACATCCAGCTTGTCTACAAGAAAGCGAGGTCTTAAGGATTATCAACAAGAACGGCTAGCCTAAAAGGCCAAATTAATAAAAATGAACTTGTTGATTGAAAATATTGAAGGGAACAAAAAAATCCACTACAGTATATGATTTGAAAGAAAATTCAAACTCAAATAATATCGTGGTTTATATTAAATCTCGTACTAAAATTCGCATGTTTAATTATTTTTGTTTTATTTTAGTTTAATGAAAAAAAAACATGACAGATCAAAAATATAATTAATTTTAGTTTCAAGTAAATAGTTTTTTTAATAGTATTTCATCTTTGCAATCTACACTAGGGCCAAAACACACCTAACCCTTTTGCAGTTCGCTTTTCACGTCCTTACCTTACGCAGTCGCTTGCCAAATCGCTTGTCAAACCACATGCACATTGTATAGCTCCATGCAAGCTTTACTGACATGGAAGTTGAATCGGCCCCTTAGTTTTGCACTCCGACAGGGGGTGATAGTTGTGTTCATTTTCATCACAAATCGTATAGTCTGATAATGAAAAATCCTTTTTGCGTTCTGCATCTATCAGGATTTGAACCCGGTACCTCCCGATCCAAAAGCCAAAGCTTTAATCCCTGAACCGTTGGGTCAGTTTATTTGACATTGATGCAAATTTCTAAAAAGCTGAATTTGGAGTGCAACACCTATAAATAGATTTTAATTCGGTAACTGACTATATTATTTGGACACAAATTAAGTGTACCAGAACAAAGACAAATCTGACGCTCGTCCACTTAAAAGACTTTGGCTAATAACCACAACGTAAATAATTTTTTTTTCAATAGTCCAATAAATGAAGGGGTCAACCTGTAAGTTGTTAGTTACGATTTTCATTTTCTGGTGATAAGTGGGATTTGGTACCTCATTAAAAATGAGACCGAGTTTTCAAGAAAACATTCTGTTGTAGGAGGACAAAATGGTCCTAAAAGACCTGGAAAATCGATTTTCCGCAAATTTCTTCCAACATATGATTTTTTGTTCAAATAAGAATTGAAGATCAGTTAATTTTTTACAAAAATGGCCCTAATGACTTTTTCCAAAAAATTGACCGTTTCCGAGATAAACGGGCCCAAGCGCACTTAGAATATTGAGTTTCTATGTTTTATGCTGGAGAGCACAGTTCGTGCATTTACACATGAGCAGGCGGACAAATTATTCAATAAATTAACTAAACATAACTTTGTTAAAATTGCATATTTTCTCATGATTCAAAGTTCATGTGAAAGAGGAAATCTACAGATATCATACCCTGTGACTTGAGTCACGTTTTTTACTCTTTTACCATATTTGAAAAACGGGTCAAACTTTCTGCTCCCGCGCAATTTTGAGCTCGCCAGAAATTTGTTCCTGTTTTTTTGTATTGTACTAATGTGGTCCAAATTTTCTTCGTGAGAGCTCTATGGTTTCTATTTCATTTTTTAATTAAGTTTTATTGTTTTTCCTACTATTATTCGCGGTTTGCATCAAAGTAGCTGACATCTGGTGAGCCAAATATAAATCATAGTTTGCTATGAAGCGAGGGGGATTAAAGCGCGATTTAGATGATGAAAAAATGTTGGTCAGCAAAAAAAGAAGAATTTGGTATATTAAAATTTTCATGTATATTACAAGAAAAAAATAACATCGTGAAACAATTTTGCTGTGCATTTTTATCTTTTTTTGAGCAAATGCTGCCATAAAATGAAAATACTGCCAAAAAATATAATCGACCCGAGTATATTTTATGGGAACAAATATTATTTATGGCAGTTTATATTTCTTTCTCAATTCAACTAATGCGAACAATTTATATTGTGTGCAGCTCTTAACGCACAGCAAACATTTTGCTGGGCCAACATTTTTTCATCAACTAAATCGCGCTTAATACTGTCATAACAATGAATTTAACAATTTTCGTCCCCGTTGTAGACGTAGAAACCAACGCTATCTAAATTCGATGAAAATCGCCAATATACTTACATACAAGTATGCCATGTATAGTACAAAAATGTTTTTATTGAGTTTGTTGCTTTTTTTCGAACGAAGTAGGTACACCATTTCCGTTCGTTTCTTTTACAAGTTTACTCTAATGGCCCAATTCCATGCAAAAAATCTGCTGTGAGTAAAAATAAAAATGCGAATAAAATCATAGAGACGATGTTTGTAGATTTAACTGATCTTTAATTCTTTTCTGAACAAAAAATCTCTAACTGCCATATTTTGGGAGATATTCGCCGAAAACCGATTTTCCAGGTCTTTTGGGGCCATTTTCTCCACCCTGCAATAGAATGTTTTCTTGAAAAATCGGTCTCATTTATAATGAGGTACCAATGCCACGTATCACCAGAAAATGAAAATCGCAACTAATAATTTACAGGTTTGCCTTTTTTTTCCTTCTTCATTTACTGGTCTAAAAGGCTGTTTCTTAGTACCGCTCAATTTTCCCACTAAAACGTTATATAGTATCTGGATTAAATCACAATTAATAATTAAACTTTTAATCAGAAACAATCCTTAATTATCAACCTTAAATGTGTGTCTACTGATTTAGAAATGCTAATGAAAATCATCGAACGTATATACAGGGATGGCTCAAAAAATGGTTTGTAATCTTCGCGCCCTAGGCAAGCTTTTTGTTGCGCTCTCACTACCCAAGCAAAAAAACATTCAAAGAAAATATTGTTTCTTCATGAAATGGTACTAAGATATATATTTATACTTCCTCTATTGCTCTTAGTGATTTTTAGTTTTCTTTTTGTACCATAGTTTTTGTGTGTGTCGCTACACGAGAAGGGCGTTTTTTCGTTTGTTTACATCGTTTAACCGTGGGTGATGTAGCGATTAAACGCAAAATGAATTATTGATGCTACTTGTCTATGCATGTGTAAATTTGCTGTATTTTTGAATTGCTTTGGCCAAGATACGACCTATGTACGAGAGGGAAATAATTGTTTTATTTTTTAGGTATGTATGTTATTTACATTTTTACCTTAATAAATTTATTTGACCTATGAACATTTATAATATTAAAATTGCTTTCAAATTTTTTTCACCTATACAATTTTTAAAGGTGATAAGTACAAGGACGTTAGGCGCCTAAGCGCTACTCCTAAGAACAGGGTCAATAGTTTTATGAAAATTGATGGTTTACATTTTTCGTTAGTCATGTTTACAGCAAATAGCTGCAATTGCATATTTCTACAAAACAATAGACTATAAGCGATTGGTGAAGAGAGATATTTGTTCTATTTTAATGTTCTTTAAATCTTCTGAAATAATAAAAATGCTCGTTTTATTTATTTAATTGATTGATTGATTGATTGATTAGAATGTACGGCCAAGACTAAGCAAGGATCCCGGATACGCCGGGCCAACCGTACACCCCTTTTACATATAACAAGATGGAGGGATAGGAAAGGATGTTAGGTATGATAGACTTGACCCGGTTACAGACACCTAAGTAGTCAATAGTTAGTAAAGCACAAGACGGCACAATTATTTTTGTTCTTCGGGATATAAATAATCGGCAATCAACATCCTAAAAAGTAATTGATTAATTAGTAAATGTCCTGAAATAAAATTTCATTATTATGAGTGATGAAATTTTATTTAATACCATTTCCTTATATCAATTTACAATAACGCGACGCCAGGCCCTCCACACACCTTTATTATTATAGCATTTTAAAAAAATTGATAATCAATAATGTTGGCATCTTAATGGTACGATTAAGTTTCCTGAAATAAAATGTCATTATTATGCGTTAGAGAATCATTATTTTGTACGATATATTTAAATTATTCTTGTATAGAATAAATGTAATTTAATGCAATGATTATTATAACTAAATTAATTATAATTTAATTGTCGTAAAATAAATAAAATAAAATAAATCAAATCCAAATATTGTAGTATCAAACGGCTGGATCCCCTCTTCAACGGATAACCTTACAATCCCTAATAAACCAAAATGTTTATTAATAAAAATAAAAATGAAACAAAGACATCTGGTTTCAAAAATAGCTAATCTGGAATCCATAAGGTAATATATCAATAATGAATATGTATAATTAACCCATTACAATTTATTCCCAATCAGAATTAAATAAAACTATTAAGCTAATCAGGAATCTGTAAGATGACCGAATTAGTAATAAGTAGCTATTAGAAAATAAGTTAATTAAAGATGTGCCATTGATCCCAAAAATACAAAAAACATCTATGTATCTATATTTGTCTGATTATAAATTTGATTGTATAGAAAACTTAGACAACGACACATAGTGTTCCCAAGCGGTCACCCATCTAAGTACTAACTATGCCCTATGTTGCTTGACTTCGGTGATCGAACGAAAACATAAAATAAAGTAGAAATGTGCATGCAAGCCTCCAGTCGGATTCGTATCCAGTACCTTGCGGTCCAAGCGCCGAAGCTTTAACCACTGCACCACTCGTCACATACTCGTTTTATTTATTTAATAACTATTTACTCCATTTTTTAAAAATTGATTTAAATATTTAAAATTAAACAAATTCAATGTTATGAACTTATTTTGATTGTTTGGTTCAAATTTAAGTTTAATCAACAGTATAAAATAGCTATGCACGATTCGCCACCGAGAAAAACTTGGAACTTATTATACTTATTAAACTATTAAACTTTAAAAACCAAATATTATGATTATTTAAAGAATTTCAAGCTGAGTAACTACTAAATCTAGACTTAATAGCGTAATATCGTAAATTACGAATACTATTTAAATATATTTTAGACTTTATTTGATAAAAAATGAAAAAAAAAAATATAAATGCCGTATTTTTAGGCGCCCTCAACAGTTCAGCGCCCTGGGTGGTCGCCTAGTTCACCTATATGATAGAGCAACCCCTTCGTATATAGAAGTATGATTACCTCAAAAAAACATTGAATTCTTATTTTCACAGCGCCCAGCTTTTGTTGCATATTTGGGATGTCCAAGGCTGAGATGTTTTACTCACTCCTTTTACTGATTCAAAACAAATATTGTCGCTTTTGCTGAACTACACAAAATTTATAGGTTAATCCATTTAAGTGCGAGGTTTCATTATATTAAGTTAAACCTGGCTTTTAAATGGATTCACTATTAAATTTTGTGAAATTGTACTGTCTTGTTGAAAACTCATAAACACTAAAATTATTTTAATTGTTGTATAAGCACCTTTAGAGCGCCCATTGACATAAATATCATGCATACTAAAGTGAAATTATATAAACTGAATTCTTAAAATTTAATTGCAGTTTTACAGGCTAGATTAGTGTTATAACACTTTTGGTTAATCAAACTCTGAATTTTTATTATAAATAGTTTTTAAGCATACACTGCTTTAAGTTTAGTTTAAAACTAAATTTGACACGAAACTTTATCGTGTTGCTATTATTATTTTAATTGTCATTAAAGCTCATCTATCTTTAATATGAAATCTCTATATACACAAATCTGAGCATAAAAGCAGATCTACCTCATCAATCATGCCACAATAATAAACTTTTTTCATATAAAACTATGTAAACCTATTTATATATAGAACAAACATACACACCGATATTTTATACATCCTCCGCAACACGTATATAAAATTAATAATTTTTTAAATTTTATAATAATTTTATATCGCACACAAAATATTTAAAACTATAGAAAGTTATATTTTTCGACGCTTCCACGTCTACGTATAGATAATATAAAGGAGCTGAATATTTATAAATAATTTCTGATAGAAAATTACAATTTTACATTTTTAATATTTCAATAACGAGAAGATTATATAATTTATTATATAGCTATGCATACAGTTCTGTCGAAAATTATAAATTAATACCACTATACATTTTAATGATGCTTACAGGTGCGACAGAATAATACTTGGATTTTCTTTTGTATAAAATCAACATGAGTAGCTTTTTGTAGGTACAAGAAAAAATCAAAAGCTGAAAGTATACGTGATTTAAAAACTAAAATTTATACCATTTTCACTTAGAGACATGAATCCTGATCATATTCATAAACACATAATATAATTTAGCACAGTAGTTCAGGTTTTATGTATTTCGATTTTTGACCTGCCATATCACGTACTGATTAACGAATTATTATTATTTGGCGAAAAAATTAATTATTGGTTTTATAGTGGAATCACATGTTATCCCACAAGTTTTTGTATCCTTTCCATGAGATTAGATCTTAATAATCCGGCTCAGTAATGAAATCTTCGAATTTCTCTAATTAGTTCCATAACCCAAAATTAATTCCGTGAATTATGATTATATAGTCGAAGGGGAACTATGTTCGTTTTACAGGAATATAGCGCTGTTTAATTAGTAACAATTTTTGAATTATGGTTTCGACCTCCAAAAATTAATTCTTCATTTTTCAAATACACAAATAACTTTAATTGTAATTTTGAACATAAATATACTGAAATGTCTACAAAGCTAAAAAGATTTCAAATCCCACATGCGTTATTCAACATTCATAATCTTACTGACCTGCACAAAAGCGTCCATTTTGATTGTATGGCTATGTATCGAATACAATAAACTTCATTTCTAAAAGGAAACTTTAAAGCTACTCGTACCATGATTTTGATAAAAACGGTCTTGTATAACCAAAAACTATATTATGTAGTTCCGCTTAAATTTCAGAAAAACAACAATGTCAACCATTGTTCGAAATTAAATTTTTTAAGTTATTTCAATATTATTTTTTATGCTTTCATCGTGTGCGATAAATGAATCCTGAATATATCCTGCTGTTGATTAAAATCTCCTGATTCGCATTTATAATCATCAGTTCCAAAAATACTCGTATGTAGGCACAAAGTAGTCGCATATAGCAATGTTCAATTGGACCCTTGGATTCTGTTACCAACGACGTTCAAATTTTTATTTTTTTTTTATTTAAATTATTAAAACTGAATACAATTCATCTAGCAAGTTAGGCCAGCTCCATTTATAGGATATTTACTGCAGTAGTCTTTGTACTGTTGTCCTTAATCCATTAAATCGATTGCATGTAAAGGGTCCAACATACCACGAAGCTCCTTATTTACGTATTGATAAATAAATACGTTGTCCATGAATTACTGTAAGTTTTTTTATTTCTTCTTGAACCGTCTGAATATTTAGGTCTAAATGAAGGTCACCATTCCTAAAGTACCACGGAGCGTTAACTATACCGCGTACCACTTTCTTTTAAAAAGAACAGTTCGAGAGCTGTATTCTGTACATCCATACAGTTTTTAGCACCGTTTGATATAATAGCAATTTATTTTCGGTTGACAACTCCGAATTTTTCCCGAGCAACTATTACATTTTTCGATATTTGATATTAATTTCATATTTTTTCTATTTAACGTACTCTTTCCATCTGAGCCTGGTAACTAAGGTCATCCCTATATATTTAGCCATATTTGTATACGGAATCTGTCGACCGTTAATGATTACAGGTTTGCAGCTAACTTTCAGATTATTAAAATTCACATGCATGGATTTCGATTCATTGATTTTGTCACATGCTTTTTGAAGTTTCTTTGTCAAATCCTTCCGCTGTACCAGCAAATTTTGCAAAACCAACGTTTAATTGACTTAAATTTTTGATGGAGAGCAAGTAAAGAATAGGTAACAAAACAGTACCCCGCTGGGCTCCTGCCGAAATCTGTTTTAGCTCTCCATGTATGATTATAAATAATATAATATTGTTTTGGTAAATTTTTATGTTATTTGAACCTTTATGCCACACCTTATCGAAGACCTGCCCTACATCTAAGAAGCTTCTAGAGCGAACCTTTCTAATGTATTCTCAATGACATCTGTAAGCTTATGAACCCTCTTAATACTTCGTTTCACTGTCAAACCAAACTGATATTTTGGAATAAGGTTTCTTTGTTATTTGGTTCTTTTAAATCTTTTGAGCAACAGCCGCTAAATTGGGCAGTAAGATTTTCTATCATTCGGTGGCTTGCCGATTTTTAAATCATTATTACTTTTCACTGCATTTGCATTTGCTTTTTTCCTGAGGATTGGATTGATTATGTGCAATAATTTACGGGTGAGTTTTTCAGGCAGCTTATTTATTATTTACCATGTTTTATAACCAGAAGCTTTTTTCGTTTCATATTTTTAATATGAGCTTTTAGGTTTTTAAATGTTAAAGCTCTGATATCTGCGAAGTTAAATGTTCAGGGCGTATCAGCAGTGTGCTCGTAACTGGCCTGCCGACCTGAAGGTTGAAATGTTTCTTCAAGATGTTCAGCAAACAGGTCAGCTTTATACCCTATTTACATGCGACCAACATTTTGCTTCTGCAAAATGAAAAAGATATAACATTGAATTTTTGCACATGAGAGACAAGAAAAGAAATATAACCCAACAAACTCTAAAATATTGCCATAAAAATAAACGTTGCCTTAAAATATATTCGATTCGAGTATTTTTATGGCAACATTTTTAAAATTAACAAAAAAAAAACAAAATTATTGCGAATTTATGTTGAGGATTCATAATAAAAACAGATGCCGTACATAAAAATGTAAATTTCGCATTTCAATTCATTAAAAATAAATTAATATTGATCCTATAAACAAATTATGGCATTACTATATATGCTTATTTCTTTCTGGCATTTTGAATATTTTTATAGCGATCGTTCTTACTTACCTGCAAAAATTTGTAGAAACAATTTTCTACATGTAAATGCCCCAATATATTTCGCACTTCCGCCCATCTCCAATCGTTTTTTGTTTGTGTTCATTAGTGACATCTACCATATGATATTCAAATATGTTTAGTAAAAGGTTTTTATTGTCATGAATCTATTACAAGATAGAGGTCTCTATACTAAATTTTAACATAATTTTTGGCAGATGGTCAAACTCTACTCAAAATATCTACACACTACTATATATTGCGTTTTGACCTGTATATGAAATGTCAAACACAATATGTCAACAAAAAATGGGTACGAACTATATTGATAGTGGATTAACACAATATCATCGATGGATAACTATTGGGATGCTAACTTCCATTTGTAGCGGGGTTTTATTGTCGACAAATAATCTCGCGACCAACATTTGTAAAAACCTTGTACTCGTCGTTAAGAGTTTTGCCATCTGAAGAGTTTGGTCTTTTTCAAGCTGGGTTTCGGGATGGTAAATAACGACTGGCCACCAAGGAAATGGCCTGATGACAATATTGACCTATTCGTCGGATCACCATTAATTCCGCATAATGGACGCGAATTGAGAATCGACTCAATTTGCCTATTAACTCTGGTTAGTTATTCGTTCGTAGCGTAGACGTCTATGACCCGTGTCAAATGGTACTTGACAGACTTCACTGTTGCTTCTAACAAACCCTCAAAATTGGGCGAACGAGGTGGACTAAACTGGATTTTGATGTTTTTCTGTAATGAGAAACTGGAGATTTGTTCGTGTTGTTGTTTGTTCACTGATGATTTTTGACTGATGCCTTTTTAGTATGAGCGTTTTTACGTTTACTGGTTTTATCGTTATAGGTCCAGCATAGTCAAAACCAGATTTACGGAATGGTCGACTTATAGTACACCCATCTTCGGTTCGATCTTCATAGAACGATAGCGAATACAAATTATACAAGTCTTGATGCACCGTTTGTGTAACGGGCTCAAATCATCCAGTACTTTTGCCTTACTGCACTCAATACTAATGAATTGCCGACGTTCAAATTTGTTATTTGGATTTCACGAATGATTAATTCATTGATTGGATGATCTTTGTATATGATGATTAGATGTTTGCGAGAATAACTTAATTGCGAATGGTTTAACCGTCTTTCAACACGCAAGATACCGCATCATCAATAAATGGATCTATAAGGACAATATATGATGTTTCTTAGATCGTGGATTTCTTGCCAAGATCGTTGATAATTCTCCCTTGAAACTTGTTTTCTGAACATAACGAATTATGACCGTTTCCAAGTCACTAATTTCCATACGATGCAATGATTTGGATTTACGAAATCGCAAGATATATACAGTCATTGTGCGCAGTCTGATAAATTTGGAACGCTCTTTCAATTATTTTTATTGCTGGTTATAATTGGATGATCATCTCGTGGCCAGCTATGTCGTGGATTCGCTATCCATTTTGGATCTTGCCACCACTGACTTAAATCTGACAGTATCTATGGTTTCACTCCCCGAGTGATATGATCGGCTGGGTGCTTGACAAGACTGATACTTGACAAGAGCCCAACTACTACGAAGTATTAGAGCAAGGATTCATGATGTTCTTTTTGGCAATGAAACTGTTCCATTTACGCACAACGTCGGATAACCAGTGGAGCACAATCATTAAATCGGTCCATTGAACGCAAAAAATTGACTAAATTGCATTCTATGACTGCCCCGCATAGTTTGGAGCGTGGTAATGAGAGTTGCTCTAGTGGTTCAACTTTGCTCGTCGCACCTTTGATGGTTACGGTAATGTTGTGTTAGTTAGCTGAACCACATTGTCATGAAAGTCCTTCCAAGCCTTGAATATCGTCTCTGGTAACGATGAATTTCATTCTAGTTTGAGCAGTCAAATTTTTTGCATAATGATGTTGAACAGGATGATTACGGGCAATAATCACCCAAGAGAATCATATACTTTCGATGCTGCTGAAGATATGCTTTGTTTTGTCCAACCAATATTGTCATCAATAAGTTGCACTTTGAATTGGAAAGTGTCTGATTCTGCGTGCCACACTATTTCCAATGTTTTGACTACATGATCCTCTTCTATTACCTTAATAATACATTTTGCAATATACATTTTGAAACAGATCGTTACAGAGTTCGAACTGCTAAATATGGAGCACTAGTTGTGCCTTATGTGACTATGTTTAGCTTGTAAGCGTTTTGTGGGTACTTCAGGCTCTCCCGCCATAGAATTAGTTTATAATTTGCTTCTGTCGAGTCAACCTTCACCTGACGGTACATCTTCTAGATATCGGCGACCAATCCGTACTGAATTTTGGGTCCGATTTGCAGTAAATCGTTGAGCACTACTGACCCGGTAGATTGACTGGAAGCGTCAAAAATCACCGGTAGTTCTACTGTAGTAGTTCTACTGGCTGATTTCAACACTTTATGATGTGGGATGAAGTATTTGTCATCGTCGTCAACAGGAGCTATTGACGGTAGGTGACTAATATGCCCAAACTCAATGTAATCGCGCATGAATTCTTTAAGGCTCTTACAAAATTCTGGTGAATTTTGTGGTGAATTTCTTTCCATGGTCAACATTCTTCGTCATGCTGCTTGCGAGGAGTTTCCTAATTGTGGTCTTAAATGTTTAAATGGAAGTCTGACAGAAAACCTCCCATTAACTTCTCATGTTATTGTTTGGACATATTGTTTTTCACACCAGTTTTCGATAACATTAGGAGAAGATTTCTTCGAGTTCCTAAAATTTCTTCAACAGCATGCTCACGTCTGCTTCGTGATTGGTTACGGAGGATAAGTCTTATTTACAATTGATCGATCCGTTGAATTTTGATTACGTTGTGTATTCTAATCTGTTTAAAGGTTATTCTTTATACTAAGTAGAAAATTGAATTATTATGTAGTTATTATTTGCGATATGTTTTTGAAATCCAATCAAATCTGTCTTAAGCCGATCATAATTTCAGTGTATTTCGTTGTTTAAAACCATAATTAGCTCTTTCCGATGCTCTATTTAGCTCCTTTTGCAAATGCGAGAAGACAATACTTTAATATAATAGTCTCTCTCTCTCTCTCTCTAGCATTACTGTAAGTAGCATACTACTTACATCCCATGAAGGGATTTTGCCGCCCGCACTATGGTCCTCCATCCTTCTCAGTCCATCGCTCTCGTCCTCCAATTTCTACATCCTAATACGAGTAGGTCTTGTTGGACGTCGTCACGCCAGCGTAGTCGGGGTCTTCCTCTACGACGTACTCCGGCTGGTTGTTGATGGAACACTTTGTAAATCATTCGTTGTTGTGAAGATCTTGCAACGTGGCCGAGCCATCTAACTCGATTAGATTTGATGAAGCCGATAATATCGCTACCTCCGAGAAGTTGCTTTATTTCGTGGTTCATGCGAATCCGATATTCATTGTTCGCAACTTTAATAGGACGAAAAATTGAACGGACCTTCCTTTCGAAGGTAGATAATAATCTACAGTCGTTAGAGGTCATGGTCCAGCTCTCGCTTCCGAAAGTCAGCACAGGTCTTATAAGTGCTTTATAAAGTGCGAGCTTGCACGACTGCGATCGCAATAATTTTGATTGGGCGTAGAAAACTCGTTGTCCGGCAGCGATTCGGGCTTTTATTTCTGCCCGCATATCATTCAAGGATGTTATAAGTGACCCAAGGTATTTAAAATTTTCGACGCTATCAAAGTTATGGTCGCCAATTTCGAGATTTGCCATGGAGATGTTCCTATAAATATAATAGTCGGATCTCGAAAAGCCCGGGATTTCCTTATTAGAATTTTAGAATTTCGAGTAAACTACAAAAAGCTATGCGTTTTAAGCAACGAAGCTCATTTAACCATCAAATTTAGTTATTCACTGCTATTTCCTGAACTCCACGAGTTCCTCATCTAATATTTTTTTTATATGCCTCCTCAATAACACTGATAATTTGTTAATCGAAACCATTTTTAGTATTTGATGTACATTTAGTTATGCAGGGACGTTTTAGTGTTACGATTTGTTATTTTACCATCCGTTGATTTTCAATCTTAGTAAAATGTTTGGGTTAATATTAAGGATCGGTAACGAGTAGGAGGTGAGACTTTGATCAATTACCTGCCCGACGAATAATTTGAATTTTTGGTATTGTAGAATAACCGCTGTGGGACTGAAAGACCGACCGGTTTTTTGTTAGACTCAGCTCTCCTCAAGTACTATAAAAAAAACCGAGTTTTGGAACACCTTGAGCGATCCCTATTGCATGAACAAAGACCGCAAGCGTAATTAACAGTCCAACCGTCAGTAATATGTAAGTCAACTTTTCCGACTTTTAAACAGCATGTTGTTTGTATTAGGTACCGTTTTATTACGGTCCAATTGCCGGTAACTGGAAAGGTGACTTTTACGACTATTACCACCAATTAGTTTGTATTAGCCACTGTTTTTTACGGTCCAATGTCTGTAATCTATAAGTATACTTTTCCGGATTTAAGCCACCGTGTTGTTTTTGTTTTCCACCGTTGATATACAGTCCGATTGCCGGTATCTTTTACGTTTATTTGAACGATTATTACCTGCCATTAAGTTTGTATTAGCTACCGCTTCATTTCCATCTTTGAAGATTATTAACAGCCGTTCCGTTTGTATTATTAGTGACCGTTTTATGTTACTGTCCAATTGATCGTAAACTTTAATGACCAATTCACCGTGTTGTTTATATTAGCCACACTTTTATTTTACAGACCAATTGTCGGATTCTCATTGACCAATTTCCTTAATAATTTCTTATAATATTAAATTTAATATTTTAAAAATTATTAATAGTCTTGAAAGTGAAAATTATAAGTCACCGGCAATTTGACTATAAAACAATACCGTAACAAATATAATGTAAACGACCGCGGTTAATAGTCGTTAAAGAGGGATTACAAGTTACCGGCAATTGAACCATAAAACAAATTATAAACAACCCGGTGATCTAAAATCGGAAATGTGGACTTACAAGTCAACGATAAATGAACTGTAACTCAACTAATACCCTAAACAGTGACTAATAGTCATTAAAGTTGACTTACACAGTACTATGAAATGAACTGCAAGTAAGCTATGGTCCCACTTTGGGGGAGGGGGGGGGGGGGGGGGGGGATTGCAAAACATGTCGCAAAGATGTTGCAAAACATATTTTTTTATAGTATTTGAGGACAGATAAATTTGACAAAAAACCAGTTGAATCTTCAATCCCACACCTGCTATTTTATAATTTAAACAATTCAATTGTTTGTGAGGAGAATAACTTTCAAATCAATTGTTTGAATCAATCGTTTAGTCAGCCCAACGAAGCTTTTTTGATACAATAAGTATTCATGTCCACAGGTGAAAGTATACGGGCGGAAGACAAAATTATCTGTTTATCGTTAAAGTATAAATTAATTAAGGTCATCAAAGAGAAATGATAAATTATGTATTAGAAAAAATTACTAACACATCTTATCTCTGTTATAATACCGATCTTTAAACATTCGTGATCATTGCAGACTTTGTCATGGTTAGCTGAAATACTGCAAATACAGGGTGTGTATGCCCTGCAGAGAATCACCCTCGCGCCTCCCTAATAAGGTTCGTTGAAGTCAGTAGACAAAAAAATCATTATTATATCGTATTTATTTTCACGAAAACATTTCGTATTGCTTTATTTATTATAAAATTCATATTCATAACAAATAGAAAATTTCAAAATTAACGATATTTGTCAAATTTTTTAAAATACGTATTATAAAATTCAGTTATTAAATTAATTCAATTCCTATAGTAAAATTCAGTCTTAATTAAACAGTAAAAAAAATATCAGTATTCATCAATAATTGGAAAGTGATACTAAAGTAGAGCTATCTATATTCACTGATTAATTAATTAAGAAAAAATAAAATATGTAATTGTTTTTTGGTTAAACGCTACTGTGCAATATTTTATTTTGTCGATGATTGGTCCGCTTTAAGAATTCCTTTATACTTAGATTTATTGCCTCGGTTGTGACAGCGTTACTCAATTTTAAATAATTATTGACGTTTCGGAGCAGCTCTATAATATTTGGAAGCTCCGCAAATATTTTACCTTAGGCGAGCGAATTGTGCCCTGACAAAAATACTGTGAAAGCAAATCATAGGAGCATAAATGCTCTAAGCAATTTTTAACTGTTTTATAGCTTTTTTCAGTTGAAAACTTATGCAAGTAAAGAGTCTAAAATAAAAATGAATCTAATTAATTATTATGATTATATAGTGTATGGTAATAATTACCATTTGGTCCATGTAGGGTTGCGAAGATAACTTAGTATTCAATAAATTGAGATGTTGTTCACTCGTAATGGGTAGTTTCGGATATATAAATGATACGTCTTTTATAATCGGAGCCTGATTTTTCTTTGGTAGTGTGTTCACCATTACCTATAACAATTCTTTTATATCGGTTTGGTTGCATAAAATTTTTTGTTGTTTTTCCAATAGAGTTGTTATATTTAATTTATTGTCTTTAATTATTGATTTGTTTTTTTTAAATTTTTTCATCTAATTTTTTAATTTTGTCTAAAACTTTAAAGTTACTGCAATTTTCTTTATTATCTGAATCTTCGATGAAATTTTTTTGTCGATATACCGGAGTGGCAAGAGTCACTATATTTGTTGTATCTAATTCGTGCAAACTCTCCTGTGTTGACTTGTTCCAATTTGCCTGCGTGAATCCTTTACTACTACATGGTAGTGGTACATCATTGCCAACACTTTTCTGTTGAAAATGTTCAACAATAATTGGAGTAAGCGGTGGCATTTCTACGTCGTTACATATTTGTTTGGGATTAAATTCGGAAGAATTATGTATTAAAGGCGGTAGCTGTTGATTTTTTTCGTTTGATTGTATAGCGTTGCTGATGTTTTTTACACTTTCATTTAAATTAGATGCTGGATCAATAATAATGAGTTTGGCCGATGGTTGTTTAAAACTTCCATTACAATCTATAACATCGTAGGCACGTGTATTCTTATTGTGTCAATGCTCATCGCATTCAGAATTGGAAAAATCAGCTAGCAATTTTTCTTTCTCCTTGGCTTTGGCGTAGTCCACTATATCTCGTTTCAAGATTTTACAAAAATTATGTTTCCAATCTGGATTGGGCTCTTGTTTTTTTTATTGCTTGATTATAGTGATTAGGCCAAGCTACCATTCCATCCTTAATCCAACTTGTACATACGACCGATACTTCTTTTTTGCCATCGTCACTTAATGTTTCTATTACCGAATACATGGTCGATCGAGCAACTGAAAATATGTGTAAAATAATTGTTAAGTAGGTAAAATGTTAGAGAATAAAATGAAGAAGCGGAAAGAAAACGTAAAAACCACCCTCATTATTCCGCATTGCAAATAATTTTTTGTGAACATTATTAACGTCAAATTTTTCTACACGTTCCTCAGTATTCAACGAAGTTCGATAAATATCTAATTTACTCGACGATATTGGTAATTTGTAGAAATCCATATTCGTTTTCATTTTTTTACCCCAAATGACCATCGTATTTTCAATAATTTCAGCACAATCAAACTTTACAATTATTTTATTTTTTGTTAATAACCATTGATTTCTTTCACTAGTATCAAATTCAGCGCATTCAAATTTAATCCGGTAATAATAAGTTTTTCCATTTTTACTTGCTTTTTTTAAGAATAGGATATGTTAACTTTGTTTTATTTTGGCCCAAGTTTATGTTTGTTAGCTCAAAAACTCGATTACACAATTGTGCTAACGGTTGGTTTGGTTTTCTAAGTAGACATTTAATTTTATACATATAGGATTCAAACTCAAAAGCTGAAAAAGCATCCAGAGTACCAAATACTTGTACGTCTGCGGCCAAATAAGACAAACTGTGCATAATGAAGGTCAAATGATGCGCTCCATAGAGATATTTTACTCCTTCAATAAAATGTTTGAGGATATTATTTGCCAAATTATATTTCGTTTTACTTAACTCTGGGTGACATAATATTAGAATCGCGGTGTGAAGCGATAGAAAATTATTATATTTCTCTTCAGATAATATGTCTTTCAAAACAAATGGGCACAATATAAAACACTCTGAATTCTGTCGCTTTAAAATAAGACAGATTAGAAAGATTTCTAATTTTTCGTTGAAATTCACACGGTTGAGTAGCAGATATATCTATTAGTCTATCCGATATTTTTTGAACACTTATCGAAGGTAAAAGTGAACGGGTATTTCCACAAACCCACATCTGAAGCATTTTTTTCATTACCCCAAGGCATACCAGATGCATGTAATCCAATGGAAAAGTGTTCACCATATCAAATGAAAGTTCTTCCAATATTTTCGCGATTTCTAAAAGAATCATCCGTTCTTAACCGTGCTGTTGTGTTAACTGGAAATGTCATTCTATTTTTGATGAAATCTCCCTCTACGTCACATTTCAGACAGCCAAAATATCCTGTGTGCGATTTTGTGCCAAGAACACTAGAACGTGCCGGCGCATCACATATTATAGCTCTAATTTTCACATTAATTTTGGAGTTTTTCCAAATATACCCATTTACCATATATTTTTTCAGTTCATCGACTAATGGTCTTAAATATTGATTGAAATCTATTGGTTTATTACAACCATGATAAATTCCAATTACAAATAGCGTGTGAATAGCAAAATTGGCCAAAAACAGCTTTGATTACTTCTTGAAATAGGCAATCCGTCAATATTTATGTCAAAAATGATATCTGTTAACGGGATTTCATTATTTTTCAGATACAACTCAAAGGCTGAAGTGCATCCTATATGTACATATTTTCCCGGAGAACAATCTAAAGTGTCTCTGGTTTGTGGAGTTTTTAAAAGAGTTCGACTGTCGATCGGAATACTGTATCCTAGCGACTTAATAATAACTAAAAGTTCATTCAACGCGTTTGATTTGACACTATATTTAACCGCCCAAGTATGTAAAAAATCTAACATTTTTACATTATTTAACAGTTCAATAACTTCTCCTTCAAAATCTGATAATACTTCTCGGTCACTGCCGTCATCATTTAGATCAACATTTAACAGTTTATCGGTAGAATCTTCATCAAGCATGAGTGTAATCGGATTTGATAAGGAATGTTCTGAGCTACTCGAACATTGTTCATTTTTTCAGCTTGGACTCTATGGCAGTTCTGAGATTTGTTCGAATTGGTAAGACGTCTTTTAATAGACTGTTTCGAGAGATCTCTCAACATTTTATATTTCGGCATTTTTACAAAAACTATAATATTTAAATTGAAAACAATGATTTTTTAAAAAACTAAAAATTTTATATTCTAATTTGAATCTATGATAATCAAAATTAAATTAAATGACGTTAAATGGCAATTTAAGAGCTTTTAAATCCATTCAAAATGAATAAACTGATCAAAGATTTTATATATTAGTGTTGATTTTATTTATTAAATTGTGCGAAAAACTAAGCTCAAACTTGATTAAATTTATTTTAATCCATGTAATTATTTATCTTCTGTTAAATATTTAACCGGCCAATTTTGATTTAACAACTTTTAACCGAACGTTAAATATTAACATAAAATAAATCTAGTTTTATCAAGGATGCATAAAGTTTTGTCTGCCTGCGAAACAAATTTTAATATACAATTTTTGATTGGCGCACAACTAACCGGGCGGCACATTCTGTGCAACCGGACATAATTGAAGTATCCGTATATGTAGATTTGAAAGTGCATTAAACTCGATAATATATAATAAGTGAACGATATAATACATACTTTAGTAAAATAAAACTAAATTTTATTATGCCTTTGATTTTTTAGCTCGACGGTAATTGAACAAAAAGCACAATAGACGAATTTAAACGAAATTTACGATTTAGTGAATCCCATTTGTCGCCATTGTTATTCGCACCACCAAAAAATTTTTCACTTTATAACATTTATTCTAAATTAAAATATAATTATACAATCTTACCTTGTTTTATTGTTAGTTTAACAATACGGGCAGATATAATCATCAATTGGTGCACTTTAATTATTCAATTCGCTGTATTAAAAAATTTTTTTTGTTTATTACCAAAAACACACCATGACCACACACTAGTTTTCTTTTAATAAGAGCATTTTGGTATAGAATTCATTCGGTCGTTGTCGTATATATTATAACAGAATTATTCGAAATGATTTATTATTTCGTTTTTTAATACAGACATTTTATGGTCACAAAACCATAAAATGTAAATAAATATTATTTCGAGCTACAATCGGCTTCACTTCAATTAGTTTTTGTTATTTTATTATTTTGTTTTTTTGCGACAGACCTTTTACAATCACCAAACCGCAATTTGGAATTACGTATTATATTATGCGCAATGAAAGATTGTTCGGGATAGTTTTATTAATTTTTTGTTCACGACAGACTTTTTAAGAACACAAAACCATAAAATGTACGTACTATTTATTTCGTGCTACAATCGGGTTCTCTTTCAATTCTTTTTCGTTATTTTAATAATAATGTTCGTATAATTTTTTTGTAAATCACGATGGTTTATGCTATAATCGGCTGCGGTCGATATATTTAACTTTTGTTTTAATATGATCGGGTAAATTTATATTTTGTTTTTCAGAATATATCAACTCGGGAAAGCCTTCGTGATAATATTTTCAATTTTGCATTAATTTGACAACCGACTTTTTACGATAACCAAACCATATTGCCTATTGCAGTCCCAAATTGTTTGTCGGGCTGTATTTTAGAAATTGGTTTTATGCAATATACATCTTGTTTGACCTTAGTGCTAGTTAAAAGCTAGTTTTAACTTTTAATGCATAATATAGTTAAATTTTGTACTCATTCATTACTGTTCGAAATTTGTTCTTATTATCAATTTCTCAAACACAAATTAATAAATAATCTAGGATTAAAGCATTGTAAGGTCTTAAAGATTGTTGAGCTTCTAAATGAAATATAAAACCGCAGCAAACCGAAATTTGTTAACTAATTTAGATTTTCTATGGGCCGTCAAATTTAAAATACTCGTCAGTTTTCTTAATTGTGCAAGTGTAGAGATCAAGTAAAATATTGCAAGTGCACACCAAGTTGAAAGCTCTGCTTGCAAAGCATTTTATCTTGCCAGTTTACATTTTATCTTGAAAAAAATTTAGAGAATGCGAATTTACTAAAACATCTCGATATCCAATATAAATCTAGCCTTCTACGATAATTTTTTTCGTGTGTAAAAGTTATCAATTTTACACTTTCCAATTTACCTTGGTTTTTAGAGAATTAGGGCACAGGGTGTATTGATAAATTTTAAGAATAACGCCATCTATACGCCACTATAGTAACAACTTATTATATTTTGTTTTATTTGGATTTTGTTTGTAAAGTATTTTTTTTATAAACGAACGCTGTCAAATTTGGTTGAAATTTGTTTGAAAAGTTTCTTAGTTAGAGCCGTTTTTGTAAAGTAACTTTTGATTTTTTTTTTTTAATATGGAAGAAATGAATATCGTGCTGCAGTTATTAAATACATTCATTTAAAAGGTTCAACACTAAATAAATCATCGATGACATGTAAAAAGCGTAATTTGAACATGTAATTTAAATGCAACCGTTTATAGTTGGGTAAATCTTGGCCGCACAAGCACAAGTTATGTTAAAAGTTTATTACGGCCAAAAGAGGCAACAGCACCAGAAATGGTCGAACAATTTTATATAATCAGTATACCATCACTAAAGTTGATCGAGATTGGTGAGATTATTAATAAATATTTGGAGTTGTTTCAGCGTAATTCAACTGAATTTTTTTATTCATTTGATAACTGTTGATGAAACATGGATATATCACTATCAGCCTGAATTAAAAACAACAGTCAAACAAATGGTTCAAGCTGGTTCAAGTGCTCCAAAGAAAACAACAACTGTTGCATCAGCCGATAACGTTGGTCAAATAATGAGATAATAGCTGAAATCAACGATTATTTTGAGGAGTTTGGATAAATTATACTTTAGTAAAGGTTTAAACAAAAACAAACTTTGAAAATTTAGGTCATTTTTACTTAAACAAAATTATGTTTACTGTTTTATTCTAAAGGCTAACCAATTCACGGTCGTATTAAGTAAATTAAACCCAAATTGTAAATTTACACTGTCAACTCGAATTTAATTAGTAAATAATTTATAGTAACGTTAACGGGTAAGGCGCCTTTATTAAAGTCCTTAAAGAAAAAAACAATTTTGTTGTAATATACCAAGTTCTTTATAATAAAGGCTCATCCTTTAGTGTGACCTCTCTCCGACGCTCTGCGAATTTCTATATTATGGGAATGTGAATGCTATATGAAAGAATTTTAAACATAATACACCAGACAAATTTTTTCCAAATTTTGAAGAAAATTCTTGCCTGTTAACACTTTCCTATTTTTTGAATATTTAAAGCACTTGCTGTTAATTCCGTGTGTAGTGATTTATGAAGGTATCCAATCTTAAATTTCACTATTTACAATAATACATCTATTTTTTCAACAAAATAAGAATAAACAATTACCACCATAAATATAATATGTAGTATAACCGCATTTTTGTTCTGTACGTAATATGAATGTCAATCAAATTCTCTAATCAACTGTACTAAATTTGAAACTAATTTACTATGTAACATTGTTAACTGCTTTTTCAATAGATTCATCATCCCTCGAATACGATAGATGATTTATAATACGCCCGCAAATTTTTTTGTCACAAATAATTTATCTTATTTTTATGTTTAACACAATTTGATGTATGAACCCAATTATTTCTCGTCATTTATAAATTTTATCAAATATTTGCCATTATTCTTGATATATTAGTCGAATATAAAATCAATAGTATGATTATTATTATTATTATTTCTTTTTTTTGATTATTCACCTACAACAATCTCTAGCTGGATACTACGAGACTTGATATTGAAAATATTTTCAATTTAATCATTAAAATGTTTTAATTTTAATATTATTTGAATGAATATTCCAATTAATAATTTGAATTTGCTTACTTAACATGATTTCGATAATTTTATCAGGTATTTTCGATATTTTTTTTATATAGTTTTATCCCGCCAGCATCTGACTTTCTTTGACCCCGAATATACATATAGATCTCGAATACACACACTTGATTTCCAAAGCGAAAAATTAATCTACTGGACTTTTGGTAACACTGTTTTGTCTCTCTTTAGAAATGAAAAAATTAATTTTTTTAATATTTTTCTCTAACCCATGAACAAAGTTATAAAAGTATAACGTGGTTTTAAGAAACTTCAAATCAATATATACGCGGTGTAGAAATAACATACAGAATGGAAAATTTAGTTAAAATATTTAAAAATTTTGATTCTCATCGATTGGAAAATTACGTCAAATGTTACGTACGACTACGAACATTTTCTTATTGTGTCTATATCCTACAACGATTAGAAACTAACATGCCAAAACCCTGTACAAAATTTTCATATCGACCTTTACCCCCCTAATATCCCATCGCTTACCCTGTTCACCCAGCTTAAGAGATAATGCCTAGTGTTCTGCTTGTGTGTGTATGCCGCTCATTATCACAATCTCAAACCGTAGTCTTTGGCTCATCTTCAAAATAACAAAAACAAAAAAGTTTGTATCGGAAACAAAATCTATCAAAAATTAAACGAGAATCTAGAGAATTTTGGTAAAAATATTTTTTTATAAAATATCATCACTTCCGACCAAATTTCAGAAAATGTCCTCGACCAAGATGCTTAGTCAATTTAGAAACCGCCTCACCTCTACGTAAATCCCATAGTATACAAAACACTAGCAAAAAAAACAAAAAAGTTCCTACAAAAAACCGCGTATAAGCAAGAGAAACTATTACCCTTCCAAATCCAATCCAGAGTATCCCCGCGCCAAACAGAGCGTTTTGCAAATCTTGCATTCCATTTGCAAAGAAGAACACGCTCCCATAACAAACGTTTTCTATCAAAATTATTCATTCGCGGTATATGATTAGCACCAGCCTTACTACAATTTATACCTAACCGATTCCCAACCGAGCCTCACGCAAATGCTATACCAAAATACTGCTAAAAACGAAAAAGCTTCAAAAGAAGTTGCCAGCTCCCTCAACCTAAAAAAAACCTCAAAATATGAAGTTCTATCCTGGTCAGTCATCCCACTTGGGACGTAGAACGGCTGAACTGTGGCGAAACAACAATTTACTAGCAAAATCATCAGTTCCGCTGAAATTTTGGAAAATGATCCTGACCAGCCTTATTACACATCAAATCCATAAACTTTTCGTCCTCAAACGATGCCGTCACAGATGCTACCTTCCAAAATAATTAAAAAAAGTATCAAAAATGCTATCATACTCCGTCAAAACACCACATCGACCTCCCAACACATGAAAATTGTCCAAATATGAAGCTTGAGTCAATTCACTTGGGCTGCAGAAAGGACTCATACTGACATATTGACAGTCACTAAATGTACCTATTTTTGGGACATCATACCAATATATTTTGGATTAATTTTGAAAATAAAACCTAAATTTAAGAGTATCTCAATTTAGGATTTTGGTCTGTTCACACAAGCTAAAGGGAGTCTATAATAAGATGCCTTTCTGAAGAGTTGGAGGAGGTAAACAACGCGATTCAAGCAGTGTACATTTTATAGTCCTAATTTTAAAGCGTTATCTTTAATTCGCGTCCCAGGTAGACATTATACTGATTTTACAGAAATCTCCATTTTCATTAAACCTCAAAAAATAATTTTATCAAAATGAGAATCTTGGAGATTAATTATACTTTTCATTATTTGGTTTTCTTTTTTCCGAATTTAAATATTTACTGCATTATTAAAGGTTTAAGATAAGTGCCCAGCAGTGTTAAGTATACATTTTATTAAAAAATCAATATTATTCGGATTGATGTAAAATATTATTTTAAATTACAATACATAAATGTAATGAAATGACAGCAATAATTCTAAAAAATTATACATATTAACCGTCGCAGTTGGTTATTATGTAAAATTACCCGTCAATTATATATAATAAGCAATTATACACTTTAACCGCAACATACACATTTCCTACATATGATGCAATTTATAAATTTTATACATTCCATACATTATATACATATATTTCATACATTTCCTACATATTTATTAGACGTTTTATGCATTTTATACATTCTATACATTTTATATAGCCTATACAATCTATACAATCTATACATTCTGTACATTTGATACATTACATTCATTTCCAACTTATTGTACATTTTATACATGTCATACATTTTTTATATTCTATAAATTCTATACAGTCTATACATTCTATACATTATATACGTTTCATACATTTATACATATTATAAAATATACATTTTGTGCATTTCATACATTTTTTACATTCTATACATTTTATACATGGTATACATGTTATACATTGTATACATACTATACATTCTATACATACTATACTTTCTATACATTCTATACATTTCATACATTTTATAAATTTTATACATTAAAAACATTTTATAAATTTTGTACATTCTATACATTTTATACAACTCATATAAAAAATATACATTCCATTCATTTCAGACATTTTGTACATTTTGTGCATTTCATATATTTTTTACATTCTATAATTTCTTTACAATCTATACATTCTATACAGTATATAGATTTCATATATATTACACATTTTATACGTTTTATAAATTATACACATTCTATACATTGTATACCTGGTATACATGTTATACATTTTATACATTGTATACATACTATACATTCTATACATTTCATACATTTCATTCATTTTATGCAACTCATATAAAAAAGATACATTCCATACATTTCAGACATTTGTACATTTTGTGCATTTCATACATTTTTAACATTCTATACATTCTTTACAATCTAAACATTCTATACAGTATATAGATTTCATACATATTACACATTTTATACGTTTTATAAATTATACACCTTCTATACATTTTATACATGGTATACATGTTATACATTTTATACATTGTTTACATACTATACATTCTATACATACTATACATTCTATACATTTTATACATTTTATAAATTTTATACATTCTATACATTTTATACATTTCATGCATGTTATGCAACTCAAATAAAAAAGATACATTCCAAACATTTCAGACATTTTGTACATTTTCTACATTTCATGCATTTTATACATTTTATAAATTTTGTACATTTTTTACATTTTATACAATTCATACATTCCATACATTTTATACATTTTATGTATTTTATACATTGTATACATTTTAAACATTTTATACAATTTATACCTTTTATACATTTAGTACATTTTATACATTTTTCTTATTTTATACATTTTAGACATTTTGTTCATTTTATACATTTCATACATATTATATATTTTATTTCGTCATACATTTCATCAGACATTTCATCATACATTTCATCGTACATTTCATCATTCATTTCATCGTACATTTTTTCATACATTTCATCATACATTTCATTCTATACATTTTATACATGTTATCCATTTTATATATATTCTATTCATTTTATAAATTATATAAATTCTACACATTCTATACATTCTATATATTTTATACATTCTATACTTTCTAAACATTTTACAAATGTTAAACGTTTTATAAATTTTATATATTTAATACACTTTATACTATTTATACAATTAATACATTAGATAATTTTATATCTAACTACATTTTATACATTTTACACATTTTATACATTTTGTACATTTAATATTTTTCCATTACCAATTAATACTGAGGTAATTAATTAATTCAATGCGATATATCGAATATATCGGCCCTAAGGTCATTTAGTTGTGTTTTCAGATAACACGCAATATATAAGAATCGCTGGTCAATTATATAAATGCTCTTTATCAAGCAACACCCATTGTTATTTTAATTTTATGATCTAGTTGAAGCTAAATTTGAGAGAGAGATGTAAGAAGAAAAAAAATTTAGCTTCGATTTGATCATAAAATACATATCAACATCATCAATCATACATTTCATTCTATACATTTTATACATGTTATACATTTTATTCATTCTACACATTCTATTATATTATTTTATACGTTTTATACGTTTTATACATTTTATACGTTTTATACATTTAATACACTATACTATTTATACATTTTATACAATTTATATATTTTTTACTTTTTATACATTTTACATATTTTATGCAATTTATTCATTTAATGATTTTATAAATTTTATACATTTGATACATTTTATATATTTTCTAAATTTTTTTTAAATTTTATACATTCCATACATTTTATTCATTTCATACATTTTATACATTTCTTACAATTTATATGAAAATTTCATTCCATACATTTCATACATTTTATTCATTTTATACATTTTATGCATTTTATAAATTTAATAAACTTGGTACATTTTATGCAGTTTATACTTTTTATACATTTCATACAATTCTTGCATTTTACACATTCCATTCATTTTATACATTTTACACGTTTTAATCCCGGGTTGGGTTGATTTAGATATACATTTTGTAATTAAGAATTGCCTTCCCCATAAACTCTTTCAATAGGTTTTACTGGGTTAGCTTGTTTGCAATGCACGTATGGAGCTAGTTTGCTTCAAGAACTGCATTGAAGTGACAATTGCGGTCGCTAGAAATATAAAAGATTTCCAATATTAACCAGCTAACAAATTTTTAATTATAGGTCGAATTGTAATTACAATTTAATTGCAATTTTTCTTATTTTAATTTAATTTAATTGTATATTTAAGATTTAATTTGACTCACGACAATTGGTTCACTAAAATTATTTTAATAGATTAAATGACTATGGTTATATGTAACATTGAAGTATCGGCGGAGGGAAACTTTATGAGTTGACGTATTTTTTTGGCTTAGAGGCTACAAAATGCCGCCCTGGTGGCAAAGTGGTTAGCATGCTTGTTCCAGCGACCGGAGGTCCCGGGTTCGATTCCCGGTGGTGACAAGGAAAAATTTCACGGCTGGTTTAGGATCAATGAATTAATCACTCATTATCTGAAATGAAAGTATGATTATGAAACCTCATTTGAGGCGGCCAAATCCCTTGATGGGATGTATAGTGCCAGAGAGAGAGAGAGAGAGGCTACAAAATAAGATTTACATTGAGACAAATATGGATGTACATACTTAGAAGTTTTTTTTGTATTTTTGGGATCATGGCACTTCTTTAACTATATTATTTTATATTACCTAGCTGCTTATTACTAATTTTGTCGTCATACAGATTCCTGATTAGCTTAATAATTGTATGTAATTCTAGTTGGGAATAAATTGTAATGTATTAATTTGTTTAGGTATTGGGTATTCTTAACCTGTGACACATTTATTATTGATATATTACCTTATAGATTACAGATTACCTATTTTTGAAACCAGATGTCTTTGTTTCATTTTTAGTTTTATAAATAAACATATTTGTTTATTAACGATTTTAAGGTTATCCTTTGAAGATTGGATCTATCCGTTTGATACTACAATATTTGGATTTGATTTATTTTATTTTATTTGTTTTACGACAGCCAAATTATAATTAATTTAGTTATAAAAATCATTACATTACATTTATTCTATTCAAGAATAATTTAGCCACCGACAACCTAAAAGAGATATTTCATCCTATGTAAACGTAAAAATTTAAACTGCAATTTCATTTTCAATTTGATTGTCTGTGATTTAGCTATATCGTACAAAATAATGAATCTCTAACTCATAATAATGACGTTCTATTTCATCAAATTTACCATTAAGATGTCAACATAATTTTTTTTTTATTTTTTTTTTTTGTTTTTTTTTTTTTTTATTGGTAACTATGCGATCTGTTTTGGGGCTCAAGGCTCACCCTTCTCTTCCGCGGTTATGCTTTTTACGTCCTTACTTTACGCCTTCCGGCCAACTCGAGGACGTACGGCTGTAGGACCGATTTAAGACCATCTACACATTGCAAGCTCCATGCCAGCCTATACCGGCATGGAAGATGGGTCGGCCCATGAGTTTTGCACACCGACAGGGGGTCATATATGTGTTACATTTCACCACAGATCGAAATCTGTTGATGAAATTTCACTTTGCATCCTGAACCTATCGGGATTCGAACCCGGTACCTCCCGATCCAAACGCCAAAGTTTTAACCACTGTGCCATTTGGTCGGTATGTCAACATAATTAATCATCAATTTTTTTAAAGATGCTATAATAAAGGTGTGTGGTGGGCCCGTCGTCTTGATTGTAAATCAATATGTATGTTTTTTGACTATGATAAGGAACCGAATTTGTAACTGCTCATTCAATTATACGACATTTGCTTTTCAACATATGTATCAATGTTATGTTAATTAATTCTTAATTTAAATGTCCTAATTTTACCTCATCATATATACTTGTCATTTGCATTATATACTTGCATTATATAAAGTACATTTTGTTAATTTTTTAATTGTCGTTTTGCATACAAAATTCCCTCTCTGAGATTTATTAATGCAATATGCAAAATAATTTAGAAAATAAAATTATTAATTCAGTCGTAAAAAGTATATCAAGATTGTTGTTTGGGAAGTCCAGTTAAACCGAAAATAAACAACCAAACAGCTAATAATTTATAGACAGCAAAAATAAATACTATAAACTACATGTTATTTTTTGATTGAGATCGCTTATAGCGAACAAATTGTCAATTTGAAATCGAATATTACATGGTAATACCACAAGCAAAGGTATTAATTCAGCGAATTGGAAAACGCTCCGGTTCATTTTCAAACTCTCATAGATTAACAAAATTTAATCACTCAAAACAATGAAATTTTATTTCAGGAAATTTACTAGCTAATCAATTAATTTTTAGGAGGTTGATTGCTGATTATTTACATCTCGAAAAACAAACATAATTATGCCGTCTTGTGCTTTACTGAACCCGACTCAATTTTATCATATCTAACAACCTTTCCTATTCCTCCATCTTGTTCTATGTAAAAGGGGGTGTACGGTAGGCCCGTCGTATCCGGGATCTCTGTTTAGTTTTGGGCGTACATTCTAATCAATCAATCAATCAATCATAAAGGTAATGAAATGTCAGTATTTACCGAAAATCTTGATTCTTATCCAAGTTTACACCAGGATACCATAATGCCTATTTTATGCATTATCATTGATTTCTAAAACTGATTTTGTTGATTTTCCAATTTCCCTATTATTGAAATATTTGCTAAGTTCAGCAACGATGTATATGACCTACTTTGTCCATAAATATTACATGTTATCACCCTGTACAAACTAGGACATGTTCTCGTATGCACCCAACATGAAACAGAAAAGTTACGAGAAATAATTATAATTTTATTCAAAAGCAAAAATATCGATATAAGTATAAATGAAAGCCAATGATTGTGGTACAAAGTTTATTTCGTATTTTCGATAAATTTCAGCTCTTCTGCGATAATACAATAACACATACTTACATGTACAAAGATAAATTATTTATCGTATATACGAGCTAGTTTATATATTCAGACGAGTATTTCTTTATTCCATCAATTAATTATTGTCAATTGCAATTATTTGAACTCAAGTCGTATTAAAAAAATTTTTTTTGTTGGTGATATTCCAAATTGGATTTTCAGCTTTTTGCTTTTAGCTTTGAGGTAATACTACTATTTTTCTAGTATTATAAGTAGTATAGAATACTAATGTAATTATTATGTTCTATACAGAATATTATTTATTGGGTGGATTTCGTTTCTATTTTAATGCTGGATAATGTGTCACAGACAAACAAACTTTATTTGATATAATTTGCAATTAATCAAGTTGGATAAGTAGAAATTAATTTGTATAATGAACATTATGTTGATTGGGGACGTCAAAGATTGATATGTTTAATAATTAAATTTTTATAATTATGTCTTGCAAACAGCCTCCGTTTACCCGGCGGTGGTAGGGTTTGTGATTCTTTTCAAAGCAAAAATTTGTTCAGGCACTGGAAATATGTTATTCAGATTAATAAACAAGTGGGCCTTTTGTAGCAAAAATGACGAACCATAAACGCACGACAAATTTTAGTATTTTATTGATTTCACTTGCATTTTTTGGTTTTTCACACGATTTTCTTAAATTTGTTATTTAATTATTCGAATTTTTTTAGACGTATCATTTTAGGTAGGCCGGAGCACGAATTCGCGCAGAATGCTTTTGATTTTAATTTTTTTTTTATTTCGCAAAAATTAGATATTTGAATATTTTAATTGAAAAATTTTGTTCAAAATGTTTATAAAATCACTCGATCGATTTCGACTTGTTAGGAGTATCTACTGATTTGTAAAAAAAAAAAAAATTTGTTATGTATAGTAGCAAATAGTAAAAGGAAAACAAAGAAGGAGATGCGAAAAATATGCAATAAAAGTTAATCTATTGATCGTCCCAGCCAAATGTTGTTTATATTGAAAAATTAATAATAAAAAACAGAGAGGAGTATAGCTGGTAAGCAAAAAGTCATCGGCTGAGTAACAAAATTGAAATAATATTGAAGTATACATATAATTACCAGACGTGTTAATCATATTACAAGTAACATTAGACGTAACAAGTCGCAATCGATCGAGTGATTTTTTAAACTTTTTGAACAAAATTGTTTAACTAAAATATTCAAAAATCTAAATTTACCGAAATAAACCAACAAGTGTTTAATAAAATGTGTTTATTAAGTGTAAGTGTGTTTTGCCAAGTGCCTACGGCAAATAGTGTAAACAGTATCAAGTCATATACATGATACAATTACAAATAGTAAGAAACACGATTAACGAGTTCCTCAAGTTGAAGAATGATTGATCATATTATTCATAGTCCTTCAATTATTAGGCTTCTACTAACCACAGTATTATAAATTAATTTGTTACAGATCTTGAACATCTTGTGTTGCTAACAAGTTATAAGATATGTATAAATATATTTAAATCTAGAACGTAATAACGTGTCAGCTCATTTCTCAGAACGTTATTTTTACGTTTGACAACAGCCTTCCAAAGAATAACTTATCTGATTAATGCGAAAATACATTCGTGGAACTGTAAGTATGCAGAAACACAAATAAAATATCGAAATTTACATAAAACAGAAATTTTTATGTTACGCGTATTATACACCAGCAGTTCTAACAGAAATTAAATTTATTTCGCATATCTAATCACAAAAAAAATCATGAAAAATACTAAAAATTTAATTCTGTATCATTCTCTTATCTAAATCACATCTTTAGAATCCTGGAATCAACCACAAAATCACACAAAATCACACTGAATATATAAAAAGAAAACAAAAAATTACCTCCTTGACATATGCTAATGTTTTGACACGCATACATACACACACTACGAAAAACAACAAAAATACGATTTTACCTTATTTTCTTATATTTATGTTGTTTTTCCTAAAATCAGATATTCTTTTATACTGTGGCATGTAAAAATCGGCATCACACCGCACACACCAAATATTTAACGGGTGTCCCAACGAGAAATGTATCTCTAAATAAATGTTATACTTGTGAGTCGTGTTCTACAGTATAATAACGCTAATCCCGCAACCTTTGCAATACAATTTAATCATGTACCTATTAAATGTCGCCTTCAATGATCAGTTTTTAAGCCAAAGTTTTATTATGCATTTTTGTTGTCCATATAATATTAAAAAGACTGTCCATTTACATTAATTACATTATTTACAATTTTTATCGTATTTTCATTAATTTTATGAATACCGCGAAAGGAAATAGACAATGGGTTTTTTTGGAAAGAGTATGTCATGGACAACGACGTATTTTCGGAATTAATATTTTTTTTTTAATAAAAATGTATTTTGCGTTATCAATTAACAGTTCGACTTTTATTGGATTTAAATTCGAATATACAATCGGGTTTTAGTTCAGAAGTGGGATTAAACGCTTAAATACGTATTAATAAAGGGCATTTAAATAAAATTATAAACAAACAGTGAATGGTGAACCCAATCAAGTTGTTATGGATTTTTCAAATCTTTCGGTTGCGAAATTATGGATCGAGTGTGGAAAACGTGGGTTTTACCAGGAAGCGTAAAATGTTACCGAAACGGTTAGAAGTGTATGAAAGTAAAACGTCACAATTACAAGTGAACAATGAAAATGGTTATGAGTGGCAGGAAAATGGTGGTAATTGTACGAAATTTAAGATTGGAAACGTTACTAGTAATCCGCGCGAAGTGATTGAATAAAATACTTGTGATGCAAACGAGCTGAATGATGTAATATTGCATTCTGAAAATATTAGTTACGAGCGAAATTTAAGAGTGAACGTGAACGGCGAATAAAATTTTTAGAGCAAGAGAAATTGCTTATTAAGCGTGAGCGTATATGCTTAATGAGGAGTTATCTGAATTGTCGCGTTACCAAACAAACATCGATAAACGTACTACATTCCAGGAGGATTTAACCTTACACCCCGTGATGTGAACGATATATGCAACGGTTCGCTTACGGTTTGTTTTGAAATTGTAAACTGTTTTGAAATACCGTGAATCGTTAACAGACCTCTCAATGATTTTGTGGTGGAGCAGCAGATCGCCGGCAAGGTGGCAGTCGTTTGGGTGGGATCTTTCCACCAATCATTGAAAGCTTGAAAAATATGCTGCTTTTTACTCGTTATGATGAACATACACACACATAATAAACAATTTATACGAGGAATGACCAACTAAAATATCACAGTTCGATTACTATTTTCCGGTGTCTTTTAGGCAACGCGGTGTTATCACAGGTGTTCATATCACTTTACAAACCAACTAAGCACTATGACCTAGGATCGTACGGTCATGATCGTCTTTACCCACACCTCCATTTAAATGTGACTTCAATTAGCACAAGACAATAAACTTAAGAACGTTATCCTATATGATTTAACATTTAATATAAATATAATCAATAAAAGAATAATATAGGCATGCAATAAATAATTGTAAATATGTACATAAGATATAATATATAAATATAAGAAAATATAATTTAAATAATATAATAATATAGTATCTTTAATATGTAAATAAATAAATAACCGAACATTAACATTATGTTTCGGAACACAATTTACCCAATAATTTTTGCCTATACTGTAACTTGAACCATGGCTCGCGAATAATTTTTCTTTTAACTAGAATCTTATATGTTTTAATTTTAACAAAATATAGGTATATAAGTTAATAAAATTAATAAATATATATAATCATTTGTAACGGACGTATAAATTAGATTTATATTTTACAATATTGTGCGATCATCTGCACACAAACCATGTATTGTACGTAAGCGACTTTGATGAAATAAAAATTCTCTTGAAATCACCGAGATTTACACGCACTTGGAAAATTATTATTATTGATTTTCGTTAGATGAATTAAATTTTCGATTTTACGCTGATTTGCTTGCGTAAACTCGGCTGCTATTATTATTTATTTGCTCCAACTCGAACTGTGACACGATAACAATGATCAACAAAAATTTTTATTTCATCCAACTCCTATAGAGAGGGGAATACGTAACAAACTTGTTTTCCCCACTTATACTCGACTTTATTTATTGCACATAAGCTGTGTATTGATTATAGCACATTTATACTTGTACAGTGCTAAACAAAATTATTGAAACGCGCGCGACTGAGTGATAATGCTCAGTGATAGAATTTCAAAACAATCTATTTATATGTAACAGTGCAACGGTTACAATCGTGGGGACGACTCACACCCAAGAGATTGTCTCAAAAGCCGAGCCTCAGTTTAATAGTGCTATTTCTACAAGTTGTACTCAATTCCTAAAACCACAGTTGGTTGGTGAACTTGACGTAGTGATTAAGTTGTTTAGCGTATATCCTTAGTGTGGTAGATTCCAATTGATTTACCAGATTTATCACCGACTTCGAACGAGACGTTACCGATTTTATTCAAAATTATAGCAGGGATAAATTTAAAAGCTAATTTTCCTGAAAATTTTGTTGACGCATTGCTTTGTGCAAAATTACGTACGAACACATGCTCGCCAATATGGAAAGATCTTGGTCTAGCACGTAAGTTATAGTTAGAGGAATTTCGTTCGTAAGCTCTACGTAGGTGACTTAGGACAATTTTCTGAACGGAGGATAAAAGTTCGGCATTGTTTCGAGTATAAGCTTGGTTTTCGCCAAGATTATTTAATTCACGCAATAACTTATACGTGGAGCCATGTGATATTTTATGTTGTAGAAAAACCAGGAAGTGTGGTGAAAAACTGGTACTGGCATGTACCACATTTTGCAATGCACCTGTAATTTGATCGAGGTTTTGATCCTAGTTTGGATGATCTCCTTTATGTAGGTCCTTATTGCTGCCAAAATTGAGCGATTGACTCTCTCGACGGCGTTGACCTGTGGAGAGTACTTAGCCGTAAAATCATGTTTGACTCCGTATTTTTCCATTAATTCTGCAAATAAATTTGAATCAAACTGAGACTCTTTATCTGTCAGAATGCTCTCAGGTACTCCAAAAAGCTGGAATATTTTGTTTTCGAGTATTTCTATGACTTTTGCAGACGACGCCGAACGAATGGGGAATGCCAATGGGAACCGACTATATTGGTCTAGCATTATAAATATATATGCAAATTCATTTTTGGTTGTAGGACATGGCCCGAGAAAGTCCAAATAAAGGCGTTGCCATGGGCGTACCACTTCAAACTTTCCACTTATTAATGGTCTTGTTAAATAATTGACGGGTTTTATGCACTTACACAACTCACAACCGTTAACAAATTCTCTAACTTGTTTGTTCATGGCCGGCCAATGGTAATATCTTTTTAAATTTTCTATCGTCTTTTCTATACCCTGATGGGCAGCAGAAGGTGGGACATGAGCTCTCTCTATCAATAATATTGTTAACGATTCTGGAACAACAAGTTTCCACGACGGTATATCTGTTTCTATTTTAACGCCCGTGTTCACGTATATTTTTCCGTCAAGCACTTGATAATTGGTTGCTGTATCAATATTTTGAATTAGTGCCATGATCCTCGCGATATACTCTTCGTCTTGGAATGCTCCAGAGTTTTGGTCCATGTATATGATTTCATCGTCTCCCGTTAGCGCTTCAACGTGCATCCTCGACAAACTATCTGGAACTACATTCAATGAGCCCTTTCTATATTCAATCTTAAAGTCAAACGCCTATTGTTTCATTGACCATCTCGCTAATCTCCCAGACAAATCTCGCTGCTCCATAAGCCATCGTAAACTTTAGTGATCCGCGATCACGGTGAACGGATAGCCCTTAATATAAGGCCTAAATCTTTTGATGCTCATCACTGCTGCAAGACATTCTAGTTCCGTGACGCAGTAGTTTCTTTGCGCTTTATTAAGCTTATGGGACTTAAACGCTATAGGATGTTCATCTCCATTATCGTATCGTTGAAATAACACGCTACCTACTCCCGATGTGGATGCGTCGCACTGAATATAAAAATGTCTGGCAAAGTCTGGGTTGACTAAAACAGGTGCAGTAACGAGAACCTTTTTCAATTGTTCAAAAGCGCCCTGAGCTTCAGTATTCCAATGTTTATGCTCTCCTTTTTTAAGAAGATCAGTAATACGTGCGGCTAGGCTGGAGTAGTTTGGAACGAAGCGTCTGTACTAGCCGGTCATGCCAAGGAATCTTCGTATTTGTTTCGTAGTTTTTGGAACGGGAAAGTCGTCTATGGCTCGAATTTTGTCAGGGTCCACTCGTAAGCCATTTATGGCTTTTATGCTTCAACATGTCCTTTTTAGGGGCTCATCAGTAATAGCAATTGATGATTTTTGTACAATTTGCAAATAAGTTTCCTGCCCGGTGCCTATAGCTACTGGCTTTGGTGCCGCTTGGTTTTTGGTTACTTTCTCTCCAGTAACCTTAGAGCTTTGAGGAAACTGATTTATTTTGTTTCTTAACCTTTGAAGTTCTTTGGCTACTTCACATATTCTATAATTCGCAGGATGATGCCCTTTACAATTTATGCATTTTGCAGGGTTGTTTCTACTTTCCTTTAACACTCTTTCGCGTTAAGTTTTCCAGCACATTTTACTCATCTAGGCTTCCAATCGCAATATTTTTGCGTGTGGTTGAAACCTTAGCGTTTTTATCATTGAGGAATTAGCTTCGTATTTCTTTCTACGGGTTCTATTTTAACCCTCATATTTAGTATTGATTTGATGTTGAATTTTTTTTCAATTTTCTCCTATTAATGAAAAGTAAGCATAAAGAGTGGGAATCCTCTTTTTTACTTCATTGATCTCACCCTTCTCTCGTTTTAGGATATTGACTGCATCTTCTATTTGCAGATCTTTTGGCTTTAGGTCCTCCATTATATCCGCCTTCTTACACGTTAGATAAATGCCTCTGGTCATAACCTTAATTGCACGGTTGTTTTTATCTTTGTATATAAACCATTCTTTACCTTCCTCGTTGAGCTTTGTGGCTAGAGCTCTATTTGTATCGGAATCTGGTGTTTTGATTTTGCAGACGTTAATGTTTTGTATTACTACTCAGAATTCCTTAGTGGTCGCTGTTTTTATTATAGTTTGTATACTAGCAAATTCTGTTATCCTGAATACATTAATTGGTGGAGGAGCCTTTTCTTTCGGTGCAACCTTTTCTTGTTGATTTGCTTGCTGTTGTTTTTGTTGCTGATGTGCTGATTTTGTGGTGCAATTGACGGAAACTATTTATTGGAAAATAACGAAAATTGCACAAATTAAATGTATCTCCCCAATTCAGCCACAATCAACTCAAACCGTTTCCAAAAAGATCGTTGTACCAGAACCGCCAAAAGTAGTTTTCGCAGCCAAGTACCCCAATGCCATCATCACCATCATTACCTTTCAAATCAAGTAAATTACCAACCCCACCGAATGAATCGCCAAATAATTCTACAAAAACATTTTTTTTTTTATATATTTTTAGTATTTCCCGGGATTTCTTTTAAAAGATAGTTTCATTTAAACAACTATCAAAACATGAAAATTCAAGCAAAACCTGGTTGATATAATGCTAAAATTAAAAACTAATAATTTTTTCTATCTTGTTTCCATTGGGAAGCGGAACTTCAGCCGCGCAAATATCGCCAATGGGTCGTGTTGTTACGCTCATACCAGTTGTTTGTCCAACGATGATTTCCTTATGCGAGGTAACTGTATGAATCCTAGTTGAATTTTTATATATTGCTACTGTGGCACTCCGTTGACCATTTCTCTTGAACTGAATGCAGCATTCAAAATTGGGAAAATTAACATGCTCGTCATTGCGTAGCCAGGTCTCGGAAAGCAAGAGAATTGAGCAGCCCATCGTGACTGTGTCAGTTAGGTCGAGGTGATGTGACCTGAGACTCTGGCAGTTTAATGTTAAAAACGAGACGTCATTATTGTCTCGTACAAAATTCGCCATTACATCCTGAGCTGTACTTAGCGGGTTTGTGGTGAGGCGCACTAGCTCATTTTGAAGAGGACCCATTTAGGTTGCATTTTTACGTCCATGGTAGAAGACATGATCATCGATAGCCGATGTGATGAACAGCCCTTCGAGACTCGCTACTCGTGATAAAGCATCATACACAAGTTGTTGAGTGTGTTTTTTATCGTAAGAGTATACTATCTCATTATAGGTACCACCCTGTGATGCATGAATTGTAGGTCACACGCAGGTACGACTGGAAAATGGTTACGCTTAACGTTAATTGTCCGATTGTTGTTTTGATAAACAGTTGAACTTTTTCTGGAAAATGTCACCAAACATCTTTCGATATTCTTTTTCTGTGCCCATCCAGCTTTGAGCTGCCTGATCTTCTTGCCAACTTTTGAATTTGTACCGAAATCCATCCAGAGTCGTTTGATATTTTGACCGTTGACGTTTCCATCGATTGCGTTTCCCTCGTCGGAATGGCTGAATTCGATATACCTCAAATAGCCAATAGTTCCATTGTCTACTATGCTCATTTTATAAATCTTTTGACGGACGAATACTAACTGTTCGACAGTATCGCAGCCGATAAAGACATCTGTCGCAATAGATGTGACTTTGTCCTGAGTATTGAGCGCAGCTAGATTATAAATATTGACTTCATTGTTGCTCCAAAACAGTCTCAAGCCATGTGGACAGAGCTGATTCGCACGTTCTGCAGTAAAGAAACGTGACTCGATAAGATGCTGTAATAGTGCTATTTCTACAAGTTGTACTCAATTCCTAAAACCACAGTTGGTTGGTGAACTTGACGTAGTGATTAAGTTGTTTAGCGTATATCCTTAGTGTGGTAGATTCCAATTGATTTACCAGATTTATCACCGACTTCGAACGAGACGTTACCGATTTTATTCAAAATTATAGCAGGGATAAATTTAAAAGCTAATTTTCCTGAAAATTTTGTTGACGCATTGCTTTGTGCAAAATTACGTACGAACACATGCTCGCCAATATGGAAAGATCTTGGTCTAGCACGTAAGTTATAGTTAGAGGAATTTCGTTCGTAAGCTCTACGTAGGTGACTTAGGACAATTTTCTGAACGGAGGATAAAAGTTCGGCATTGTTTCGAGTATAAGCTTGGTTTTCGCCAAGATTATTTAATTCACGCAATAACTTATACGTGGAGCCATGTGATATTTTATGTTGTAGAAAAACCAGGAAGTGTGGTGAAAAACTGGTACTGGCATGTACCACATTTTGCAATGCACCTGTAATTTGATCGAGGTTTTGATCCTAGTTTGGATGATCTCCTTTATGTAGGTCCTTATTGCTGCCAAAATTGAGCGATTGACTCTCTCGACGGCGTTGACCTGTGGAGAGTACTTAGCCGTAAAATCATGTTTGACTCCGTATTTTTCCATTAATTCTGCAAATAAATTTGAATCAAACTGAGACTCTTTATCTGTCAGAATGCTCTCAGGTACTCCAAAAAGCTGGAATATTTTGTTTTCGAGTATTTCTATGACTTTTGCAGACGACGCCGAACGAATGGGGAATGCCAATGGGAACCGACTATATTGGTCTAGCATTATAAATATATATGCAAATTCATTTTTGGTTGTAGGACATGGCCCGAGAAAGTCCAAATAAAGGCGTTGCCATGGGCGTACCACTTCAAACTTTCCACTTATTAATGGTCTTGTTAAATAATTGACGGGTTTTATGCACTTACACAACTCACAACCGTTAACAAATTCTCTAACTTGTTTGTTCATGGCCGGCCAATGGTAATATCTTTTTAAATTTTCTATCGTCTTTTCTATACCCTGATGGGCAGCAGAAGGTGGGACATGAGCTCTCTCTATCAATAATATTGTTAACGATTCTGGAACAACAAGTTTCCACGACGGTATATCTGTTTCTATTTTAACGCCCGTGTTCACGTATATTTTTCCGTCAAGCACTTGATAATTGGTTGCTGTATCAATATTTTGAATTAGTGCCATGATCCTCGCGATATACTCTTCGTCTTGGAATGCTCCAGAGTTTTGGTCCATGTATATGATTTCATCGTCTCCCGTTAGCGCTTCAACGTGCATCCTCGACAAACTATCTGGAACTACATTCAATGAGCCCTTTCTATATTCAATCTTAAAGTCAAACGCCTATTGTTTCATTGACCATCTCGCTAATCTCCCAGACAAATCTCGCTGCTCCATAAGCCATCGTAAACTTTAGTGATCCGCGATCACGGTGAACGGATAGCCCTTAATATAAGGCCTAAATCTTTTGATGCTCATCACTGCTGCAAGACATTCTAGTTCCGTGACGCAGTAGTTTCTTTGCGCTTTATTAAGCTTATGGGACTTAAACGCTATAGGATGTTCATCTCCATTATCGTATCGTTGAAATAACACGCTACCTACTCCCGATGTGGATGCGTCGCACTGAATATAAAAATGTCTGGCAAAGTCTGGGTTGACTAAAACAGGTGCAGTAACGAGAACCTTTTTCAATTGTTCAAAAGCGCCCTGAGCTTCAGTATTCCAATGTTTATGCTCTCCTTTTTTAAGAAGATCAGTAATACGTGCGGCTAGGCTGGAGTAGTTTGGAACGAAGCGTCTGTACTAGCCGGTCATGCCAAGGAATCTTCGTATTTGTTTCGTAGTTTTTGGAACGGGAAAGTCGTCTATGGCTCGAATTTTGTCAGGGTCCACTCGTAAGCCATTTATGGCTTTTATGCTTCAACATGTCCTTTTTAGGGGCTCATCAGTAATAGCAATTGATGATTTTTGTACAATTTGCAAATAAGTTTCCTGCCCGGTGCCTATAGCTACTGGCTTTGGTGCCGCTTGGTTTTTGGTTACTTTCTCTCCAGTAACCTTAGAGCTTTGAGGAAACTGATTTATTTTGTTTCTTAACCTTTGAAGTTCTTTGGCTACTTCACATATTCTATAATTCGCAGGATGATGCCCTTTACAATTTATGCATTTTGCAGGGTTGTTTCTACTTTCCTTTAACACTCTTTCGCGTTAAGTTTTCCAGCACATTTTACTCATCTAGGCTTCCAATCGCAATATTTTTGCGTGTGGTTGAAACCTTAGCGTTTTTATCATTGAGGAATTAGCTTCGTATTTCTTTCTACGGGTTCTATTTTAACCCTCATATTTAGTATTGATTTGATGTTGAATTTTTTTTCAATTTTCTCCTATTAATGAAAAGTAAGCATAAAGAGTGGGAATCCTCTTTTTTACTTCATTGATCTCACCCTTCTCTCGTTTTAGGATATTGACTGCATCTTCTATTTGCAGATCTTTTGGCTTTAGGTCCTCCATTATATCCGCCTTCTTACACGTTAGATAAATGCCTCTGGTCATAACCTTAATTGCACGGTTGTTTTTATCTTTGTATATAAACCATTCTTTACCTTCCTCGTTGAGCTTTGTGGCTAGAGCTCTATTTGTATCGGAATCTGGTGTTTTGATTTTGCAGACGTTAATGTTTTGTATTACTACTCAGAATTCCTTAGTGGTCGCTGTTTTTATTATAGTTTGTATACTAGCAAATTCTGTTATCCTGAATACATTAATTGGTGGAGGAGCCTTTTCTTTCGGTGCAACCTTTTCTTGTTGATTTGCTTGCTGTTGTTTTTGTTGCTGATGTGCTGATTTTGTGGTGCAATTGACGGAAACTATTTATTGGAAAATAACGAAAATTGCACAAATTAAATGTATCTCCCCAATTCAGCCACAATCAACTCAAACCGTTTCCAAAAAGATCGTTGTACCAGAACCGCCAAAAGTAGTTTTCGCAGCCAAGTACCCCAATGCCATCATCACCATCATTACCTTTCAAATCAAGTAAATTACCAACCCCACCGAATGAATCGCCAAATAATTCTACAAAAACATTTTTTTTTTTATATATTTTTAGTATTTCCCGGGATTTCTTTTAAAAGATAGTTTCATTTAAACAACTATCAAAACATGAAAATTCAAGCAAAACCTGGTTGATATAATGCTAAAATTAAAAACTAATAATTTTTTCTATCTTGTTTCCATTGGGAAGCGGAACTTCAGCCGCGCAAATATCGCCAATGGGTCGTGTTGTTACGCTCATACCAGTTGTTTGTCCAACGATGATTTCCTTATGCGAGGTAACTGTATGAATCCTAGTTGAATTTTTATATATTGCTACTGTGGCACTCCGTTGACCATTTCTCTTGAACTGAATGCAGCATTCAAAATTGGGAAAATTAACATGCTCGTCATTGCGTAGCCAGGTCTCGGAAAGCAAGAGAATTGAGCAGCCCATCGTGACTGTGTCAGTTAGGTCGAGGTGATGTGACCTGAGACTCTGGCAGTTTAATGTTAAAAACGAGACGTCATTATTGTCTCGTACAAAATTCGCCATTACATCCTGAGCTGTACTTAGCGGGTTTGTGGTGAGGCGCACTAGCTCATTTTGAAGAGGACCCATTGAGGTTGCATTTTTACGTCCATGGTAGAAGACATGATCATCGATAGCCGATGTGATGAACAGCCCTTCGAGACTCGCTACTCGTGATAAAGCAACATACACAAGTTGTTGAGTGTGTTTTTTATCGTAAGAGTATACTATCTCATTATAGGTACCACCCTGTGATGCATGAATTGTAGGTCACACGCAGGTACGACTGGAAAATGGTTACGCTTAACGTTAATTGTCCGATTGTTGTTTTGATAAACAGTTGAACTTTTTCTGGAAAATGTCACCAAACATCTTTCGATATTCTTTTTCTGTGCCCATCCAGCTTTGAGCTGCCTGATCTTCTTGCCAACTTTTGAATTTGTACCGAAATCCATCCAGAGTCGTTTGATATTTTGACCGTTGACGTTTCCATCGATTGCGTTTCCCTCGTCGGAATGGCTGAATTCGATATACCTCAAATAGCCAATAGTTCCATTGTCTACTATGCTCATTTTATAAATCTTTTGACGGACGAATACTAACTGTTCGACAGTATCGCAGCCGATAAAGACATCTGTCGCAATAGATGTGACTTTGTCCTGAGTATTGAGCGCAGCTAGATTATAAATATTGACTTCATTGTTGCTCCAAAACAGTCTCAAGCCATGTGGACAGAGCTGATTCGCACGTTCTGCAGTAAAGAAACGTGACTCGATAAGATGCTGTTCAGACTGATCGATGTTCTGATTAGAACTGATTTTTGTGAGCACCCACCATTTAGTTGATAAAATTGGAGCCCTCGCCACAGTGTAGGGCCAACAATATGGATTGCCTAATTTGCTTGTAAATCGGAGTTGAGTTAAATGGAGATAGCTGTCTCAAATCCCTTGATTAGAAACACGTCCTTTCCACCAAACGGAACATTAAGTCCCGTGATTTGCTTTAGTCTTGAATCGACCTGTTGTAAAAGTTCCGCTGACATCATGCTTACTTCATCAATAATAACAGCACGAACGTACTTAAAGAGACACCGAAACTTAAGAACGACTTCAATCGAAACAGGCATGCTTTTAGAAATAGAGATTTTTAGTGCGGTGTGTATACAGTCGTGCCATCAATGGCTACAGCCGCCTTGCCCGTTGAAGCCCAAGTAATGAATGAGTTACAAAAACAATCATTTTCCGTAAAGCGGCTATAAATGTCCATTAGTAGCCGTATTACAAACGTCTTGCCACAACCTGCGGGTCTTTCATTGGCTGAGCGCATGAGTTTAATGAATTCTTCATTCGGCATAATGTTCTCTCGCTTTTTTGCCACTGGACCTAGACGATTCAGCGTGGCCAACCGCAGCTCATCGTTCATTTCCGCATTTGGATCAACATTAAAATCAGCGAATGGGTCACATTCAGCTATTTTTGCTGATAATAGATTAGTCACGTCATTGACTAATTCGCTGTCTGGATTTTCATCATCCATACACATCTGTCGACAGATTTCCATAGTTTTAGCTATGTCAAGGTTTGACTCAAACTCCTTTCTGCGTTTCAAAATGAGTACTTCATTGTCGTCATACAGTTTTATAAACCGCAGCTCAGCCAGAATCTCTACTTCTTCATCACGAAAGGGCAGATACAACGTAACCATTTCTTGCTTGTAATTATGCTGGTCTGTACCAATATCGTAGTTCCGATACCGAATAATTCGAGGACTGCCACGTTTATTCCATTTATTGTTTTTTACAACTGTGTAGTATGAAGCAGCCTCTGCTAGAGTCAAATTTTCTAGATCGGTTGGTCTCTGTTGATATTTATCAAACCAATTATCTTGCCACACCTCGGTTGATGCCTCACGTGATAACGTTCTACAGGCCAAGTAGTTGGAATATAGAGTACGACTGAAGAGCACATAGACATTGGTAGGCGCAGCAGATACCACGCCGCCTCCTGAATTGTAATTTCGACTGTGTTGAGCATATCGACACTTAGTTTTTGAGTGATCTGAACGGTATCGAATTCGGGATGTTTATCCATGGTTTGTATGATTTTACGTTGAAGATTGCTAATTCCCCGATTGGTCTTACTAACATACTCTACTTTGTATGCAGCGCACGAGTATTCTTCAATGATAAATTGTATATCTGTATTCGAGCCAAGTACGTTGAGAATGAATGGATTGAAAGGATCCATTTATTAGCTGGTTCTCGTTGGAGAAAAACCTTCGGTTTTGAGATACCAGCCCGCAATACGTCCAGGTAAAATTCGTCTGACAGTATACCATGTTCTCGGAAGAAGTGATCGATATCAGTGTAATCGTTATCTTCAGGTGCTTTCCACAAGCGACTATATACATTGCCATATGGTTTTCGTCGCGCATCAGTTTTATCCATAGGTACGAGAATGACAGTCGAGCGACTGGGCATAAATGGTGCTTCGAAGCGGCACTTTTGAGCTGCTGTATTAGTTAATCTTCTTATAACAAGTAAAACTATGCTAATGACGCTGTAGCTTTACGTTGCCTGAAGCATTATGTTCAGACACGGGTACTAGACAATTAATTAGAGCTATAGCCACAGCCAGGTCTGTACCGAAAACGTTTTCGGGGGCGTCATTGAGCCAGAGTAGTATATGTGCGTGTGGACTGCCATGGTGCTGGAACTCAATCTGTTTGAAAAAGTGGCGCACGTCTTTGTTACCGAATGGACTACCGGTTTTTGACTGCAAAATTTTAATGATCACGTCAACAAGCTTATGAAAATACAGGGAACATGTTACCGGATCTTCATTAATAAGTGACGCTTTAATATTGTAATGGAGATCATGGAAAGCATTATCATCAATATCTATTCCATTATTTTTAAATTTGTAGAGCAAATGCATTAGTTTTGGCCATCCGATCTCATTGGCGCTCATGGTGAGGAAAAATGTTGGCTTACCAAGTTGCTGAATCATGGCAAATAAGTCCCGCTTTCTTTGTGCCCAGTACTACGTCGAATTGGGAATTGATCGTAGGAATGCCAAATTGTTTTCGATGCATCCGTTAATGAAGTCTTCAGACTCAATCTGTGCCCTAGTTACCTTGGTATCCTTGCTGATGAATTTGAAAACTACCGTAAGTGCATTGCCACGTATAATAAATGATATGGTGACATTCCTCGCCGATCGGATCTGTGAAGTTCACTCGTTGCCATCATGAATAGCGTCACGCGAACACCTTCCTTAAATGTTCGAAGTTGACCGAAATAAATAGATGGAAAAGAAAGTTCTTCGGCATGCTCGTCAAATATAATACTCTGAGGTACGGTATTCTCTCCGGGAGCGATACGTAGATATCTATCTTCATTCCAAAGAAGAGTCTGTTGTTGCTCTGTCAAGCTTTCTTCGATGTCAATTGCTTCGCTCAAATCCTCTGGGGGGATCGAAACAGCTGGTACCTCTGAGAAAAGCCGTTTATTCACTTGGATATTATATTGTTTATATAGCGGTGTTTGAATTCAAAAAGTTAACCAAGTTTTGACAGTACGCTTATTCACAAGTCCCACCAAATAACTTGATTGTGAATATTTTTACGTTTTATATGCACGTTTATGCAATAATCATCATCAAGGTCACGTGGCAAGCGATGTACCATCCTATTAACAGATACCGGTACAATAATAACTTGGCCAAAAATCCCGTACTGTCCATTACCATGTCGAAGTCTCCTTATCGTCATGAATGGAAGTCGTGGCGAGATTAGCCGCTCCGTCACTAAGTCGAGCTCGGGTAGATTCGCAGGTCGCTTCGGATACACAAAACCATTAGACTTTGAAAGTAATGGAATTCTTACTTTTTTCAGGGATGCGTAACAATTGTTACAAACCAGAACTTCGGAACAGTTGAGTTCTGGAAATTCAGCTGCGAGAATGGATATTGAACCATGTGGAGGATTTTTAAGGTCCTGTTCGAACCATAGTCGATCACAAATGCTACATATTGCACCAAACTGGTTTAATTCAAAAAAATTTTTTAAACTGCGCGTGAGCTTTTAAATGACAAGAATAGCACTCGTAAGGTAAATCTTACGTGTGGTACAAACACACACTCCTGTTTGTGCGATTCTTCGTTTTTTAATAATAGACATTTTTGTCGATCTTGAGGCCGTTTATTTCTGACCTGTTCTACCGTCGTCGGAACATTGCAACATTGGTGTTGTTGTATTATGATAAATGCCTGTTGATGGCGATGACTGCCTAGACAACGTTTAATTTGCTATTCGTGTTCGAGCTCTCCATTCCCGCAATCGTTGAGCACTAACCGTGCTCTAAACAATTTTCCACGCTCAATGAATAAATAAATAAATTTTAAAACAACGCCATTGTTGAATTCCAATATGTCTTACTTCAAAAATCACACAACACAAAATTACAGAACGCCATTGTACGACTATACTATATACGTATATTAATAAATATTTATTATTTTGATAACACTTACGATATTGGTGTAATTTCAATGGCTCAAAATTTTCAATAATTTAAAATTATGTAATATAATTTTATTCGAATGACGAAATATGACGAAACACGTTGATGCTTCTTTTATGATTCGTCGATTCGTCGCTTCTATTTCATTTTTTAAATATTTCTTTGTTTTCTTTCCCTAATATTTATACATACACATGAGTGTATATGTATGTATGTATAAATATTAGGGACGGCTCATGCCACACGTAAAATAAAAAATGCGGCATTTTTCTTCGTTTCTTTCTCCGTTTACCTATGATACAAGTTTTAATTGCGACTTAAACAAATTTTCTGTTCAACCACACAACTCAAACATAAATGAAATAAAAAATATTTCAAGGACATTTTTGACTCATTTTAGTTAAAATTTTATTTAAGAGAGAGCAGAACAAAACATTGGTAGAAAAAAAATGCCAAAATACAAAAAATGCTCGTGTGGCATGGGACTATGTATATAGTACAAAATTAAAGTATTTTGTTGTTTTTGTTTCTTTTTTTTCAATGAAGATATTCAAACGTAGTACGTCATTTCCGTTCGTTTCATTTCAAAAGTTTACTACCATACAAAAATTTTAGGCATACGCGCGTAAAGATGTTTACACACCAAAAATCTTTTCCATAAATATGATGATCATTATCGTTGACTCACTGGGACGTAGACTTGCTTTAGTTTTTTGGTAATCGATTCTGTTAGCACGCTGGACTTAAATATCAAATCGCCTAAAAGTTCCTGATGTAAAAAAGAAAACACTAATTTTTGGGTAAAAATACATTTTATCCATCAACAAAATTTCCTTCTAGAGGATGCAATCAGTCCAACGTATCTTTAACATGTCGATGTCTTTTTTTAATAAGCTTCTGCTTCGGCAATCACTTTTTCATTGAAGCCAAATCTCTATCAATGGAGCTTTTTTGAGGTCTATAAACAAGTAAAAATCGCTGAGAGCCAAATTTGGCAAAAACGGTGGATGCGAGAGCAATTAAAAGTGCAATTTTGCCATTGTTGCGATCGACTTGTGACATAGTGCATTGTTTTGCAATTTTTTCTTCTTCATTTGTGGTTGTTTTTTAGCGTCTTCTTTCCTCAAACGCACCAATAACCCAATATAATATTAGCTACTGATCTTTTATTCCTTTCTCAACTTAGTAAACGAATATTATAAAATAGAGACGCCATAACCTTTCCAACCGACTGTCGTGCTTTTGCTTCGGACGAAGTTGATAGGTCTCTCTAGTGTATAGTAGTGGATCTATGTTTTATCCATTGTCATACACCACATAAAAAAAATCCATTTTATTGCACTTAAACAGCTCAAAAAGGTGCATAGAATCATCGTTGAGTTGTCGTTTTTGCTTCATTGTGAGCAAATGCGGTACAAAATTCGAACACAGCTTTCTCATGGACAAATGTTCGTGGAAAATATGAACCATTACGTTCTATTGACATCTTTAAAAGATCAAGTATCTCAAGCTACTTTATTTTACGGTTTCTCTGGAGCTACCGTCTCACTTGGGCACCCAGAGCAGGGTGCATAATCGGTGGTTGTACGACCACATTTAAATTCATGATGGTAATGAAAAATCAGTTGATTTTCCGCAAGTATAAACTTTTTATCGGAACACCCTTATTAAAGCTCCACACACAAAATTTTGAAATTTAAATTTATTTTGATTTTTGTACCTCTGTGTATGTGTCACACAAAACAAAAACATAAAAATCCTGGTGCGTTGTACATGCCTGCGTGTTTTACTTTTTGAATTATTTAGATAAATTCTTTAAAGACAAAAAAGAAACTTGAAAATAAATAAATCCTCCTCAGGTGTATTCCATATTGTGTTGTTCTTTTTTTTTGACAACACAAACTTAATCAGATTTTCTCTAAATACGTATTCAAAACAAGGCGCACAAATAAAAAGGAAAACTATAGAAAGTCAAATTTAAACGCTAACACACTCGTGGCACATGGTTGCCACATACATACATATGGATACAGAAATTTGTTGATTTTTGTGTGCTACACAAAAACACAGTGGGACAGATAATCACAAAAGTTTGACAAATTTTGGTTTATCTAAGTTCTTTTTTATCTTTATTTTATTTTAATTGTAGGCTTATGCTAACAAGAACAATGGAAAAAATACGAAAAATTCAAAATAAAGTAAAAAATTCAATCAAAAAATGTTTCACACAAAGAAGAAAATTGGGAGGAGGAAGATTCAAATTTGAAAAGTAATTTATCTTTAAGCCATGAATATTGCATAGATTATTGAAATAAAATATATAGGAAATTGTATTTAGAATTGAACTTTTTGAGTTCGGCGTATATATTTTTAGAATAAGTAATCGTGTTTAGATACGCCACATTTTAGGCAACTACGAAGATTATCAGATCCACTGAAATAAATACCTTTATCTACTTACCAAAACAATTTCAATCTTGACAACAGATTTTCGCTTAAATCAATAACAGGAGATTCGGGTATTTAAACGAGAGCGGTAAGTAATTAATTTTTTTTAGGTATAAATGAACTTAAATGAATATTTTATGGAACTGTCGCCCTTTAAAACTAATGCTGTAATGATGACAAAAAAATTGTTTTAACAGTAAAGTGTCAAATCTATCAATTATGTCGAAAATTCATGTCAAACGGATAGTTATTGATCACCAGTTTGCCATATACATAACATACATGCCATCACACGATGTAATATGAAATTTTCACTCATTTTTTTCGAATTTACCAATTTTCTTTTCATTTTGATTTCGATTTGATGTATTTTTTGTGTTGGTTTATTTTAGGCCTTTTTGGAATGTATGTATACGATGTAAACCATAAATAAAAATTATCGTTGAAAAAAAAAAGTTTTAACATAATTCGGTTAAACATACATATATACGACAGGCACATACACACACTGACACGAATATATATTTTAACCAACTAAATAGAATGGGAATATGTGGTTTTTGAAAATGAAATTGATGAATTATCCTAAATTTATTATACATACATACATACATTTTTTGTTGTTGTTGTGAAATTTATTAAAAAAAAATAAATAGAAAAATTGGGAAGGAAAGTGGTTGATGGGTATAAAAGCTTAAGTTGATTTACCAACAAATTTCTACGATAAATTGTTTCTTAGAAAGTCGATTGAATTCACTCAATGTCAACGGGTATAATGATGTATGTACTGGACGCAGATGAATTGTAATCGATCAATACTTTTTTTTTAGTTTTGTTTTTCTAGACCTTTTCGAATTAATTATGTAAGCCTTAATTTATAGAATTCCGACGGTATTGAAAAAAAAAATATTTAGATTTCAAATGAGCCGAAAGGATTGATGGGGTTTTGATATGTTTAAAGTATTATATTTATTATGTATATTTTGATATAAAAATTCCAAACATTATAAAGTAAATAATAAAAAACGCTGGTTTTAAAAGACGGAACTTCAATTAGTTAGTTATAATTAACTATTGACTACAACAATACTGTATGACAAAAACATAGTTTGGACTATACGATTTAAATATAATTCAATCTTAATCTCAATATGAACAAATTTATATCAGAATTCATTAATTATTCATAGGCATCTAGACCTTATAAGTGTTTAATTTCTTATAATCGGACATGTTTATCTTGACAACAAAAACAATACTTGACAAAAACAACATTTTGACTATGATTTAAATATAATTAAGTTTTATTCCCAATTTGAACAAATTTATATCCAAATTCAGTAATTATACATAGACATCTAGACCTTATAAGTGTTTTATGCGCTGTCATCGGCCATGTTTATTTTGACAACAACAACAATATTTGACCAAAACCACATTTTGACGAAGATTTAAATATAATTCAGTTTTAATCCCAATTAGAACCAATTGTTATCCGAATTAAGTAATTATACATAGACATCTAGACCTTATCAGTGTTTAATTTGTTAGTATCGGCCATGTTTATTTTGACAACATCAAGATTTAAATATAATTCAGTTTTAATCCTAATTAGAACCAATTGTTATCCGAATTCAGTAATTATACATAGACATCTAGACCTTATTAGTGTTTCATTTGTTATTATCGCCCATGTTTATTTTGACAACAACAATAATATTTGACAAAAACCACATTTTCATTAAGATTTGAATATAATTCAGTTTTAATCCCAATTTGAACAAATTTATATCCGAATTCAGTAATTATACATGGACATCTAGACCTTATAAGTGTTTTATGCGCTGTCATCGGCCATGTTTATTTTTACAAATACAACAATATTTGACCAAAACCACATTTTGACGAAGATTTAAATATAATTCAGTTTTAATCCCAATTAGAACCAATTGTTATCCGAATTAAGTAATTATACATAGACATCTAGACCTTATCAGTGTTTAATTTGTTAGTTTCGGCCATGTTTATTTTGACAACATCAAGATTTAAATATAATTCAGTTTTAATCCTAATTAGAACCAATTGTTATCCGAATTCAGTAATTATACATAGGTATCTAGACCTTATAAGTTTTTAATTTGTTTTTATCGGCCATTTTAATTTTGACAACAACAACAATATTTGACAAAATTCCATTTTGACTAAGATTTAAATATAATTCAGTTTTAGTCCCAATTTAAACCAATTTATATCCGAATTCAGTAATTATACATAGACATCTAGACCTTATTAGTGTTTAATTTGTTAGTATCGGCCATGTTTATTTTGACAACAACAACAATATTTGACAAAAACCACATTTTGATTAAGATTTAAATATAATTCAGTTTTAATCCCAATTTGAACAAATTTATATCCGAATTCAGTAATTATACATAGACATCTAGACCTTATAAGTATTTAATTTGTTATAATCGGTCATGTTTATTTTGACATCAACAACAATATTTGTCAAAAACAACATTTTGACTAAGATTTAAATAATATTCAGTTTGAATCCCAATTTGAACCAATTGTTATCCGAATTCAGTAATTATACATAGGCATCTAGACCTTTTAAGTTTTTAATTTGTTATAATCGGCCATGTTTATTTTGACAACAACAACAACAATATTCGACAAAAACAACATTTTGATTAAGATTTAAATATAATTCAGTTTTAATCCCAATTAGAACAAATTTATATCCGAAATCAGCAATTATATATAGACATCTAGACCTTATAAGTGTTTAATTTCTGATTATCGGCCATGTTTATTTTGACAACAACAACAACAATATTCGACAAAAACAACATTTTGATTAAGATTTAAATATAATTCAGTTTTAATCCCAATTTGAACTACTTTATATTCGAATTCAGTAATTATACATGGACAGCTAGACCTTATAAGTATTTAGTTTATTATTATCGACCATGTTTATTTTAACAACAACAACACCAACAATATTTGTCAAAAACAACATTTTGACTAAGATTTAAATATAATTAGGTTTTAATCCCAATTTGAACCAATTGTTATCCGAATTCAGTAATTATACATAGAAATTTAGTCTTTATAAGTGTTTTATGTGCTTTCATTGGCCATGTTTATTTTGACAACAACAACAATATTTGACAAAAACAACATTTTGACTAAGATTTAAATATAATTCAGTTTTAATCCCAATTTTATCCAAATGTTATCCGAATTCAGTAATTATACATAGACATCTATACCGTATAAGTTTTAAATTTGTTATTATCGACCATGTTTATTTTGACAACAACAACAATATTTGACAAAAACAACATTTTGACTAAGATTTAAATATAATTCAGTTTTAATCCCAATTTGAACAAATTCATATCCGAATTCAGTAATTATACATAGACAGATCTTGTAAGTGTTTTATTTGTTAGTATCGGCCATGTTTATTTTGACAACAACAACAATATTTGACAAAACCCACATTTTGTCTAAAATTTAAATATAATTCAGTTTTAATCCCAATTTGAACCAATTGTTATCCGAATTCAGTAATTATACATAGGCATCTAGACCTTTAAAGTTTTTAATTTGTTATAATCGGCCATGTTTATTTTGACAACAACAACAATATTTGACAAAAACTACATTTTGACTATGATTTAAATATAATTCAGTTTTAATCCCAATTTAAACCAATTTATATCCGAATTCAGTAATTATACATAGACATCTAGACCTTAGAAGTATTTACTTTGTTATAATCGGCCATGTTTATTTTGACAACAACAGCAATATTTGACTAAAACAACATTTTGACTAAGATTTAAATATAATTCAGTTTTAATCCCAATTTGAACCAATTGTTATCCGAATTCAGTAATTATACATAGAGATCTAGACCTTATAAGTGTTTAATTTCTGATTATCGGCCATGTTTATTTTGACAACAACAATATTTGACTAAAACAACATTTTGACTAAGATTTAAATATAATTCAGTTTTAATCCCAATAAAAACAAATTTATATCCGAATTCAGTAATTATACATAAACATCTAGACCTTATAAGTGTTTAATTTCTGATTATCGGCCATGTTTATTTTGACAACAACAACAATGTTTGACAAAAACAACATTTTGACTAAGATTTAAATAATATTCAGTTTGAATCCCAATTTGAACAAATTTATATCCGAATTCATTAATTACATATAGACATCTGGACCTTATAAGTGTTTAATTTGTTATTATCGGCCATGTTTATTTTCACAACAACAACATCATTTGACAACAACAACATTTTGACTAAAATTTAAATATAACTCAGTTTTAATCCCAATTTGAACATTTGACAACAACAACATTGTTTAAAAAAAAAACTATTTTGACAATAATTTATATATAATTCAGTTTTAATCCCGATTAGTACAAATTTATATCCGAATTCAGTAATTATAGATATACATCTAGACCTTATAAATGTTTAAAATGTTTGTAATCGGCCATGTTTATTTTAACAACAACAAAAATGTTTGACAAAAACAACATTTTGACTAAGATTTAAATATAATACAGTTTTAATCCGAATTTGAACAAATTTATCTGAATTCAGTAATTATATATAGACATCTAGACCTTATAAGTGTTTAATTTGTTATTATCGGCCTTGTTTATTTTGACAACAACAACAACGTTTGTCAAAAACCACATTTTGACTAAGATTTAAATATAATTCAGTTTTACTCCCAATTTGAACAAATTTATATCCGAATTCAGTAATTATACATAGACATCTAGACCTTATAAGTGATTATTTTGTTATCGGCCATGTTTATTTTGACAACAACAACAATTTGATTAAGATTTAAATATAATTCAATTTTAATCCTAATTTGAACAAATTTATATCCGAATTCAGTAATTATACATAAACATCTAGACCTTATAAAAGTTTATTTTGTTATCGGCCATGTTTATTTTGACAACAACAACAATATTTGACAAAAACAACATTTTGACTAAGATTTAAATATAATTCAGTTTTAATCCCAATTTGAACCAATTGTTATCTGAATTCAGTAAATATACATAAACATCTAGACCTTATAAGTGTTTATTTTGTTATCGGCCATGTTTATTTTGACAACAACAACAATATTTGACAAAAACAACATTTTGACTAAGATTTAAATATAATTCAGTTTTAATCCCAATTTGAACCAATTGTTATCTGAATTCAGTAACTATACATAGACATCTAGACCTTATAAGTGTTTAATTTGTTATTATCGGCCATGTTTATTTTGACAACAACAACAATGTTTGACAAAAACAACATTTTGACTAAGATTTAAATAATATTCAGTTTGAATGCCAATTTGAACAAATTTATATCCGAATTCATTAATTACATATAGACATCTAGACCTTTTAAGTGTTTAATTTGTTATTATCGGCCTTGTTTATTTTGACAACAACAACAACGTTTGTCAAAAACCACATTTTGATTAAGATTTAAATATAATTCAATTTTAATCCTAATTTGAACAAATTTATATCCGAATTCAGTAATTATACATAAACATCTAGACCTTATAAAAGTTTTATTTGTTATTATCGGCCATGTTTATTTTGACAACAACAACAATATTTGACAAAAACCACATTTTGACTAAGATTAAAATATAATTCAGTTTTAATCCCAATTTGAACAAATTTATATCCGAATTCAGTAAATATACATAGACATTTAATTTTTATAAGTGTTTTATGTGCTGTCATTGGCCATGTTTATTTTGACAACAACAACAATATTTGACAAAAACCACAATTTGACTAAAATTAAAATATAATTCAGTTTTAATCCCAATTTGAACAAATTTATATCCGAATTCAGTAAATATACATAGACATTTAATTTTTATAAGTGTTTTATGTGCTGTCATTGGCCATGTTTATTTTGACAACAACAACAATATTTGACAAAAACAACATTTTGACTAAAATTTAAATATAATTCAGTTTTAATCCCATTTTGAGCCAATTTATATCCGAATTCAGTAATTATACATAGTCAGATCTTATAAGTGTTTAATTTGTTATTATCGGCCATGTTTATTTTGACAACAACAACAACATTTGACAAAACCACATTTTGATTAAAATTTAAATATAATTAAGTTTTAATCCCAATTTGAACCAATTTATATCCGAATTCAGTAATTATACATAGACATCTAGACCTTATAAGTGTTTTTAATTACTGATTATCGGCCATGTTTATTTTGACAACAACAACAATATTTGACAAAAACAACATTTTGACAATGATTTAAATATAATTCAGTTTTAATCCCAATTTGAACCAACTGTTATCCGAATTCAGTAATTATACATAGACATCTAGACCTTATAAGTGTTTAATTTGTTATTATCGGCCATTTTAATTTTGACAACAACAACAATATTTGACAAAAACAAGATATTGACTAAAATTTAAATAAAATTCAATTTTAATTATAATTACAACAAATTTATGTCCGAATTCAGTAACCATATATAGACATCTAGTCCTTATAAGTGTTAAATTTGTTATTATTGGACATGTTTTTTTTGACAACAACAACAATATTTGACAAAAACCACATTTTGACTAAAATTTAAATATAATTAGGTTTTAATCCCAATTTGAACCAATTGTTATCCGAATTCAGTAATTATACATAGACATCTAGTCCTTATAAGTATTTTATGTGCTGTCGTTGGCCATGTTTATTTTGACAACAACAACAATATTTGACAAAAACCAGATTTTGACGAAAATTTAAATATAATTCAGTTTTAGTCCCAATTTGAACAAATTTATATCCAAATTCATTATTTATATATAGACATCAAGACCTTATCAGTGTTTAATTTGTTAGTATCGGCCATGTTTATTTTGACAACAACAACAACAATGCTTGACATAAACAACATTTTGACTAAGATTTAAATAAATTTCAGTTTTAATCCCAATTTGAACAAATTTATATCCGAATTCATTAATTATATATAGACATCTAGTCCTTATAAGTGTTTAATTTGTTATTATCGGCCATGTTTATTTTGACAACAACAACATTTTGATTAAGATTTAAAAATAATTCAATTTTAATCCTAATTTGAACAAATTTATCCGAATTCAGTAATTATACATAAACATCTAGCCCTTATAAGTGTAAGTTTTCTTATTATCGGCAATGTTTATTTTGACAACAACAACAATGTTTGACAAAAACAACATTTTGACTAAGATTTAAATATTATTCAGTTTTAATCATAATTTGAACAAACTTATATCCAAATTCATTAATTATATATAGTCATCTGGATCTTATAAGTGTTTAATTTGTTATTATCGGCCATTTTAATTTTGACAACAACAACAATATTTGACAAAAACAAGATATTGACTATAATTTAAATAAAATTCAGTTTTAATCCCAATTTGAACTACTTTATATCCGAATTCAGTAATTATATATTGACATCTAGTCCTTATCAGTGTTTAATTTGTTATTATTGGCCATGTTTTTTTTGACAACAACAACAATATTTGACAAAACAACATTTTGATTAAGATTTAAATATAATTTAGTTTTAATCCTAATTTGAACAAATTTATATCCAAATTAAGTGTGTAATTTGTTATTATCGGCCATGTTTATTTTCACAACAACAACAATATTTGACAAAAACAACATTTTGACCAAGATTTAAATATAATTCAGTTTTAATCCCAATTTGAACCAATTTATATCCGAATTCAGTAATTATACATAGACATCTAGACCTTATAAGTGTTTAATTTAGATCTCGCTGGTATTTTTATAATGTTTGCACATTTGAAATTTCAAATATTTTGTTGGTTTTTGAAAAATATTCTGAATTGCTGCTATAAATTCCTGTATACGAAGATAATAGCAGATATTGAAAAAAATCTTCTTTTTGTTATAGTACATGCCCGCGTAATTTGGAGCCGTCAATTTTTCCAATTTAACCACGCTTATATTAGCGCTTATACTGTGTGTCTGTTTGTATCGTCAAATTTTGTAATCAATTTTTTAACCACTTGCGATAGTCCAATTGAACTGAAATTTTGCATGCAGGCTTAACTCCGATGACAATACAAGATTATTACATTTTTGGACATTAAATATGCTCTGGCATACTTTGGGAGGGGGCGGGGTTCAGACCTGTTCGCAAGTGGACAAGCTTATGTACCTCTAATTCGAGTCAGATCTCTCGAAGGTTTGCAAATAGTCGAACTAGATTGGGCGAAATTGACAGGAAAGAAGCAGTAATAATGAGGCATTGGCAGTAATGGTGAGACTAAGATCTGTGGAACTCGAATAACTGACAAAAAAACACATATTGACAAAGACTTATAAAAGTTGGCTATAATATAAAACAATCATATGACATAGTGCTCTCGGATCGCACTCTAAAAGGTAAGGTCCAAAGATAGATATACCATCTATCTTTTTGCTACTTCCTCACAAATGTCAACATGGTCGAAAAATTGATTGCAAATTTCGATGACTAAAAGGTATAAAATAAAATACATTTAAAAAAAAAATTTTAAAAGACCACGCTTATATTTAATGGCTCTAAAAAGTAGGTAATGAAAGGCTTTGAAAAGTAGAAAATAAAATTTTTCTTCCTTACGCCTATCAAGGTATATTTATAACAAGTAGAAATTTAAAATTAGTATGACTAAATATATAAGCGTGGGACTCTCCTTCTGAATGTATATATTATCTCCCAATATATCATTTTTACGTTAATTCGGAAATGCTCCAGCAAAAAATCTATTCTTAGGATATATCAGAATAGATTGTTCCATTTATGTTACTAAAAGACTTTACTAAGACTTTACTTCATATGTCTAGTAGTCTTAAATTACTAATGCCGTAAAGGAGCGCCCCACGCTTATATTTTTAGTCATATTCATTTTAAATTTCTACTTGTTATATGAAAATAAGGAAGAAAAATTTTATTTTCTACTTTTCAAAGACTTTCATTACCTACTTTTTAGAGCCTTTAAATATAAGCGTGGTTTTTTAAAAAGTTTTTTTTAAATATATTTTATTTATTATTATATCGTCCGATATACAGTAATTGTTGGGAGGTGATGCTGATAATGAAAAAATTTCCGAATTTGATAACGGTGCTTCAATTTTCTGGTGTTGCTCGTTTTTGTTCAACCTATTTAAGATCTGCTGAATAGGAAAGCTCCTTTTTTCACCATTTTTTTAAGTTGCTGCATATAGTTCTCGAATTTGAATCAAATGTAGCAGGCTATTCATTTCCAAGTTCTTTCGAGTCGTTTGGCTATTGAATTAAGTTATGCACATTATATGAAACGTTTTCAGCTTCGTTAAATAATGTAAAATTTTCAACAAATTAATTCAATAATTCACTTGCGCATTTATTATTCTGCTTCTAATCTTGCGAATTACAAAAAATTTGTACACCACAAACCAGAAAAAAAAATGTATGTCATACTTTTCGTCTAAAATATCATTCAACACTGGAATACCGGTTTACAATACAAACATTTTAAATTCTGTTGCCTTCCAATGAACCAAATCGTTAAATGTTCGCTGTTTTCTAGCGAATTCAAAAGGAACATACTTCCGTTAAAGTGAAATGATAAAGGAGCTTTTCGTACTTTCAGTCACACTCAGTAGTACACAGTACATGTTGTCAATAGGGATTGCTGAAACGCACCCAATATTTAATTCCTCCCATTTGAAACTCAATCGTATGTGATGCTCAATTTTAAATCTTTTTTTAAAATCCTGATTGCACCGAAGGGAAAAACTTTGTCCCTGAAAACTTATTCGATGTTTACTGTATACTCCTTTTATTGTACATTTCGTAAAGCTTAAGTACCCACTGCGTCCTTTAACTCCTATAGGACCAATAAAAGTCGTTGATTATTGACTGTATCTATTGAACTTACCTGTAATATGAATGCGCTTTCTAGGGCGTCACAAATTAAGGACCGTATTTTGATGAAACTGTTTATTGTACAACGGTATTCATTTCTACAAGATTTGAATTTCTTTAATAAACTTTTCAAGAAATTGATTAGCACACAGTTGTTTTTATAACCATGAAAAAATCAATTAAAAAAATATTGTATGCTTCCAATTATCGGCCATAGCCTAATATTTGATCTTTTTGCTAATGGAACCCCGAATAATTCCAATGCCAATATAAATGTGTGAGTCAACATCGGGATTTTTCTCGATAAATCTAATTATATTATATGCTGTATTCCAATGTTGGAGTTTTGTATTCCTGTATCACCCATCCACTTCCCCCCCCCCCCCCCCCCTTCACCTTAGCAATATTTTCTGAACTCTTTTTACTACTTTTCTTCAAAGTTTTAATATCCTTTAGAAGATTTGGATTATACTTCCTTAAAAATTTCAGCAATGAGTCACCTGCTTCATTGGTTGTATTGTGGTTCACGCACCACTCAGAATTATCGCTTGAAATACTTTCAAATTTAAAATTGTCAAGCTGCGCACTAATATCTGTTGCGGAGTATGATACATCGCTCTCCTTATTTTCGGGGTCTTCCCTGACAAATATTATTTCATCGTCTTTTAATTCGGTAAGCTCACTGTTTGAAATGTTTATACTGTCATCGTTCCTGATACATTGCTTCTTTATTTATTTATTTTAAGAAATCGATTTCGTAATATAATACTAGTTACGATTTCAAACTTAAAAGTCAAATTGTTGAAGTTTAAAAATTAAAAAAATTTAAGGGCATAGTTCTTCAAATTTGAAGCAGTTAAAAGTAATTATAAATTAAAAAATATTTTTGCAAGTTAGTTTTGAAAGTGTTTTTAGATAAATTGAAGTCGAAGTGATCCTCTGTTGTATTTAATGTTTTCACTGATTGGGTTCTTATCTCAGTACTCGGTTAAATGGTGTTCTGGTGCCAAAAATCGATAATTACGAAATGATCTACTTGGAACATTAATAGAGATGTTTCCCAGTACGTAAGCAGAATTAATGTGACCAAATAGTATGTTACCAATGAAAGTGGCATCTAGAAGAAGGCGTCTATTTCGAAGAGTGCAAAATATTGTATTATTTGCACCTTGTTGAATATGGTGGTAATCGAGCCACATTTACGTGGAATGGTATACAAGTTTTGTAGTGATTTATGATGACAGATTAAGTAAAATTCCTTACTGAAATCTGTATATGCCACATCAACTTGATATGTTTCTCAATCTCGTTTATAACTATGTTAGTGAATTCAACCAAGTTGGAAGAAGTAGAGCGACATGGCATAAATCCATGAAGGTTAACAGATATATGACGTATTTATGTTGATTTAAAACTATTGCATACAACCAGTTCAAATAGTTTAGGAATTGAAGATATTGTTGATATTCCTCTGTAGCATGTGCCGTCATCTCGTTTAGCCGATTTGATAATTGGTGTTATCTTAGAGATTTTCCATTTCTCGGAATAAACAGCCAATGTTGACGATTTATTGAATAAATACATAACGGATTAATCAACAATTTCGCAAACCTTTTTCACTTAACTGAAGGAATGTCGTCTGGCCAACATCATTCACCAAAAGATAGATTTTCAACGCTGATAGAATGTTGTCAACGGACATAATTGGAGGAGTGATAGAGATGTTTGTATGGCGGGTTTCATCAGTGGATCCGGTTTTATTCATTGGTCGGTTTACAGATGGAAAAAATTTGGCGAACATGTCTGCTATTTCTTTGGCATTCGAAGTGGCCGGGTACCCTTCGATTTCACTTTCAGTTCTGAAGTATTTCCAGAATTGTCTGGGATTTAATTTAATTTTGTCTTGAATACCTGCAAATAAGACTTATACTTTAACTTGAAATACGTTTCGAACTCATCGCTCTGCTTTAATGCCGTGTCTTAAGAATGCCATGAATTGTCTGTTTCTAGAATTGATTTCCTCATTTTAGTGTAGTCCTTGCATTTGCGATTTTTAAGGTTTATAAGCTGGTCGTCCAGGGTGAATATTTGTAGTTTTGTTAAAAATAGGCACATGTAGATCAAATCCTCGATGTATGATATAGTAAAATTTGTGAACATTATGATTCACCTCCATACTGTTTAAAATTTGATCCTAATTCACTGGTGCAAAAAAAAATTTCGAGACCAATCTAGCAAAATAAACTATGTGACTTTTTTGTACCAATTGTTATTTGTAATAATTTTCTAGTCCCAAAGCATTTTTAGATGAAAAATTTAGGATTGGTACAAAATGCGAATATCACAAAATATAAAAGTTGCTTTGGTTTCGATCGCTATACCAAAATAAAAGTCATACAAAATTTCGTTTGCTGCAAATTAATCTAAAACAAAATTTTGTTATTATTAAATAAATTATTAATCGGATTTTTCTCATCGAGTGCACAATTTATTTGAAATAAATTAAATTACAGTAATAAGTCTAAATTTCGAGTAATAATTGTAAACGTGTGTTAAATTTATTTAAAATGAAATTATCTATCACGCGTCAGTTCGGTCGCCCGTATATTCCAGATGACTCGCATAAATATGTTATTCAACACAGATATGCTATGGTCCTTTCTCTATCTAGAACAGCAAACCAAAATAATTAATAAAATTTTGTAATTGCTAGATTTGGTACCTGCGACATTTTTTGCAACATCTAGTCCTTATAAGTGTTTTATGTGGTATTGTGGTCCATACGGTTTGACGCCGTTGTTCTTTTGCTATGGGGTTTCGTTAACTATATATGTTGAGCGGGTAATTCAAAGACAGTTTAAGCCTTAAAACATAACGTTGCGAAAGTTATTGGCAAAATAGATGCCGAAAATATCACTAAAGTTTTTAAAAATTATACTCATAGAATGACTTACTGTAAGGGCAGCAGAAAGAGCCACATGAACGACATTGTTTTCCATTCTTAAATCTGAAACTCCAACCTAGGCCTTAGTGATTAAAATTAGGTAACTTATAAATAGTTATTTTCGTGTTGAATCACATTCAATAAATAAATAAATAAATGGGTGAAAAAAATAGTTTTACTATAATTTTTACCTTTAGCCTTTTTATCTGACAAACGAATCAAATTAATATATTCGCAAATAAATTTAAATATGATTTTGTTTTTTTTACATGAGTTCAACAAAAAGTTAAAATAACCATTTCCAAGTAAGTTATACAGATCATTTCATCCAAATAAAAAGCAGCCATCACCATAAAAATATGTATGGGTAGAATTCTGTTATTTTATAGATAACTTGCCACTTGCATAATATTACATAGCAATGCAATTTGCATTTTGTGCTTTTTCCGCTGCATATTTTATGTAAAATTTACAAATCATAAAGTTTTTATATTTTACAGCAAATTCATATTTTATTATGTAAAAATATAATAAAATTGAAAATTTAAACAGATCATGTAAATGATTTAGAATATGCTTGCAAATACTAATATAAACTTGTACGCGACTGTTCATGATGCAAATCAAAACTAAATAATAAAATAGAAATCGTAATAAAATCTTAAGTCAACTGTTACAAATCGTATGTACATGTCAAACAAATATACATACAGTAATAATATTTTGGTTTTCAAATAGTTTGCAACGTCACATCGCTTGCAACGAATGCACAAAACATATATAAAATGAACCAAATATGTTTACAAAAAATATTATTTTTTATTGTAATATTTACAATAAAATTCAATAGTGTAGTCAAAAAATATGTCAATAAACTTTTCCGACGTTTGTAAACGGGTGTATGATATATAAATATAGAACCCCGCGTGCCAAATTTCAAAACTATTTACAAATACACAAAGCAAACAAATAAAAACTATAAAATCAATGAACGTTATATAGAGGGGGGCTTAGTACTAGGAATTCTGTTTATTTCTATTTACATTTAAGCTTTCAGTAAAAGATCAATATTGTTTTGCTAGTTTTCGAAATAAAAGCTCTCTTTACGATTTTAACTACAAAATATATATAGCTAGTTAGATGGAAAATCGATAATTGAAAATATTTTTCTTGCTTTTAAATTAAAAATAAAACAATCAAATTGAGTTTTGTGTTTTTTGCGTCGTACTCCTTTTTCCTTGTACCACCCGATTTTCAATTTTTCAATCATTTCAATTCCACATCATGAACAAAATGTGCTGATAAAATGAGAAAATCTCATATACAAGTACGATACAAATTGTGCTTTATTAATAAAACAAACATTCTTTTTGGATTAAGGTCGAAATCGCCCACAAAGTAATTATTACCATTATTTTCGGTATTTGTAAGTACCGAACAAAAATTGATGTTTCTTTTTAGTTTTATCGGAAAATACAGCTTCAATACAATTTTCAATTTATTTTTGGCATAGATTTGCTTTTTGTTTTGTTAAGTTATTTTTAATAGAGCTGTTGAAGCTTTTTTTACATACATATAATCTGGTGCAACTTTTTAGTATTTCTTTTATTTTTTTATTATTGTTTAAAAATAGAAAACTTTTATTTTGCAGCAGGAGATGAAAACCAATCCTGTTTTTAATGTTATTTTTTATTCAGAATATAAATTGTTAATAATAAGCTTTTGTAAGGTGTGAATATAGATTATGTGGGAGTAAGTTGGTCACTATACATTTTTAACTTGTTAAAGTTAATTTATTCAATCCAACATTATTTGTGTATAAAGGTGTATAGCAGTCCAAGAGTATTATATTTGAGTATAAAGATGGATGGTTGAAAACACAAATTTAAGTTGGTAATTCAGGATTCAATAACCACTAAAAACTAGCAGAAACTTAGTAGAAAAATCGGTGTGATGCACACACTATCAGCTAGTTGGAAACATATTTTCTAGGATTATAATTTGAATTATCTAATATGTTCAGAAACAGAACCTCAAAATATATTCGATCAGGCTTGAACTACGCGTAGTTGCCGACGCGTATTCGATGTTATCGATAAGTTGGCGATGATATCGACAAGTTGTCGCTGCGGTCAAATAAAAACTAGTAGATGACGTGAAATGCCCATATCCGATTTTTTTAAATTAATTTATTTTCAATTTTAATATAATTAAAATAATGCAATCAACAAAATGGGAATAAATATCACTTTTACAACAAAAAAAAAACTTTGCCACTGATTCAATTAAACTTTCAAAGTTTCAGTTGGCTGGTTAATAATAATTCAGTAATTATTGATTTAAATTTGCTTATATTATTTTCATAGCCAAGTTCAGGTGGTAGCTTATCGAAAGTTTGAGGCATCTGAATAAAACATTGCTATCACAGATCTTTGTTTTAAAAAGCTCTGTTCTATAGGACACTCGCTTTGTTGGGTATTTATGAATATCTGATATTTGAACAAATACGAAATTGTGTTTGATAAAATTAAGTTTATTTATTTTATGTGCAACCACAAGCAAATTTCTATCATTTATAGTTTTAAATGACAAAAATTCAGTAAATAATAAATTAGTGTTAATTAAGTTAAGTTTAAATTTAATGAAATTTTGAAATGTTTAATTAAAATCGCGGTCGTCTCTAGTTAAATTTATATTAAATTCAACAGAAATGTCCAGACAAATTTTAATTACAATTTAAATTATAATTACACACGTGGGCATAATGAACGTAATTTTTTTTTGTCTGTAATAAAAAAAAACCCGCTCGCGAATTTCAGTGGAACTGATATCAAATGATCCCAAATTATTATTTTTCACAAAAGAGGCGCAAATGCGGTGTTCTGGAATTATAGCGGCTATTTTTTATTACAAAATGTTAAAATGTGTCGAACTACACTCTAAAAAGTGATTGTAAAATATCACGAAATAATCATCAAATCAATCAAATCACAATTGTGGTTATAAAATAAACCATAATATAGATTGAAATAATTCTAATGATCATGTAAAAATTGTTAACTCAGACGTAAATAAAATTAAAATTGATATTAATATTGCGGCCATTCAGGGCCGGCCCTCCCATAGAACAGTATGAACAGTTGGCCGAGGCGCAAACATTTCAGGGCGCCAATATATTAAAAAAAAAATTATTTTTTAGAAAATATTTAATTTTAAATTACATTTTACTATACTGCACAACTCTATTTAAATTTGCAGAATAGCTTTACAGTCATTACATTACCATATACACAAAAATATTTTCATTTTCAGCACAGAATTTTAACGTTGTTCATAGTTCATATGTAAAGAAAAAATATCAATAAAAATTCCCCAATATATATGTTTAAAATGTTGTAACTTTTTATTCACTTCACCGATTTTAATGTTTTGTATGTCAAAGTGCAAATTAAAATGTCACCTTTCAAACGCAAACAAGGTTGCTCGATACGATCAATGTTTACTGGGATATATGAATGTAAAGCGATCTACCCCAAAAAAGACCACGAAATTTTTCTCCTACCCTTTATTTATGCGAACCGTAATTTACACCAATATAAATGTATTAAAATGTTAACTCGCACAATTTTCCTTAAAACGAATATAAAGTTTACGTTATATTATTTATCCATAGATCATCGTTTTTTATTTTTAATACAATTTTCATTAAGAATTTTTCCTTTTCCACGTAGGTACGTGTGAAGCGCTCAAATGCGCTTCTATTATGTATGTGTGTAAAAATATTTATTGCTCATAATGCAGAAATGCTTTATAGTATGCGACCAAACCAAAAACAAGTGGACGGCGGGCCATTTACCCACCATTTTATATAGTAGTTAATTATTCTGAAATGAACCCAGTTTCAGACATCTAAGTAGTCAATAGTAACTAAGTTGTTAGTTCAATGAAATAGAATGTAAAACAACTAGCTTTTGCTAGTGACATAATTGTTTTCAACATTTATTATAACTATATAAATTAATAAATCATAATCCTCAGCTGTTTATCTACTATTTCGAATAACAACATAATCGAATGATTAATATTTTATTAAATAATAACTAAAATAAAATCAATATAACGCAATAATCGTAAAGATTGGTATTAACTAATTCAACCCGGACAAAAACTAATTTAAATGCAAAGAAAAATTAAAGTATCCATTGAAGGTAAGTTGTAAATTTTTGAATTTAGTGAAAGTGAATAACACAAGAATGGCATTAGGAAATCTGGAACATTGGCCCCTTAACAGGCGTTTCTATTCTAATTACTCCTCATCGGCGATATAATAAATTGCGAAAGTAGGCGTTAATTTAGGTATATATCTTTTCATTAGTCGTAGAATACTGCAAAAAAAGATTTATTATTCAGAAAATTGAACCTACATTAATATGTGGAAAAAATTCTTGGTGGGTGGTTTATGAATTCAAAAGTTGTTTTAATGAACAACTTATGCCGTTTGCCTTGACTAAATAAATATTGAAGCTTCTGCTATTGTTCAGCACGCGACCGATCCAATTCAATTTAGGTACACAGAAACTTCTAGTTTGAATTTAGTTTAGTCAATGTAGTCGATTAGGGCATACACAGCATTAATGTAAAACAAAAATTTAGCTTTCAAGTGAATGTGTAAAATGCTTCGGACTTAGAATAACTTCAATGTTTGGCTGGCGCATGGCAGAGAGAAACAATTTAACAATAGCTGCATTTCATGACACCACCATGATCCAGATCATGACATCATTTACATGTTAAACAACAACAACACGATCAAGTGTTGTTGTTGTTTCACATGTAAATGATGTCATCATCTGGATCATGGTGGTGCCATGAAATGCAGCTAATGTACCCCAACAAAGTCAAACAATCGTTGTTTTGGTTAGTAAATGGAAGGAAATAAATTCATCCTCCGGGCATAAATTCATCCTCCTCATCCAGTAGCAATATGCCTCTTTCAGCTGCCCTGGAATCTGGCTTGGTTTCAATGAACTAATCATTTGCTCATTAATCCGAAATTTAATTGATTGTGTACCTTAGAAATAAGGCGGCTAAATCCCTACTATGTTGTCAAATAACTTTTGCTTACTACCATTTGCAAATAACTCTAGGAAATTTTGCAAACAGCTTTGCATAAAAAAGCAAACACCAATCAAACAATTAGCATAAAACCAGTTTAAAACAAGAAACAAATATTATCTATACGTATTTTTCTATGATGAGAAGTAACTGATTGTTGTGTATTCCACCAATTATTTTAGATAAAAACTTAAGTATAGGAGAACTGGTATAACTAAAAATTAGTACATATATGTAATGTACATACTTATATCTTCGATGAATAGGCCATAATTTTGTTTTATTTCAAAATATAGGTTAACTGTTTTTTTATTGTTTCACTGCAGAGTTCATCGAACTTTACGCAGATATTTAATATTTTACAGAAATACTTTTTTATTTAATTATTATAAACAAATCATGAGAACTTATAACCACTTAAGTGACGGCTTTTGTGAGAAAGTGTGTCCATAAATTGTTAGGTTTTTTTTTAAATTTCTTTAGAAAATAATTACCAAGTAATCTGAATACAAAATTTTTATTTTTCAATTATTGTTTCAATACAAGCTATGCGCGAGCAAGACTTGGGCAAATCAAAACACAATCGAACTACGCGTCCGAGTCACGCTCGGGCAAACCACTAAAGTGGTTATAGATGCAGTTTAGCAAATATTCTAGTGCCCCACTCCATATTGGGTTTAAATACACTATATGTGAATATATGGATGATATGTAGATCATACTGAGGATTGGTTTGGGTAAATTGTTTCGCGTTATTTTTATCGCAAATATATATAGTATAATGCATTTCTTTAATTTATCTATATGTAAATTCCATTTAAAGCTGGAGTCAATTACAAGCCTCAAATATGAATATGTTGTTGCTCTTTATGATTAATAAGAAAATTATTAATTTTAGTATTCAATTTCAGGAAATCTCTATAGATACATCCAAAATATATATATTTTTTCCTTAGGTACTGTGATTTAATGAAGCAATTATTGAAGACCAGTATCATCATTAACCTCGATTAAACCGATACTAAACTTTTATCCTTCCTTGCAGTAGATCAAAATTGAATCGTCTCGTGCCGTAGGATCGCTATGTGTTTGACACACATTTTTTGATTATCATTTATATGCAAATAATAATATAACAACCGAGACCGACTAAAGCATCTCTGCATTATGATGTATTGCTCATTTTTACACGTTTTTACAACCATAATAGAAGCGCATTTGTCTTCACACATATTTAACTCTACTATCAACAATCAATAAATATAGGTACCTACGTGGAAAAAGAAGAATTCTCAATGAAAATTGTATTAAAAATAAAAAACGATGATCTATGATAAATAATATAACGTATACTTTATATTCGTTATTGTGCGAGTTAACATTTTAATACATTATATTCCTGTAAATTATGGTTCGCATAAATATAAAATGGGAAACGAAGGACGAAAAGTGAAAACTATATGAAATCAGTGCTGACATGTTCTACCATCACATTTTCGATACTTTATCGAAGATTATGTCTCGCTTTGACTAAGATTTAAATATAATTAGGTTTTAATCCCAATTTGAACCAATTGTTATCCGAATTCAGTAATTATACATAGAAATTTAGTCTTTATAAGTGTTTTATGTGCTTTCATTGGCCATGTTTATTTTGACAACAACAACAATATTTGACCAAAACCACATTTTGACGAAGATTTAAATATAATTCAGTTTTAATCCCAATTAGAACCAATTGTTATCCGAATTAAGTAATTATACATAGACATCTAGACCTTATCAGTGTTTAATTTGTTAGTATCGGCCATGTTTATTTTGACAACATCAAGATTTAAATATAATTCAGTTTTAATCCTAATTAGAACCAATTGTTATCCGAATTCAGTAATTATACATAGACATCTAGACCTTATTAGTGTTTCATTTGTTATTATCGCCCATGTTTATTTTGACAACAACAATAATATTTGACAAAAACAACATTTTCATTAAGATTTGAATATAATTCAGTTTTAATCCCAATTTGAACAAATTTATATCCGAATTCAGTAATTATACATGGACATCTAGACCTTATAAGTGTTTTATGCGCTGTCATCGGCCATGTTTATTTTTACAAATACAACAATATTTGACCAAAACCACATTTTGACGAAGATTTAAATATAATTCAGTTTTAATCCCAATTAGAACCAATTGTTATCCGAATTAAGTAATTATACATAGACATCTAGACCTTATCAGTGTTTAATTTGTTAGTTTCGGCCATGTTTATTTTGACAACATCAAGATTTAAATATAATTCAGTTTTAATCCTAATTAGAACCAATTGTTATCCGAATTCAGTAATTATACATAGGTATCTAGACCTTATAAGTTTTTAATTTGTTTTTATCGGCCATTTTAATTTTGACAACAACAACAATATTTGACAAAATTCCATTTTGACTAAGATTTAAATATAATTCAGTTTTAGTCCCAATTTAAACCAATTTATATCCGAATTCAGTAATTATACATAGACATCTAGACCTTATTAGTGTTTAATTTGTTAGTATCGGCCATGTTTATTTTGACAACAACAACAATATTTGACAAAAACCACATTTTGATTAAGATTTAAATATAATTCAGTTTTAATCCCAATTTGAACAAATTTATATCCGAATTCAGTAATTATACATAGACATCTAGACCTTATAAGTATTTAATTTGTTATAATCGGTCATGTTTATTTTGACATCAACAACAATATTTGTCAAAAACAACATTTTGACTAAGATTTAAATAATATTCAGTTTGAATCCCAATTTGAACCAATTGTTATCCGAATTCAGTAATTATACATAGGCATCTAGACCTTTTAAGTTTTTAATTTGTTATAATCGGCCATGTTTATTTTGACAACAACAACAACAATATTCGACAAAAACAACATTTTGATTAAGATTTAAATATAATTCAGTTTTAATCCCAATTAGAACAAATTTATATCCGAAATCAGCAATTATATATAGACATCTAGACCTTATAAGTGTTTAATTTCTGATTATCGGCCATGTTTATTTTGACAACAACAACAACAATATTCGACAAAAACAACATTTTGATTAAGATTTAAATATAATTCAGTTTTAATCCCAATTTGAACTACTTTATATTCGAATTCAGTAATTATACATGGACAGCTAGACCTTATAAGTATTTAGTTTATTATTATCGACCATGTTTATTTTAACAACAACAACACCAACAATATTTGTCAAAAACAACATTTTGACTAAGATTTAAATATAATTAGGTTTTAATCCCAATTTGAACCAATTGTTATCCGAATTCAGTAATTATACATAGAAATTTAGTCTTTATAAGTGTTTTATGTGCTTTCATTGGCCATGTTTATTTTGACAACAACAACAATATTTGACAAAAACAACATTTTGACTAAGATTTAAATATAATTCAGTTTTAATCCCAATTTTATCCAAATGTTATCCGAATTCAGTAATTATACATAGACATCTATACCGTATAAGTTTTAAATTTGTTATTATCGACCATGTTTATTTTGACAACAACAACAATATTTGACAAAAACAACATTTTGACTAAGATTTAAATATAATTCAGTTTTAATCCCAATTTGAACAAATTCATATCCGAATTCAGTAATTATACATAGACAGATCTTGTAAGTGTTTTATTTGTTAGTATCGGCCATGTTTATTTTGACAACAACAACAATATTTGACAAAACCCACATTTTGTCTAAAATTTAAATATAATTCAGTTTTAATCCCAATTTGAACCAATTGTTATCCGAATTCAGTAATTATACATAGGCATCTAGACCTTTAAAGTTTTTAATTTGTTATAATCGGCCATGTTTATTTTGACAACAACAACAATATTTGACAAAAACTACATTTTGACTATGATTTAAATATAATTCAGTTTTAATCCCAATTTAAACCAATTTATATCCGAATTCAGTAATTATACATAGACATCTAGACCTTAGAAGTATTTACTTTGTTATAATCGGCCATGTTTATTTTGACAACAACAGCAATATTTGACTAAAACAACATTTTGACTAAGATTTAAATATAATTCAGTTTTAATCCCAATTTGAACCAATTGTTATCCGAATTCAGTAATTATACATAGAGATCTAGACCTTATAAGTGTTTAATTTCTGATTATCGGCCATGTTTATTTTGACAACAACAATATTTGACTAAAACAACATTTTGACTAAGATTTAAATATAATTCAGTTTTAATCCCAATAAAAACAAATTTATATCCGAATTCAGTAATTATACATAAACATCTAGACCTTATAAGTGTTTAATTTCTGATTATCGGCCATGTTTATTTTGACAACAACAACAATGTTTGACAAAAACAACATTTTGACTAAGATTTAAATAATATTCAGTTTGAATCCCAATTTGAACAAATTTATATCCGAATTCATTAATTACATATAGACATCTGGACCTTATAAGTGTTTAATTTGTTATTATCGGCCATGTTTATTTTCACAACAACAACATCATTTGACAACAACAACATTTTGACTAAAATTTAAATATAACTCAGTTTTAATCCCAATTTGAACATTTGACAACAACAACATTGTTTAAAAAAAAAACTATTTTGACAATAATTTATATATAATTCAGTTTTAATCCCGATTAGTACAAATTTATATCCGAATTCAGTAATTATAGATATACATCTAGACCTTATAAATGTTTAAAATGTTTGTAATCGGCCATGTTTATTTTAACAACAACAAAAATGTTTGACAAAAACAACATTTTGACTAAGATTTAAATATAATACAGTTTTAATCCGAATTTGAACAAATTTATCTGAATTCAGTAATTATATATAGACATCTAGACCTTATAAGTGTTTAATTTGTTATTATCGGCCTTGTTTATTTTGACAACAACAACAACGTTTGTCAAAAACCACATTTTGACTAAGATTTAAATATAATTCAGTTTTACTCCCAATTTGAACAAATTTATATCCGAATTCAGTAATTATACATAGACATCTAGACCTTATAAGTGATTATTTTGTTATCGGCCATGTTTATTTTGACAACAACAACAATTTGATTAAGATTTAAATATAATTCAATTTTAATCCTAATTTGAACAAATTTATATCCGAATTCAGTAATTATACATAAACATCTAGACCTTATAAAAGTTTATTTTGTTATCGGCCATGTTTATTTTGACAACAACAACAATATTTGACAAAAACAACATTTTGACTAAGATTTAAATATAATTCAGTTTTAATCCCAATTTGAACCAATTGTTATCTGAATTCAGTAACTATACATAAACATCTAGACCTTATAAGTGTTTATTTTGTTATCGGCCATGTTTATTTTGACAACAACAACAATATTTGACAAAAACAACATTTTGACTAAGATTTAAATATAATTCAGTTTTAATCCCAATTTGAACCAATTGTTATCTGAATTCAGTAACTATACATAGACATCTAGACCTTATAAGTGTTTAATTTGTTATTATCGGCCATGTTTATTTTGACAACAACAACAATGTTTGACAAAAACAACATTTTGACTAAGATTTAAATAATATTCAGTTTGAATGCCAATTTGAACAAATTTATATCCGAATTCATTAATTACATATAGACATCTAGACCTTTTAAGTGTTTAATTTGTTATTATCGGCCTTGTTTATTTTGACAACAACAACAACGTTTGTCAAAAACCACATTTTGATTAAGATTTAAATATAATTCAATTTTAATCCTAATTTGAACAAATTTATATCCGAATTCAGTAATTATACATAAACATCTAGACCTTATAAAAGTTTTATTTGTTATTATCGGCCATGTTTATTTTGACAACAACAACAATATTTGACAAAAACCACATTTTGACTAAGATTAAAATATAATTCAGTTTTAATCCCAATTTGAACAAATTTATATCCGAATTCAGTAAATATACATAGACATTTAATTTTTATAAGTGTTTTATGTGCTGTCATTGGCCATGTTTATTTTGACAACAACAACAATATTTGACAAAAACCACAATTTGACTAAAATTAAAATATAATTCAGTTTTAATCCCAATTTGAACAAATTTATATCCGAATTCAGTAAATATACATAGACATTTAATTTTTATAAGTGTTTTATGTGCTGTCATTGGCCATGTTTATTTTGACAACAACAACAATATTTGACAAAAACAACATTTTGACTAAAATTTAAATATAATTCAGTTTTAATCCCATTTTGAGCCAATTTATATCCGAATTCAGTAATTATACATAGTCAGATCTTATAAGTGTTTAATTTGTTATTATCGGCCATGTTTATTTTGACAACAACAACAATATTTGACAAAACCACATTTTGATTAAAATTTAAATATAATTAAGTTTTAATCCCAATTTGAACCAATTTATATCCGAATTCAGTAATTATACATAGACATCTAGACCTTATAAGTGTTTTTAATTACTGATTATCGGCCATGTTTATTTTGACAACAACAACAATATTTGACAAAAACAACATTTTGACAATGATTTAAATATAATTCAGTTTTAATCCCAATTTGAACCAACTGTTATCCGAATTCAGTAATTATACATAGACATCTAGACCTTATAAGTGTTTAATTTGTTATTATCGGCCATTTTAATTTTGACAACAACAACAATATTTGACAAAAACAAGATATTGACTAAAATTTAAATAAAATTCAATTTTAATTATAATTACAACAAATTTATGTCCGAATTCAGTAACCATATATAGACATCTAGTCCTTATAAGTGTTAAATTTGTTATTATTGGACATGTTTTTTTTGACAACAACAACAATATTTGACAAAAACCACATGTTGACTAAAATTTAAATATAATTAGGTTTTAATCCCAATTTGAACCAATTGTTATCCGAATTCAGTAATTATACATAGACATCTAGTCCTTATAAGTATTTTATGTGCTGTCGTTGGCCATGTTTATTTTGACAACAACAACAATATTTGACAAAAACCAGATTTTGACGAAAATTTAAATATAATTCAGTTTTAGTCCCAATTTGAACAAATTTATATCCAAATTCATTATTTATATATAGACATCAAGACCTTATCAGTGTTTAATTTGTTAGTATCGGCCATGTTTATTTTGACAACAACAACAACAATGCTTGACATAAACAACATTTTGACTAAGATTTAAATAAATTTCAGTTTTAATCCCAATTTGAACAAATTTATATCCGAATTCATTAATTATATATAGACATCTAGTCCTTATAAGTGTTTAATTTGTTATTATCGGCCATGTTTATTTTGACAACAACAACATTTTGATTAAGATTTAAAAATAATTCAATTTTAATCCTAATTTGAACAAATTTATCCGAATTCAGTAATTATACATAAACATCTAGCCCTTATAAGTGTAAGTTTTCTTATTATCGGCAATGTTTATTTTGACAACAACAACAATGTTTGACAAAAACAACATTTTGACTAAGATTTAAATATTATTCAGTTTTAATCATAATTTGAACAAACTTATATCCAAATTCATTAATTATATATAGTCATCTGGATCTTATAAGTGTTTAATTTGTTATTATCGGCCATTTTAATTTTGACAACAACAACAATATTTGACAAAAACAAGATATTGACTATAATTTAAATAAAATTCAGTTTTAATCCCAATTTGAACTACTTTATATCCGAATTCAGTAATTATATATTGACATCTAGTCCTTATCAGTGTTTAATTTGTTATTATTGGCCATGTTTTTTTTGACAACAACAACAATATTTGACAAAACAACATTTTGATTAAGATTTAAATATAATTTAGTTTTAATCCTAATTTGAACAAATTTATATCCAAATTAAGTGTGTAATTTGTTATTATCGGCCATGTTTATTTTCACAACAACAACAATATTTGACAAAAACAACATTTTGACCAAGATTTAAATATAATTCAGTTTTAATCCCAATTTGAACCAATTTATATCCGAATTCAGTAATTATACATAGACATCTAGACCTTATAAGTGTTTAATTTAGATCTCGCTGGTATTTTTATAATGTTTGCACATTTGAAATTTCAAATATTTTGTTGGTTTTTGAAAAATATTCTGAATTGCTGCTATAAATTCCTGTATACGAAGATAATAGCAGATATTGAAAAAAATCTTCTTTTTGTTATAGTACATGCCCGCGTAATTTGGAGCCGTCAATTTTTCCAATTTAACCACGCTTATATTAGCGCTTATACTGTGTGTCTGTTTGTATCGTCAAATTTTGTAATCAATTTTTTAACCACTTGCGATAGTCCAATTGAACTGAAATTTTGCATGCAGGCTTAACTCCGATGACAATACAAGATTATTACATTTTTGGACATTAAATATGCTCTGGCATACTTTGGGAGGGGGCGGGGTTCAGACCTGTTCGCAAGTGGACAAGCTTATGTACCTCTAATTCGAGTCAGATCTCTCGAAGGTTTGCAAATAGTCGAACTAGATTGGGCGAAATTGACAGGAAAGAAGCAGTAATAATGAGGCATTGGCAGTAATGGTGAGACTAAGATCTGTGGAACTCGAATAACTGACAAAAAAACACATATTGACAAAGACTTATAAAAGTTGGCTATAATATAAAACAATCATATGACATAGTGCTCTCGGATCGCACTCTAAAAGGTAAGGTCCAAAGATAGATATACCATCTATCTTTTTGCTACTTCCTCACAAATGTCAACATGGTCGAAAAATTGATTGCAAATTTCGATGACTAAAAGGTATAAAATAAAATACATTTAAAAAAAAAATTTTAAAAGACCACGCTTATATTTAATGGCTCTAAAAAGTAGGTAATGAAAGGCTTTGAAAAGTAGAAAATAAAATTTTTCTTCCTTACGCCTATCAAGGTATATTTATAACAAGTAGAAATTTAAAATTAGTATGACTAAATATATAAGCGTGGGACTCTCCTTCTGAATGTATATATTATCTCCCAATATATCATTTTTACGTTAATTCGGAAATGCTCCAGCAAAAAATCTATTCTTAGGATATATCAGAATAGATTGTTCCATTTATGTTACTAAAAGACTTTACTAAGACTTTACTTCATATGTCTAGTAGTCTTAAATTACTAATGCCGTAAAGGAGCGCCCCACGCTTATATTTTTAGTCATATTCATTTTAAATTTCTACTTGTTATATGAAAATAAGGAAGAAAAATTTTATTTTCTACTTTTCAAAGACTTTCATTACCTACTTTTTAGAGCCTTTAAATATAAGCGTGGTTTTTTAAAAAGTTTTTTTTAAATATATTTTATTTATTATTATATCGTCCGATATACAGTAATTGTTGGGAGGTGATGCTGATAATGAAAAAATTTCCGAATTTGATAACGGTGCTTCAATTTTCTGGTGTTGCTCGTTTTTGTTCAACCTATTTAAGATCTGCTGAATAGGAAAGCTCCTTTTTTCACCATTTTTTTAAGTTGCTGCATATAGTTCTCGAATTTGAATCAAATGTAGCAGGCTATTCATTTCCAAGTTCTTTCGAGTCGTTTGGCTATTGAATTAAGTTATGCACATTATATGAAACGTTTTCAGCTTCGTTAAATAATGTAAAATTTTCAACAAATTAATTCAATAATTCACTTGCGCATTTATTATTCTGCTTCTAATCTTGCGAATTACAAAAAATTTGTACACCACAAACCAGAAAAAAAAATGTATGTCATACTTTTCGTCTAAAATATCATTCAACACTGGAATACCGGTTTACAATACAAACATTTTAAATTCTGTTGCCTTCCAATGAACCAAATCGTTAAATGTTCGCTGTTTTCTAGCGAATTCAAAAGGAACATACTTCCGTTAAAGTGAAATGATAAAGGAGCTTTTCGTACTTTCAGTCACACTCAGTAGTACACAGTACATGTTGTCAATAGGGATTGCTGAAACGCACCCAATATTTAATTCCTCCCATTTGAAACTCAATCGTATGTGATGCTCAATTTTAAATCTTTTTTTAAAATCCTGATTGCACCGAAGGGAAAAACTTTGTCCCTGAAAACTTATTCGATGTTTACTGTATACTCCTTTTATTGTACATTTCGTAAAGCTTAAGTACCCACTGCGTCCTTTAACTCCTATAGGACCAATAAAAGTCGTTGATTATTGACTGTATCTATTGAACTTACCTGTAATATGAATGCGCTTTCTAGGGCGTCACAAATTAAGGACCGTATTTTGATGAAACTGTTTATTGTACAACGGTATTCATTTCTACAAGATTTGAATTTCTTTAATAAACTTTTCAAGAAATTGATTAGCACACAGTTGTTTTTATAACCATGAAAAAATCAATTAAAAAAATATTGTATGCTTCCAATTATCGGCCATAGCCTAATATTTGATCTTTTTGCTAATGGAACCCCGAATAATTCCAATGCCAATATAAATGTGTGAGTCAACATCGGGATTTTTCTCGATAAATCTAATTATATTATATGCTGTATTCCAATGTTGGAGTTTTGTATTCCTGTATCACCCATCCACTTCCCCCCCCCCCCCCCCCCCCCCCCTTCACCTTAGCAATATTTTCTGAACTCTTTTTACTACTTTTCTTCAAAGTTTTAATATCCTTTAGAAGATTTGGATTATACTTCCTTAAAAATTTCAGCAATGAGTCACCTGCTTCATTGGTTGTATTGTGGTTCACGCACCACTCAGAATTATCGCTTGAAATACTTTCAAATTTAAAATTGTCAAGCTGCGCACTAATATCTGTTGCGGAGTATGATACATCGCTCTCCTTATTTTCGGGGTCTTCCCTGACAAATATTATTTCATCGTCTTTTAATTCGGTAAGCTCACTGTTTGAAATGTTTATACTGTCATCGTTCCTGATACATTGCTTCTTTATTTATTTATTTTAAGAAATCGATTTCGTAATATAATACTAGTTACGATTTCAAACTTAAAAGTCAAATTGTTGAAGTTTAAAAATTAAAAAAATTTAAGGGCATAGTTCTTCAAATTTGAAGCAGTTAAAAGTAATTATAAATTAAAAAATATTTTTGCAAGTTAGTTTTGAAAGTGTTTTTAGATAAATTGAAGTCGAAGTGATCCTCTGTTGTATTTAATGTTTTCACTGATTGGGTTCTTATCTCAGTACTCGGTTAAATGGTGTTCTGGTGCCAAAAATCGATAATTACGAAATGATCTACTTGGAACATTAATAGAGATGTTTCCCAGTACGTAAGCAGAATTAATGTGACCAAATAGTATGTTACCAATGAAAGTGGCATCTAGAAGAAGGCGTCTATTTCGAAGAGTGCAAAATATTGTATTATTTGCACCTTGTTGAATATGGTGGTAATCGAGCCACATTTACGTGGAATGGTATACAAGTTTTGTAGTGATTTATGATGACAGATTAAGTAAAATTCCTTACTGAAATCTGTATATGCCACATCAACTTGATATGTTTCTCAATCTCGTTTATAACTATGTTAGTGAATTCAACCAAGTTGGAAGAAGTAGAGCGACATGGCATAAATCCATGAAGGTTAACAGATATATGACGTATTTATGTTGATTTAAAACTATTGCATACAACCAGTTCAAATAGTTTAGGAATTGAAGATATTGTTGATATTCCTCTGTAGCATGTGCCGTCATCTCGTTTAGCCGATTTGATAATTGGTGTTATCTTAGAGATTTTCCATTTCTCGGAATAAACAGCCAATGTTGACGATTTATTGAATAAATACATAACGGATTAATCAACAATTTCGCAAACCTTTTTCACTTAACTGAAGGAATGTCGTCTGGCCAACATCATTCACCAAAAGATAGATTTTCAACGCTGATAGAATGTTGTCAACGGACATAATTGGAGGAGTGATAGAGATGTTTGTATGGCGGGTTTCATCAGTGGATCCGGTTTTATTCATTGGTCGGTTTACAGATGGAAAAAATTTGGCGAACATGTCTGCTATTTCTTTGGCATTCGAAGTGGCCGGGTACCCTTCGATTTCACTTTCAGTTCTGAAGTATTTCCAGAATTGTCTGGGATTTAATTTAATTTTGTCTTGAATACCTGCAAATAAGACTTATACTTTAACTTGAAATACGTTTCGAACTCATCGCTCTGCTTTAATGCCGTGTCTTAAGAATGCCATGAATTGTCTGTTTCTAGAATTGATTTCCTCATTTTAGTGTAGTCCTTGCATTTGCGATTTTTAAGGTTTATAAGCTGGTCGTCCAGGGTGAATATTTGTAGTTTTGTTAAAAATAGGCACATGTAGATCAAATCCTCGATGTATGATATAGTAAAATTTGTGAACATTATGATTCACCTCCATACTGTTTAAAATTTGATCCTAATTCACTGGTGCAAAAAAAAATTTCGAGACCAATCTAGCAAAATAAACTATGTGACTTTTTTGTACCAATTGTTATTTGTAATAATTTTCTAGTCCCAAAGCATTTTTAGATGAAAAATTTAGGATTGGTACAAAATGCGAATATCACAAAATATAAAAGTTGCTTTGGTTTCGATCGCTATACCAAAATAAAAGTCATACAAAATTTCGTTTGCTGCAAATTAATCTAAAACAAAATTTTGTTATTATTAAATAAATTATTAATCGGATTTTTCTCATCGAGTGCACAATTTATTTGAAATAAATTAAATTACAGTAATAAGTCTAAATTTCGAGTAATAATTGTAAACGTGTGTTAAATTTATTTAAAATGAAATTATCTATCACGCGTCAGTTCGGTCGCCCGTATATTCCAGATGACTCGCATAAATATGTTATTCAACACAGATATGCTATGGTCCTTTCTCTATCTAGAACAGCAAACCAAAATAATTAATAAAATTTTGTAATTGCTAGATTTGGTACCTGCGACATTTTTTGCAACATCTAGTCCTTATAAGTGTTTTATGTGGTATTGTGGTCCATACGGTTTGACGCCGTTGTTCTTTTGCTATGGGGTTTCGTTAACTATATATGTTGAGCGGGTAATTCAAAGACAGTTTAAGCCTTAAAACATAACGTTGCGAAAGTTATTGGCAAAATAGATGCCGAAAATATCACTAAAGTTTTTAAAAATTATACTCATAGAATGACTTACTGTAAGGGCAGCAGAAAGAGCCACATGAACGACATTGTTTTCCATTCTTAAATCTGAAACTCCAACCTAGGCCTTAGTGATTAAAATTAGGTAACTTATAAATAGTTATTTTCGTGTTGAATCACATTCAATAAATAAATAAATAAATGGGTGAAAAAAATAGTTTTACTATAATTTTTACCTTTAGCCTTTTTATCTGACAAACGAATCAAATTAATATATTCGCAAATAAATTTAAATATGATTTTGTTTTTTTTACATGAGTTCAACAAAAAGTTAAAATAACCATTTCCAAGTAAGTTATACAGATCATTTCATCCAAATAAAAAGCAGCCATCACCATAAAAATATGTATGGGTAGAATTCTGTTATTTTATAGATAACTTGCCACTTGCATAATATTACATAGCAATGCAATTTGCATTTTGTGCTTTTTCCGCTGCATATTTTATGTAAAATTTACAAATCATAAAGTTTTTATATTTTACAGCAAATTCATATTTTATTATGTAAAAATATAATAAAATTGAAAATTTAAACAGATCATGTAAATGATTTAGAATATGCTTGCAAATACTAATATAAACTTGTACGCGACTGTTCATGATGCAAATCAAAACTAAATAATAAAATAGAAATCGTAATAAAATCTTAAGTCAACTGTTACAAATCGTATGTACATGTCAAACAAATATACATACAGTAATAATATTTTGGTTTTCAAATAGTTTGCAACGTCACATCGCTTGCAACGAATGCACAAAACATATATAAAATGAACCAAATATGTTTACAAAAAATATTATTTTTTATTGTAATATTTACAATAAAATTCAATAGTGTAGTCAAAAAATATGTCAATAAACTTTTCCGACGTTTGTAAACGGGTGTATGATATATAAATATAGAACCCCGCGTGCCAAATTTCAAAACTATTTACAAATACACAAAGCAAACAAATAAAAACTATAAAATCAATGAACGTTATATAGAGGGGGGCTTAGTACTAGGAATTCTGTTTATTTCTATTTACATTTAAGCTTTCAGTAAAAGATCAATATTGTTTTGCTAGTTTTCGAAATAAAAGCTCTCTTTACGATTTTAACTACAAAATATATATAGCTAGTTAGATGGAAAATCGATAATTGAAAATATTTTTCTTGCTTTTAAATTAAAAATAAAACAATCAAATTGAGTTTTGTGTTTTTTGCGTCGTACTCCTTTTTCCTTGTACCACCCGATTTTCAATTTTTCAATCATTTCAATTCCACATCATGAACAAAATGTGCTGATAAAATGAGAAAATCTCATATACAAGTACGATACAAATTGTGCTTTATTAATAAAACAAACATTCTTTTTGGATTAAGGTCGAAATCGCCCACAAAGTAATTATTACCATTATTTTCGGTATTTGTAAGTACCGAACAAAAATTGATGTTTCTTTTTAGTTTTATCGGAAAATACAGCTTCAATACAATTTTCAATTTATTTTTGGCATAGATTTGCTTTTTGTTTTGTTAAGTTATTTTTAATAGAGCTGTTGAAGCTTTTTTTACATACATATAATCTGGTGCAACTTTTTAGTATTTCTTTTATTTTTTTATTATTGTTTAAAAATAGAAAACTTTTATTTTGCAGCAGGAGATGAAAACCAATCCTGTTTTTAATGTTATTTTTTATTCAGAATATAAATTGTTAATAATAAGCTTTTGTAAGGTGTGAATATAGATTATGTGGGAGTAAGTTGGTCACTATACATTTTTAACTTGTTAAAGTTAATTTATTCAATCCAACATTATTTGTGTATAAAGGTGTATAGCAGTCCAAGAGTATTATATTTGAGTATAAAGATGGATGGTTGAAAACACAAATTTAAGTTGGTAATTCAGGATTCAATAACCACTAAAAACTAGCAGAAACTTAGTAGAAAAATCGGTGTGATGCACACACTATCAGCTAGTTGGAAACATATTTTCTAGGATTATAATTTGAATTATCTAATATGTTCAGAAACAGAACCTCAAAATATATTCGATCAGGCTTGAACTACGCGTAGTTGCCGACGCGTATTCGATGTTATCGATAAGTTGGCGATGATATCGACAAGTTGTCGCTGCGGTCAAATAAAAACTAGTAGATGACGTGAAATGCCCATATCCGATTTTTTTAAATTAATTTATTTTCAATTTTAATATAATTAAAATAATGCAATCAACAAAATGGGAATAAATATCACTTTTACAACAAAAAAAAAACTTTGCCACTGATTCAATTAAACTTTCAAAGTTTCAGTTGGCTGGTTAATAATAATTCAGTAATTATTGATTTAAATTTGCTTATATTATTTTCATAGCCAAGTTCAGGTGGTAGCTTATCGAAAGTTTGAGGCATCTGAATAAAACATTGCTATCACAGATCTTTGTTTTAAAAAGCTCTGTTCTATAGGACACTCGCTTTGTTGGGTATTTATGAATATCTGATATTTGAACAAATACGAAATTGTGTTTGATAAAATTAAGTTTATTTATTTTATGTGCAACCACAAGCAAATTTCTATCATTTATAGTTTTAAATGACAAAAATTCAGTAAATAATAAATTAGTGTTAATTAAGTTAAGTTTAAATTTAATGAAATTTTGAAATGTTTAATTAAAATCGCGGTCGTCTCTAGTTAAATTTATATTAAATTCAACAGAAATGTCCAGACAAATTTTAATTACAATTTAAATTATAATTACACACGTGGGCATAATGAACGTAATTTTTTTTTGTCTGTAATAAAAAAAAACCCGCTCGCGAATTTCAGTGGAACTGATATCAAATGATCCCAAATTATTATTTTTCACAAAAGAGGCGCAAATGCGGTGTTCTGGAATTATAGCGGCTATTTTTTATTACAAAATGTTAAAATGTGTCGAACTACACTCTAAAAAGTGATTGTAAAATATCACGAAATAATCATCAAATCAATCAAATCACAATTGTGGTTATAAAATAAACCATAATATAGATTGAAATAATTCTAATGATCATGTAAAAATTGTTAACTCAGACGTAAATAAAATTAAAATTGATATTAATATTGCGGCCATTCAGGGCCGGCCCTCCCATAGAACAGTATGAACAGTTGGCCGAGGCGCAAACATTTCAGGGCGCCAATATATTAAAAAAAAAATTATTTTTTAGAAAATATTTAATTTTAAATTACATTTTACTATACTGCACAACTCTATTTAAATTTGCAGAATAGCTTTACAGTCATTACATTACCATATACACAAAAATATTTTCATTTTCAGCACAGAATTTTAACGTTGTTCATAGTTCATATGTAAAGAAAAAATATCAATAAAAATTCCCCAATATATATGTTTAAAATGTTGTAACTTTTTATTCACTTCACCGATTTTAATGTTTTGTATGTCAAAGTGCAAATTAAAATGTCACCTTTCAAACGCAAACAAGGTTGCTCGATACGATCAATGTTTACTGGGATATATGAATGTAAAGCGATCTACCCCAAAAAAGACCACGAAATTTTTCTCCTACCCTTTATTTATGCGAACCGTAATTTACACCAATATAAATGTATTAAAATGTTAACTCGCACAATTTTCCTTAAAACGAATATAAAGTTTACGTTATATTATTTATCCATAGATCATCGTTTTTTATTTTTAATACAATTTTCATTAAGAATTTTTCCTTTTCCACGTAGGTACGTGTGAAGCGCTCAAATGCGCTTCTATTATGTATGTGTGTAAAAATATTTATTGCTCATAATGCAGAAATGCTTTATAGTATGCGACCAAACCAAAAACAAGTGGACGGCGGGCCATTTACCCACCATTTTATATAGTAGTTAATTATTCTGAAATGAACCCAGTTTCAGACATCTAAGTAGTCAATAGTAACTAAGTTGTTAGTTCAATGAAATAGAATGTAAAACAACTAGCTTTTGCTAGTGACATAATTGTTTTCAACATTTATTATAACTATATAAATTAATAAATCATAATCCTCAGCTGTTTATCTACTATTTCGAATAACAACATAATCGAATGATTAATATTTTATTAAATAATAACTAAAATAAAATCAATATAACGCAATAATCGTAAAGATTGGTATTAACTAATTCAACCCGGACAAAAACTAATTTAAATGCAAAGAAAAATTAAAGTATCCATTGAAGGTAAGTTGTAAATTTTTGAATTTAGTGAAAGTGAATAACACAAGAATGGCATTAGGAAATCTGGAACATTGGCCCCTTAACAGGCGTTTCTATTCTAATTACTCCTCATCGGCGATATAATAAATTGCGAAAGTAGGCGTTAATTTAGGTATATATCTTTTCATTAGTCGTAGAATACTGCAAAAAAAGATTTATTATTCAGAAAATTGAACCTACATTAATATGTGGAAAAAATTCTTGGTGGGTGGTTTATGAATTCAAAAGTTGTTTTAATGAACAACTTATGCCGTTTGCCTTGACTAAATAAATATTGAAGCTTCTGCTATTGTTCAGCACGCGACCGATCCAATTCAATTTAGGTACACAGAAACTTCTAGTTTGAATTTAGTTTAGTCAATGTAGTCGATTAGGGCATACACAGCATTAATGTAAAACAAAAATTTAGCTTTCAAGTGAATGTGTAAAATGCTTCGGACTTAGAATAACTTCAATGTTTGGCTGGCGCATGGCAGAGAGAAACAATTTAACAATAGCTGCATTTCATGACACCACCATGATCCAGATCATGACATCATTTACATGTTAAACAACAACAACACGATCAAGTGTTGTTGTTGTTTCACATGTAAATGATGTCATCATCTGGATCATGGTGGTGCCATGAAATGCAGCTAATGTACCCCAACAAAGTCAAACAATCGTTGTTTTGGTTAGTAAATGGAAGGAAATAAATTCATCCTCCGGGCATAAATTCATCCTCCTCATCCAGTAGCAATATGCCTCTTTCAGCTGCCCTGGAATCTGGCTTGGTTTCAATGAACTAATCATTTGCTCATTAATCCGAAATTTAATTGATTGTGTACCTTAGAAATAAGGCGGCTAAATCCCTACTATGTTGTCAAATAACTTTTGCTTACTACCATTTGCAAATAACTCTAGGAAATTTTGCAAACAGCTTTGCATAAAAAAGCAAACACCAATCAAACAATTAGCATAAAACCAGTTTAAAACAAGAAACAAATATTATCTATACGTATTTTTCTATGATGAGAAGTAACTGATTGTTGTGTATTCCACCAATTATTTTAGATAAAAACTTAAGTATAGGAGAACTGGTATAACTAAAAATTAGTACATATATGTAATGTACATACTTATATCTTCGATGAATAGGCCATAATTTTGTTTTATTTCAAAATATAGGTTAACTGTTTTTTTATTGTTTCACTGCAGAGTTCATCGAACTTTACGCAGATATTTAATATTTTACAGAAATACTTTTTTATTTAATTATTATAAACAAATCATGAGAACTTATAACCACTTAAGTGACGGCTTTTGTGAGAAAGTGTGTCCATAAATTGTTAGGTTTTTTTTAAATTTCTTTAGAAAATAATTACCAAGTAATCTGAATACAAAATTTTTATTTTTCAATTATTGTTTCAATACAAGCTATGCGCGAGCAAGACTTGGGCAAATCAAAACACAATCGAACTACGCGTCCGAGTCACGCTCGGGCAAACCACTAAAGTGGTTATAGATGCAGTTTAGCAAATATTCTAGTGCCCCACTCCATATTGGGTTTAAATACACTATATGTGAATATATGGATGATATGTAGATCATACTGAGGATTGGTTTGGGTAAATTGTTTCGCGTTATTTTTATCGCAAATATATATAGTATAATGCATTTCTTTAATTTATCTATATGTAAATTCCATTTAAAGCTGGAGTCAATTACAAGCCTCAAATATGAATATGTTGTTGCTCTTTATGATTAATAAGAAAATTATTAATTTTAGTATTCAATTTCAGGAAATCTCTATAGATACATCCAAAATATATATATTTTTTCCTTAGGTACTGTGATTTAATGAAGCAATTATTGAAGACCAGTATCATCATTAACCTCGATTAAACCGATACTAAACTTTTATCCTTCCTTGCAGTAGATCAAAATTGAATCGTCTCGTGCCGTAGGATCGCTATGTGTTTGACACACATTTTTTGATTATCATTTATATGCAAATAATAATATAACAACCGAGACCGACTAAAGCATCTCTGCATTATGATGTATTGCTCATTTTTACACGTTTTTACAACCATAATAGAAGCGCATTTGTCTTCACACATATTTAACTCTACTATCAACAATCAATAAATATAGGTACCTACGTGGAAAAAGAAGAATTCTCAATGAAAATTGTATTAAAAATAAAAAACGATGATCTATGATAAATAATATAACGTATACTTTATATTCGTTATTGTGCGAGTTAACATTTTAATACATTATATTCCTGTAAATTATGGTTCGCATAAATATAAAATGGGAAACGAAGGACGAAAAGTGAAAACTATATGAAATCAGTGCTGACATGTTCTACCATCACATTTTCGATACTTTATCGAAGATTATGTCTCGCTTTCCTAAACTAAAATGGACAACTGTTTCATTTATGAATTGTTTCTTTCCTATTGCTATTACAACCTACTAGTAAAAATGCGAACAAATTGTCTTTCTCTAATTTCGTTCAAGTATCGAAAACAAATTATTTCGTGATACAAATGGAGTAGAATATCACAATTTTTCAATCTAGCAACCTGGTAAATGATATAAAATGTGAAATAGTGTCACATTTTATTCTAAAGAAGCGAGACATAATCTTCGATAAAGTATCGAAAATGTGATGGTAGAACATGTCAGCACCTGAGTATCGATTTTGTCTCGTGAGTTACTTATTTAAAATGAGTGAAGCAAAAAAAAAATCGAATACGTACACAGTGTATAATACACAATTGTGTCTTTGTATTTGTATTTTTCTTTTGTTCGTATTTGTGTCATTTGTATGATGAACAGTACCAAAATAACGCGTTCCGGGCGAATCGGTTTAATTTTTACGGTGCTTACTTCCTTTTCTCAGCACATTACGTCTGCTTTCGAGCTGTGGAGTGTCATTATTTAACATGCCAATATATTTTATATTATCTATTATCATAAATTAATTTTACATCTAATAATAAAATTTTATAGGTAAATTTATTTTAAATTTAATAAATTTTAGAAATTATAATAAAATCGAAAATACATAAACAACGCAAAAATATGGCGTTAACCCTTTGAGTGCCAAAAAGCGCAATCGTGTTCCTCAATACACTAGCCAAAATCATGTTTGCACTGAAAGAGTTAATATGAATAAACAAAAAAAGAATGCCACGTGACTTGCATATGCAGAAAAACAATCATACGCATGACACTACCACAAATACATATGCTACTACTATATCATTCCGGTTACACTCATTTCGTTTCACACATTTCGGGACAAAATTGGTATACAGGCTCCCCAAATTAAAGAAGGCTGACTTAAAAATGGTGTTTTCCGGACTTAAAACCACCGTTTTTATTTCATTTTAAAATTGACTTAAAATCTGTAATGAAAATGAAATAAAAAAAAACCTGATTCATTAATGCATATCATAAGCCATTTTGAAAATGATTTGAGAAGTGTATTTATAAGAAGCATAAAATGGATATTTATAAATGGCATAAAAGTCCACTTATAGCGCATACATTTCTATGTCTATCAAAAATAAATGTAAATTTTATGTTTATAATGTAAAATAAAATATGCCTATTTTAAGTCATTTTGAAAATGAATTATAAAATGTATTTGTAAAATGACTTAAAGTATGCCTTCCTTGTGTCATTTTTAAATTAAATTTGTTTTTGTAAAACACCTTTGTTAAGTCAGAAAATTTGTTATATATATGACTTAAAAAAGGTTCTATTTTTTCATATAAAAACATATTTTTTAATTATATGTGTATATAAACGAACTGAATTTATATTACATTTATTTTCCACAAAAGATGTTATTTATAAGTTTACTTTTTTTTATTTTAAAGAACTTAAATTATATTAACAAAAAGTTTAATAAATTTTTAAAAAACAATTAACATAATAAAATTAATAACATTAAAAAATTTGTAGTTTTTGTCTTTTATGTGAAAATATTTTAATATTTTGATATATTATATACCGGTTTCGAACAATACGTTCTTCTTCAGTATTATTTAACTAATGAATTTTTGATTAGAAAAGCTGAAGTATCATGGCATTGGTATATAATGCGCGTCATAATCGTAATATCATTTCGTATATTTTGTTTGTTTTTGTATTAACCTTTTCGTTTAGTAATAGTGGACTGTTTCGTACCTTATATATTTCATACTCTTCATTTCTATCCATTGTATCACTCTTTCTCATTCTGCGTATTTCCTGTAAATTTGTTCCTATATCTGTGTATGTATGATTCTCCATATTTAGGTGTAGTGCGTAGTTTGACTTGGTATTTGATCTTTGTTGTATGTGATTTACCTCCTGTGTGTGTTCCCTAAATCTTTGCGCAAAATTTCTGCCTGTTTGTCCAATATAAAATTTTTGGCAGTTGTCGCAGGTTAATTTATATATCCCACTATCTAGTTTGTTGTTTGTTGATATTTTTAATTGTTGTTGTAAATTGTTATCGGTTTTATGTGCTGTTGTGTATCCGTATCTGTTTAATATCTTCTTCACTATGTTGCTGGTGGTGTCATTGTAAATAACGGATATATATTTTTTTTTTTTTATTTTTTATTTTTTTTTTTTTTTAAAGGACTAAAATACAATGCCAAACCAAAAAACGACACTACACATACGAAGAAAATATTACTAAATATAGAAAATGCTATATTGAAAACCGAGGTCGAACACCAAGATGAAATCAGAACCCTTCTAATAGATGAAATAAAGAAAAAACATAACATACCATCCCAATGTAAACAAGACACCGATACACAGGTTATCAAGAACAAAATAAAAGACAACGAGGCGCAAATTATAAAAGCTGACAAAGGCAACACCATTATAATTATTCAAAATTCAGTTTACAACACTGAAATTACGGAATATATAAGCAACAACGACATCATACAACTCAATAGCGATCCCACAAAAACTTATCAAAAAATTATAAATCAAATTATAAACAAATCAACACACATCCTCAATAAACACCAAATTTATCAATACAAAATTATTAAAGCTGCAGCACCAAAACTAACTGGACTACCGAAGATCCATAAACCTGACATACCAATACACCCCTTAATAATCTACACAACATCACCTTCATATAAAATTGCGCAATTCTTAAACAAATGGCTCACACAACACATAAAATTGGAACAAAACTTATCAGTGAGGAATAACTTAGAATTGGTAGATAAAATCAAATCAATAAATATCCCAAACGGAGCAAAATTGGCATCCTTTGATGTTACAAACATGAACACAAACATCCCCGTATCGGACACAATTTAAATAACCGAAAATCTATTAAACAAAAACCATATAGACCCTATAAAAATTTCTGAAGCCATAGAATTACTACAAGCAATAACCCTTCAAAATTATTTCACTCACAACAACTCTATATTCAGTCAGAAGGATGGATTACCAATGGGGAACCCTTTATCAGGAACATTGGCAAACATATATTTAAACCACATTGAGCAAACACACATCTTTAACAACAAAAACAAATTTTACAAGAACATTATATACTGGCACAGATATGTAGACGACATCCTCATCTTGTTCAATGGAACACACAGACAATTAAACATGTTACATCAGTATATAAACAAAATACATAAAAATATTAAATTCACTCTGGAAATAGAAACCGATAGACGCATACATTTCTTTGATCTAACCATCGAAAACTACAACCATCAACACAAATTCAAAATATATAGAAAAGAGACACAAACAAATCATACAATACATAACACGTCGAACCATCCTTTTCAACACAAACTTTCCGCATTCAACCTTATGTTAAACCGACTAAACCTTATACCGATGTCCAACACAGATTATGCCAATGAACTAAATATTATAGAACACATCGCAATAGACAACGGTTATATGAAGGAATTGATTCATCGGTTAAATTATAAAATTAAAAATAAGATAAACCAACGACACCTAACAACACTACGCGTAGATGAAGTAAATCCCAAAAAATATTTATCCGTTATTTACAATGACACCACCAGCAACATAGTGAAGAAGATATTAAACAGATACGGATACACAACAGCACATAAAACCGATAACAATTTACAACAACAATTAAAAATATCAACAAACAACAAACTAGATAGTGGGATATATAAATTAACCTGCGACAACTGCCAAAAATTTTATATTGGACAAACAGGCAGAAATTTTGCGCAAAGATTTAGGGAACACACACAGGAGGTAAATCACATACAACAAAGATCAAATACCAAGTCAAACTACGCACTACACCTAAATATGGAGAATCATACATACACAGATATAGGAACAAATTTACAGGTCATACGCAGAATGAGAAAGAGTGATACAATGGATAGAAATGAAGAGTATGAAATATATAAGGTACGAAACAGTCCACTATTACTAAACGAAAAGGTTAATACAAAAACAAACAAAATATACGAAATGATATTACGATTATGACGCGCATTATATACCAATGCAATGATACTTCAGCTTTTCTAATCAAAAATTCACTAGTTAAATAACACTGAAGAAGAACGTATTGTTCGAAACCGGTATATAATATATCAAAATATTAAAATATTATCACATAAAAGACAAAAACTACAAATTTTTTAATGTTATTAATTTTATTATGTTAATTGTTTTTTAAAAATTTATTAAACTTTTTGTTAATATAATTTAAGTTCTTTAAAATAAAAAAAAGTAAACTTATAAATAACATCTTTTGTGGAAAATAAATGTAATATAAATTCAGTTCGTTTATATACACATATAATAAAAAAAAGATAAAAGATCGCAACAAAAAAATAAAAAAAAAAAATAAAAAAAAAAAAAATGTATCGCCATTTTTATAACAAATATATTTTTTAAGTCTACCTTTTTAATTTCGGCCTTTTTCAATTCAGGAAGCCATAAAATATGTCTGAGTAATTCATAAAAAATTTAAACTACATATCCACATACAACACAACCATACTTGAATATATATAGAAACAAGAAACTACATGCAGCAACATTATAGAAAAAAGAATTATTTATCTATTTTACGAAATTTATTTAAAACCAATTTTTCTCTGGACATGTATAGCGCACATGGCCAATCTCCACGTGCTTAACTACCCGTGTGTGATATACATGCATATTTTATTTTTAAATAAATATTCATTATCCATACTACATACACACAAAACAACTAAACCGTGAATAAGAGAGCTCGTTTTTAATAAGCCGATAGTATGATCATCGTGTTGTTTTGTTATTGTTTCCTTCATTCATAAAGTTTTATTACTATGTGTATGTAGTTTAGGTGGGGAAAAAATACGAACGATTTTTTTAGGTTGTTTCTGCTATGTATATATAGATGGCAAGGTTATGGGATACCTCGATTACATTACAAAAATTAATGTAATATGACAAGTGGCGCCACAGTATTCGACCAAACTTTCTTTCGCAATAATTCGTCTGTAATATATTACGTTTGTGCATGGAGGCTTAGCTAATTTAACTATGAAAGAACGAAGTGGCACGTACTTTTGAAACAAAAAAAACAAATTCGTTCAACAATTCTAGTTGAGCATCAACATCACTCAAACCATAAATGTCTTGCAAGCACAAGCCACGCATTCATTAAATAAGCTAACCACATCAATGTTCTTATAATCCCTATACCTTATAAGTTCACCAGTATTGCCTAAAAAAGTATTGTATGTCCAAAACAATATGTCATGATCAAGAAACCCTACACCGATTTGATTAAAAAAAATGGATTTTCTAATTATTAGAAATTACAAGATCCAGCAAAGATACGGAATTATCATAGAAATATGTAGGCTCATTATTGAACAACTCTAAAGAATATGATTTCAATAAGCTTAATAACTTCGAAGTATTTTTCTTAGAATCATGCAACATGTTATAATTAAAATCGCCACATATAACGATATCGCTATACTTAGTTGAATATTTTTCCAAAACATCATTAAGCTCAGTAAGAAATTTTCTGTGAGGTGGTTTATATATGAGAACAATTAGTGTTTTAGATGAATTGGTTATAACCTCAAAAGCAGGATTTCTAAGTTTGGTTTAAATGTACTGCTCTTGTATATGTGTAGTTTAGAATCAAAAACAATCTATTCCACTTTTTTAAATAAATCAGTTAGTACTTGATTTTGCTTTCTTTTGTTGAACTTGATTTAACTATATAAATAAACTTTTGCAAAATGGCTGTATTTCCGAGAAAATTGACTTAAAAGTATTCATTACGATTCAAACAAGACCTATTCCAATACAACTTCACAAACAAAACAATACTATTCCAATAAAATTCCCAATCAAAAATCATCTATTCCAATAAGAAAAATGTAACTAAAAAACAAAAAACATCTATTCCAAATTTGGCGCGAAATTATAATACGTCAAAATATTAACCTTAATACATCAGTTGAACTCTTATTGATCATAGTAAAGTGGTTCGGTGTTTCAAAAGTTCCTGCGTTTTCTAGTAAGTGGCAAACTATCTTATTAAAAATAATACTGATAGTGAATTTTAACTTATTGTGTATGTTGTGTAGAAAATGGACTCATATGTATCGCCCGTTATTACTGACCACCCTCGTAAAAGAAAGGTCAAAATTAAAAATAGATAAGATCTTTGGCGAAAATTGAAAAGTAAGTTATTCTGGTAAAGAACTCGGTAACGATTTAATTAAATTTATTTACAGATACAAAAGAAAGGATATGCCGGAAATGCCGAAATGCAGCCACAGTGCGGTCATCCTCTTTAAATGCAATTTAATAAGAACGTATGATGCGTTGGAGTTTTCTAACTCATTTTATTGTGATAAATCGAAGGCAGCGCAAGATACGTTTAAACTTAAACATTGTATAATTTCAAAACCCAAACGAACTGATCGCAATGCAAAACAAGGAGCCCGAAAAGGGTTTTCGGTTGATTATATTCTACGTTCTAAAGAATCACTTAAAGTAAGCCAAAATACGTTTTTAAATATACTGAGAGTATCAAAGAGCCGTGTTCGATATATATGCAAGGCGCATTTTGAGACAAGTAAGGGTCCGGTGGAACGACGAGGCGGCGATCGCAAATCTCGTAAATACGAAGTAAAAAACAAAGCGTTATCGATTTTATTAACAAATACAAAACAATTGATACGCACTATTGTAGCAACCAAATTTATCGATAAATATTGTCGATGATATTTGGCTGGTGACCTGTCCATCAATAAAATGTGGCTTCAATTTAAAAAGGAAAATCCCGAAACGGAAATCAAACTCAACTATTTGAGATTTGTTTTCAATACTAATTTTAATTTGGGATTCAAATCCCCTGCCACCGATATGTATTCAACGTGTCTTCGATTCAAAGAGCAGCTCAAAGTTGAAACCGATATGCAAAAGAAGAAAGCTGATGGATTATTATCCATATCGTTTGATTGTCAAAAGAACATGACGCTACCGAAAGTTGCCGATCAAGCTGCGTATTACAGTCGTCAGCTTTATTTTTATTTATTTGGAATGGTTGTTGGCACCGGGCACTAACCTTTAACTCCCCATAATGTTTTCTAGTACTATTGGACGGAAAATTGTTTGGCTAAAGGATCGAACAAGATCGCGTCAGCAGTTTATCATAGACTTTGTAATTTAGAATTGAACAAAATACACACGGTTCGTTTAGTGGCTGATGGATGCGGCGGCCAAAAAAAAAATTCTACCATGGTTGGAATGTGTCAATACTGGTTGTTAAAAGTTGCACCCAGAAACGTGTTATCCGTTGAGTTAATTTTCCCAGTGCCAGGACATTCTTATATTCCACCTGATAATTTTCGCCCAAAATGAGAAGCAAGTTCGATCAAAAGAAACTATTATAGATGTCGACGAATATTTAGAAATATATAAGGAACGGGGAACAATAATAAATCTGGGAAGTAATGAGTGCCCTGCTTTCGATTTTAAAACCGAAATTAATAAAATACTAAAGCCGCCATCGAATTGGCATTTTAAGTTTAACGAATCTTAAAGATTTATTTTAACTACTACTCAGAACAACACGGTTGTTCAAATTCGAGGTGAACCTTTTTTTCAAATCAGATATCGAAGGTTCTAAGACAAATAATAAACGAGGTGAAAATATCGCTAATTTGAAATTTATAAGACTGACCAATGGCATTAAAGTAAAAGAGGCTAAACTATAAACGATGTAGATAATTTGCTCCGAAAACATTTTGGTCCTGGATGGCGAGAAAACGGCATTTTGAATTTTTATAAAACTGTCATAGATGATAATCAACATCAGATGGAAGAAGAGTATGAAAACACGGATAGCTGTACTAACCACGTAGAGCAAGATGTCCTAAGAATTTAAGATTTAAGAATATTTTAGCAATTGAATTGAATTCAATACTTTCATTTTGTGATTAATTGTGATTTTTATTTTTATAATATTGAATTTTTTATTATTTATCATATTTATTTTACTTTTTATTTTATTTTATATTTTATTTTAAGCCAATAATAAAAAATTTAAATCAAAAAATGTTTTTATCTCTAGTTAAACATTTTAATTTCAAAATAGGTCCATTTCGAGATATAACTATCAAAACCTACCTATTCCAGTACAACGAGAATCAAAATAAATCTATTCCATTCTGTAACTTTCAAAGTAATTCTATTTCATAATTGTTTTTAAAATAAAAGCTTAATTTGGATAGTGACGTAGATTTATTGATGTAATATATGGAAAAATAGGGCTAAAGAAACTACCTAGCGAAATAATAAAAATTAGGCTTTTTAAAATAATTTAAAAATAACAAGTTTTTCCAATTATCTCGAAAACTTGAAAAACGGAATAGATCGTTTTTGATTCTAATCTACACATATAACCTTAGATTTTTGACCACATCTGATATACATACACAACCCCCCCCCCCCCCACATACAAATTGTATCCATCCAGATATATAGAAGAATTGTAGTTATGGTCTCTTAACCAAGTTTCGGACACACATGTAATATCCAAATTTACGTCATCAAATAATAATTTAAGTTGATCCATTTTTCTCACGATGCTCCGAGCACTCAAATAGCAAAGTTTAAGGCCTGGCCTTTTATTAATAGCGTACTTAAGAACAATGTTAGACGTTGTTATGTTGGGGGTAATGGCTATATTAGAATTCGTCATCGCTGACACAGCCCGACATATGCAAGTCTACGGAAATCGTCGAATCTAAAAAATAAAAAGAAAAACCAGGTATTAGACATCGTAAATGCAATAAAAATGAAAAATAATAGTGGTACAAATTATAAAAATAATAATAATAATAATAATAATAATAAGAAGAAGAAGAAGAAAGAAGCAAGGAAAAATCAATAATTAAAACTATTATAAATGAAAATAAAATTAGCTTTAAGAGCTTCACACATATTATAATCAAAAACATATTGTAAACAATAACTTAAAATGAGTTCAGCTGAAGTTATATATCAAAACCAAATAAAAAAATACTTGAAACTGTGTTGAATTAATTTGTAGAGTTGGTACTACGTAACAATCTTGCACCTGAAGGTTGTACTAGGCCTATTTCATTGGCAGCCGGTGATGAATTACCCGCACTAGAAGCAACTACTTTACCGCGTTTAGCCTTATGGCCTTTATTTATATTGCTGCCCAAAGCAGGTGACGCACTACTAGTTGCTACATCGTTCACCGAATTTGCAGGTGGTTCAATGACCTTACTAATCGCTGCATCATTTTTGTTAATATTATGATTATTGCCATCAGCAATAACATTGCCGTCAGATACAAGTTGTAATTTAATTAAATATACAATAATGTATACTAAACCAGACTTTGTGAAGGCCTTATAAATTTTATTGTTTAATTGTAATTGTGTAGCACGATTAAATATAATTAAATTACGTTTTGTCAACCCATCATTGCAGTAGATTCTTGATTCAAGTTCAAGCCCAATGTCATTCAATTTAAGATACCGTAACCCTTGTATTTCTTGAAAAATTCGCTTTTAGTTTGTCTATTATTCATTTGGACAAATAACGTTTGCTTTTTTGACTGCGATCCTTTATTTTGTTGTTGCGTGGATTTAAAGTTGGAGGTAACACGACATTCATTCAAGTTGTTGAAATTGGTTGAATCAAATTGTAGAACCTCACAGATCTCTTTAAAAATCTGCAATGGGGATTTAGATGTAATCCGAGGAATTCCACTTATCACGATATCACAGGAGACACTTTCTCTTTCCAAGAAATCAACTCGATTATCCAGGAGATCAATTTTGTTAGCTATGTCCGCAATGTTATCAAACACAATTTTAATTTCACTAGAGATTTCTGATTTTATAACACTTAACTGTTTTAGTATATCATTTTTAGATATGGAAATATTATTTTCAATGAGTTCAAACTTTGCATTAAATGAATTAAGCACCTCATTAAATTTATCACAATTAGCCATCGCCATTACCAAAATGCAAATGAAACTTAAATGTAATATTGACGACTTATATAATATTTCACTAAAATTATAGCACAAGAAATATATATGGCAATTTAAATTAATTCAGGCACAATTATTATATAATTATTTAATTTTGATTTTAATTATTCAACTTCAGCACAAAATTGTACGTCTTACTCAGTCGCCACCATGATGAAATGTTCATCGTTAGTATTCTTTGGTGAGAGGAAAATTCCACGGGCTTTTACTAGTCAATTATGGCGTAACCTAGCATTTGGGCAATCTGATTATTGATTTCAGTTTCGGTTGATTCAGGCAAACAATATTGCTTAATGTATATAGGATGTTGATTAGGTTCTACTCGAATTTTGTGACGCGTAACATTGGTTGCGGTAAGTTTATCGCCCGGCAAATAAAATATCATATTTATTCTTTTCCTTCGCGTTAAAGTGATCTAGACTAAGCGATGATTGAATTATTTCCAACCGAATACTAATATTATTGGACCATGATCGTCAATAAAAAACTTTAAATTTTAATAAATTTTGTAGCGATAACTCAAAATTTTCTATTTTCATGTCGTAATCGTTGGTATTAACAAGACTTAGATTAGTTAAATTATTATTATTTTTAGAATTTACAATTGAGTTGGCATTATGAACTCCACTTAAAATTTCACAAAACAAAAAAAATCTGTGTTATTTGGAATATTTAGATGAATTGTAAATATTTTTTCAGTTCTAGCTGGCAATGATGCATAAGAATTCGTAGTATGTTTTAATACAATTATTTCGTTTTTGGTTTAATTTTATTACTTTAGAAATAGTGTGGTTTTTCGATCTATATGAGACACATTCATGGTATAAGAAATACGGGTGTTGGCCACAACATTTTCGACACTCCATTTTTATTTTTTGCCTCCATAATAAAATCTGGTGTAAATTTATTATAATAAAATGAAGTAACACGTTTCTAATTCTAATTCAAATATTTTACTTAAGAACAAATCTAAATAATTTACGTTTATATATCATATATACGTTAGGTAAATTATGGTATGTTCCTAACGTATACATATCATCCGTCATAGGATGGTACAAGTTAAAAAATATATAAAAAGTTAATTTGAAATACCGTTTAAAATGTGCAAAATACAACTTAAAACTATTTTATAAATTAATAATTATTTTCTAAAGTAACGCTAAAAAATTCCAGTCAATACAATGTTCAAGTTCAATTTACCAGTAATTTTCACATTTAACCAAAATTTATAATAAAAGCACCAAAGCAATAAAATAATGTTCAACCGCCTTAAATCAATAAAACCATTTTCGCCGAACTAAATAGCAACATGTCCTCCTTTTTAATAAAAACACCAAACAACGTTGTAAAAAAAGCACTTTGCTGGCTTGTGTTTATTCACTAGTAATGTATAGAAATTTTAATTTAATTGAAAAACTTTTTATTTCTTTTGTTGTTGTTATTATTGTTGTTGTTACATCCTTAAAATAAAATAAGGAATTCAAACTTACATTCTTTTCCACTAGATAGATATACATGTATATACACTGAGATATTTAAGTAGCTGCAAACAATAAAATAATAATTCAATTTTCACATTAATTTTAATTCAATGCTATACTCTAAATAAATGGTGGAACCTTTTTTGTTGTGCTCATTGTGCTTTTCTTAAAAAAAATATAATTGTAGATATAATAGTATTATTGTTAATTTAATAATTTCTGTTCCAGATTTTGTCCAACCAAAACTAATTATCCTTTATAATTAGCTTTTTTATTTTATTTATTATTTTATTTTTAACAACAACATAATTTTGACCATACTCGAAGAATATAAATTTTCAGTCTAAGAAGCTTAAATGCAATCATATAATTTTTGATGAGCTTTTTATTTGGTTCGTTCTTGCTCCAAACATAAACAACAAGAAATTTTATTATTTTAAAATTCTTAAAAACAAAACAGAACAAAATTATTTTAATGAGAAATAATTTTATTATAAATAAATTTTTTTTATGTTTAATTAGATAATTAAATTTAACATTTCGACTGTTTTGTGTTTTTCATTAGTTGTTTATTATTATTCCTAACAGAATGAAGTTGGCGTATTTTTAATGAAATGTAATAAATGGTTTTGTGTGTTTTTGCGTGGACAAACAGCGATTTTCTGGTACACACAATGTTGTACTGATTGTTTATACAAAATAATATTGTTACAAAAATTATATACAGAACAAAAAAAAAATTAAACAAATAAATAAATAATTGGAGTTTGTTTTACATTTTAAATATTAATAAATTCATTGTTATATTTTTTATATGTGGTTAAAATAAATTATAATAATTATAAATTGTATTTGTGGTCAAATCTGGAATAATACTGATAATAATAAATTATACGTAGGATCGAGGTTCATGACGTGATAGTAGTAGGTTATGCTCAACCAAACAGGCGGTTTAATGCAACACAAATTGGTGCTTGAAATTTACCGATAAATTTTAGAGAATCAAAAAATATCAGATTTTTACCCAAGAGTATATTATTTCTTAAAAATTATTCAAAATTATAAATATAAATTTATTGATTAATCAATAAATTGAAAGTCAGTTCGAACTAATTTTATTTGCAATTGAAAGTAATTTTCGCATTGTTTATGGTTCTTGGAATAACACTTAACGACTGTATTAATCATATTAATATTGGTAAGAGTACGGTACATAAATATTTTTGTACATAATTGGTACAAAGGGCGTGTCAGGGCAGCATCCTGAGAGAGTCTCAGATCGGGAAGATTTTTTACTAATTATCTGTTCTTTCAATTTTTTGTTAATGACATTCATTTTAGCTGTATAAACTCCCAAATAAATACGCAAAAATGCGATGGGAACACTACAAAACGAATATCGCGACATTTTTCAGTGTCAAGGTTAAACCAAAAATGCAAAATCAAGCATTCTTGTTATTAGCAAGTAAAACAATTATTGTAAAAATAAAATATTATGTTGATTTCGTTTGATATTTTCCTACTCTAAAAATAGTACCCTCATTTTATACCCCAATTTTGTATCAATGGACCAGAAATGAACTACAAAGCTATTAAATGTCAAAACAATATATTTTTTCACCATTTTTTTATGGCAACAACAAAAAATGAATTACTCGATCAAACAACCTGGAGTAGAGAAAATTACCCTTGGTTTAGCATAATATTACCCTTGTGGTATTATTTTCTTTCAATCGAACATTTTGACAGCAGTTGGGGTGCCATTTTTACCCTAAGTGTAACATTTTTCGTTCAATCGAAATCAAAATTAGTAAAAATAGTAAAATGGTTGAAAATGCTAAAGCTAACTTTTTAATACAGTCACATAAAACTATAATAGATATCAATCGATTATAATGAGTTAAATTTTAGATGTAGCCGTTTGGAGTCGTAGTAAATATTAATTAACAGAGGAAGGTTGGCATGGAATTTGTAGAGGTAGAATTCACCTACCTATAGGTAAACACCCAAATAGCTAATCGATTCTATGTGTCGAATTTTAGATAATAAAAGTCGTAGTAGATATTTATTAGCAGAGTTACTTCGAAAGCAATCGACAGGCACGTAACGATATCGAGTAATTTTGTACTCGATACTTTTTTAGCGATACTTTACTGGTATCGATACTATTTAATACGATACTAGTATTTATTTTTGGAGAGAAGTCTAGACAAACACATAAACACATAGACAAAAATTCAAAACCAAAATACTACATAATTATATACATAACACTCAGAATGAGATAGTATCATATTATTTCAAAGAATTTGAATTAAATAGAATGAATGAGAGCAGCTGTCAAGTGAGTCAAATTCGGAGGGTAAAAGAGAAAGCATATAAATCAACGGGTCGTGTTTAGAATTCTCTTCGATCAATATTAAAAACTACACAAATTCACAATTGTTTTTATTCCAATGTAGTACGCTTTAATTGTTTTTATTTCCAGTAAAAAATTGTACTTATAGTATTCCAAAATAAAAAGTAATTATGAAAAGAAAAAAACGTAGAATATGTACGTAGTAATAAAAAAATGCGACACTGGTAATATAACATATATTTACAAACACAAACACAAAATTAAAAACCCCACGCCGGCAACCAAAATTGTTTAATAGAGGAGCAGTACTATACAGTTGAAACTTTGTTTTTTTCCATATACAATTTGCTATTTCATTTGAGACACATCAGAACAGGATGGTTATATAAAAAAGCATATGGCTTACTCATATCTCAACATAAGAACCCAAATCAGCTATTTATTTATGGGCGCAGTGACAACCTGTGGTGACAAAATTAAGTCGTCACCACAGGTGTCACTGCGCACACAAATAAACAGCTGATTTGGGTTTTTATGTTGAGATATGAGTAAGCCATTTTTTTTTATATAAACATCCTGCTCTGACGTGTCTCAAATGAAATAGCAAATTTTATATGGGAAAAAACTTATATTCACCTCAACAGAATTTAATGCTATTTATTATTTTGTAAGCCTGAAATTTTATTCTACTTTGTTTTTTTTATCATATTCAGCCATTTTAGTACACACAATACGGAAAAAATTAACTTTAAAATTATACTTAAACCGAACGTATTAATATTTTTCATTTTCATTTTTCAAAGGAAAGAGACAACTATTGTAAAAAAGTATTGAATTTGAATTTGTTAGATAAGGAAGCACTTTTTCTTGTTTTTGAGGTAAATAGTACACCACTACAATATATAACATATTTCTGAAACCTTCATCATCAATCGACCTTGCATTGTAACTGCTATTTTTCGCGTTAAGGAATTCGAACCATTCCTCAATTCGAACACAACCCCATTATGGCAATTTCAACAATTCTCGAGCCTCGGTTTAAAACTATAAATTTTCAAGATGGCATGGCCTGTAATCGCGGTATTTCTTCTTTGAAGAGAATATTAAAAGCCTTTAATACTGCAACTGGAACATCGTCATCTGAATCAAATGAAGATGAACAGCCGGATTTTTCTCAATAAATAATATTAAATAAAACTTACTTTATTGCTTTGTTTTACAATGAATTACATCGAGCGCCTCTACAGAATATAAATAAATTATGTCGTAACTGCCAGTGTTCATATTTTTCTAAATAGTACTCGATACTTCATATGACATCGACATTTCTATTACCATACCGATACAGAGTACTAGTATCAATACTTCGGTTTCGATACCATATCCCTATCTGCATGACAACTATTCAACAACTGTTATTACAGGTTCACCAGCCACAGATCAGCGCAACAAAACATATTAACCTGAAGTTCCGACTTTTCAATTTGATCCAAAAATGTATCGTTATATTTTTTTAAATTCTTCAATGCATTCTTTACTGCACAATGATAGGAAACTTCGATGAATCAGAATATGGACGACTCTATAGGCAACAAAAATATAATTGAGGTGAAGATGCTATTAAAGTATTTTTACCAATTTTCAATTCCGGGAAAATGACGAACTAGACGGCTCATATCATGGTGAATGGAAAAACAATCGAATTGAACGTTTTTTTGAAACAAAACAATAAAACCTGTAACGTAAGTTTGCTATTCCATAAATTTCAATGGCGTCTAAAATTTGCTTGAGGGATTCTGCTCTCGGATATGTGAATCGTTCGATTTTTATTCAACTGTATGTTATTTCACAATTTTTTTTTTTTTTGTGCTAATCTCAGAGATGTGTAGCTGATTTCTTGTAATTTTTAATATTTTTTAATAATTAGAATCGACCATGTGCTTCTAAAGATATTGATAAAATATCGAGAACTATTTAAAATGATTTAACAAACAGCAAACATTTTAAATTATTACTGAACAAATTTTTTTTGCAGACTGTTAATTTCCTCACATGTTATAAAGAATATGTTTCAGGGTGAAAAGGAAGTCGACCACGTTACAGAAAAGGAAAAAATTAATAAAAATATTCTAATTTTAAACAACAGTCCGTCCGTATTGATTCTTAAATATCCCTAAATGTATGCAACTGGTTTGTTTCTTTAATGAGTACCATAATATCGTATAATTTTATTTAATTTTTTATAGTGCAATTTTTTTCGAGGCCATACAAAAAATTGTCGTGAAATGTTATACAGTACACATTATTTTAAATGGAAATTTCGTGATACTAATGTAGTATTACAAAACTAATTTACTATACTGTAACCGTTGCACTGTTACATGCAAAAGTTTGTTTTAAAATGGAATACCCGCGCATGATAAGTCAGTTGTTAATGTTCAATATTTTTGCCCGGTACTGTACATATATTATTTGTACCATAATGCCATAAAACACAGCTGAGCCGCAGTTTATTTGTATTGTTCTGAGTGGGGAGAAACAAGTTTAACATTGTTTTGCATTACCCCTAAATTGTCAATTGGATGGAAATAAAATTTATTGATCACTAGTATTGTGCCACCGGTCAAGAGAAAAAGTTAACACCAACTCTTGTCTTTCGTAAAGTAAAAGTTAAGTTCAAATAAAAAATAAAATAAAAACTTAAAATAGTTAGAAAAAGGGTGTAGTGCTGTGTAATTGTGAGTGTTCGGATAGAGATCTACAACGACGATCTACAAACCGAGATCAACCAATTATTTATTTCCATCCAACAAGACGCTTACCAAGGTAAATTATTTGTTGTTTCCGTTTTTTTATAAACCTCGTCATTAAAAGTAGAATTATTTTGCTTATTCCAACAATATAGTTTGTACCGGTAAATATTTTGTGGCAAGACCCGGTTGCTTGGTAAGCGCAATTTTTTATTATATTATATTTATTAAACACAATTGGAACGAAAACGATACACGGTTTATAATTATATCAAAGAGCCGTCTTTATAACGAAAGCCCTTACAAACATTATTCCGGGATCACGGCATATTACTCGTACGTGATAAAAAACATTATTACGGCAGATTACTCGTACGTGATAAAATAATAGTTAAACGTTCATGATGAATATGAAAGACACCGCTATCCATGTTGTTTGTGATATAAATACAAAGGTTACATGACGTCACTAACTAACGCTGAAGTTCCAGCGTTTCAATTGTAGTTATGTACCCGATATCTACCGCATATAACTTGGTTTAAGAACAATACTTAAATATATGTACATTATTTATTAATTTATATATTTATTAAAATTTATTTATTTACTTATTTTTTTTAAACAAACATATAAACTATTAAAATAATTTATGTTACTATATAAAAACACAAACGAAAACGATTACATATTAGGAGCCATGGTTCATTTCATAGTTAAAGACAAGATACAATTTATTTATTTACATTATATTACAAGAAAACTATATTATTAATTTCATAGTTATATTAAATGCTAAATTATACAATAACCAAATTTCATTAATTTACTACTCTGGTTCAGCTGTGTAGCTTTGCGAAACTTATTTATTTTTGTTGAAAATTGTTTTTCCCTTTTCTACTGAAGTATATTATGCGTGAAGATTTGTTTTTTCTTGTGTGTAAAGTGATAATAATAATGTGTAGCTAAATCTTATAAAAGCTAAGATGATTTGAGCTTCAACCACATAGGGGACTTCAATATTTTTTTTATTGATGTTTTATTAAAATGGAGGTGTGGGTTAATATGATCATGACCGTTAGATCAAAGGTCATGTTGCTTGGTTGTGTAGCGGACTGTGATAAGTTTTGTGCAATAACTGTGATGAGAAAACTGTGATAACATTGATAGCTAAAACATCGAACATTAAAATGTAACCTTTCTGTGATTTTTTTTTGTAAGTGGTCATTAATATAAATAATATGATTACTGTGTGTGTGTGTTCATTCAACAGAAGCAGCATATTTTTCAAGCTCTTGATGATTGGTGGAAAGATCCCACCCAAACGACTGCCACCTAGCCGGCGATCTGCTGCTCCATCATAAAATCGTCAAGAGATCTGTTAACGATTCACGGTACTCTAACAATTTTAAAACAAATCGCAAGCGAATCGTTACAATACATTATAGCTAATCTCGTGATATATTTGTTTTGTATGCATAAATCATAATTATATATATCCTCGATATATAATAGTGTTACCATATTCAACTATAATGATTTTTAGGGATATTTTTTTTCGGAATAAGTCCCCAGACTTCGTAAACGGAAAAAAATTTTAGCATTAATATTACAGGGATACAATTATTAATCAATTTTTATGTTTAACACTAATGTTTTAAAATTATAAAGGTTATTAGGCTTTTATTATCAATAAATTGCGAATGTTAACTGGTATAGAGCCTATTTATTTGAAATTAATATATTACAGCATCAATGTTTCACAAAGTTATGCTGTGCATCTTCAGGACGAAAACTAAAATATTTTAACAACAAATATGAAAACGATAAAAATTAACAATAAATGAGAAAAATTAAATTTAAAAAAAAAAATATAAAAACTTACAATTATATAAAGCAAAAATTATTTTTATAAAAAATATATATAATTTTTTTTTTTTAAAATTGAAAGGTCAAACTGTTATGAAAACAAATTTTCTTTACATTAGAAAAGATGGTTTGATTTTATTCAAAATCTAAACATATTTTATAGGAAAAGCTTAATTATAGAAAAAGAAAACGTCCTTGACATTATAAACGCATGACATACAAAAGATGGACAAATTCAATAAAAGATCCTTATAAATATAATACAACACAATACATATGGTGAAAAATTCTTCAACTCACAAATTCACTCTATGGAGCCGTAAGTCATGTTTTAATTTTATGGTTTTTATGTTTTGAATGTGTAGCCTTGATTGAAAAAAAAAAATATGAAATACTTAAATTTTTTTTATTGTTGTTGTTGTTAAAGATACAGGGTGTCAAAATTTGAAAAAAATGATAATCATGGTATTGTATTTATCGCAATGAAAAGAAAAATAATTGTCCGATAATTATGATTTTAGGCTCATTTTAAAGGTAGGTTAATAAGGATTTATAAAAAAATATAAAAATAGTATATCGTTTAATTCCTTCATCTTTTAATTTTCCGCTAAAATGTTCTTTTTAAATTTTCTCAAAAACCTATTTTTTTATTTTTTTTTTTTTTTTTTTATAGAATTCAACAATTAATATTTTACAACATATCAAAAAACTATAATGCCGTTATTTTTTGTTTTCTTGCAAAATTCGTTTTAGTAAGAGAAGTATTTCATTTTTATATGGAAGGCTATATAGATATTTCTCAGTGTTTTGAAAATGTTTACAAAAAAAGTAGTTCACTTAATTTGTGTGTTTTGTTTATTATTTATTGTACAGTTTATTACGTCATATTTAAGTATGAGTCACAGAATTATGAGGTGCCACCACCTGGTTTATACCGTTTGGTTAGTCGTAGTACCATAAATTCCTTTTCTTTCTTGGGTTATTTTATAAAAGAATAATTAAAATTTTGTTTTCCCCTTTTTTATTGGGGGTTCATTATTTTAACTTGACGCAGGCGTACGTGTTAAACGATGAGTACTTCTTTTGAAAACAAAAAATGAACATTGTTGATATAAATAAGAGTAAAAATTTAAGTTTTTGATTAGTTGACATTGTGAATTGTAGACAACATTTTAAATAAGGAGCAAGATTTTTTAAAATTTGAAAAAGTAACAGTGTGTAAAATTGAATGTAAGTTTAAGTGGATAAATAAGTACTAGTGCGCTAAATTTGATAATGGATAAATTTCGAAAGTGTTGTAAACCATATCGCGATTCAAAGTGTTCGAGTAAACTAAAACGAGTTACGGATTATGTTAAGCAATTTATGCCACAATCAGTTGAGAATCAAGATAATTTGTATCTCTGTTCAACGTGCTATATAAATATTACCTGCAAACGACGAAAATTAGAACCAGAGTTGTCACCAGTTGCAGGACCATCAACAACATTACCTCTAACACCGCAAATAGCCGATAACGATAATAGCAGTGATAGTGAAGAGTGCTATTTAAAAAATGTGTCTGTTTTGGAAAAAATGAATGAAGTGTTACCCTTTCTTGGAAAATCTCCTATATATCCGAGTACGTTGGAAGCCAGGCCAAAACATCAGCAGCAAAAAGTAATAGATTTAGCTTCAATAACACCATCAACATCTTTGGTTCCGGGAATCATGCCGCTTTTGAATCAGTCAGCCGAAGACCAAAGGAAGGTTACACTATATGATGAATTGATTGGTGATCTAAAAGCTAAATTCGAGGAACTGGAGAAAACCAGTGATAAGATTCAGCTACTTACTATATTGCCAAAATCATTAACCATTCAAGAAATCCAGAATGAGTTCAAGGCAACGCAACATATGGTGCGAACCGCTAAAGATCTACGAGACAAGAATGGTTCATTAAGTCGTCCAGCACCTAAAGTAGGGAAACGAATAAGTGATGAGCTGAAGCAAGTAGTATTATCTTATTATACTGATGATGATGTTAGTCGAATAATGCCAGGTAAAAATGATTGTTTAACAGTCGATAAAGCTAAAGTTCAAAAGCGGCTAATGATGTGTACTTTGAAAGAGTGCTACGAAGGATATAAGACGATGTATCAGGATGATGAATCAAAAAAAATTGGATTTTCTAAATTTTCACTACTTCGTCCAAAATACTGTGTACAACCAGGTAGTAGTGGAACGCACACAGTCTGCGTGTGTACCATACATCAGAATGTAAAATTAATTATTTATGGCACCAAAATGGAAACTATTACCAACGGAAAGATAGCGCACTACCGGGATTGTATTTCAACTATTTTATGTGATGAGCCTACACCAACATGTTACCTTCTACAATGAGAAAGCTGCCCAGGACTAGATAACTTTAAAGAATATTTAAAAAATTCATTTCGGAATCATGGCTGCGAGGATGCTGAGTTAAAATTTAATCAGTGGGTTTCTACCGATAGGTGCAATCTGGAGACCTTTTCCCAACCGTTGGATGAATTTCTGGATTATTTCATAAATAAGCTGAAGAATCTGTTACCTCATTGTTTCATTTCAATTCAGCAGTCCAGCTTCTTAAAAAATAAAAAATTGGCGCTGAAGTCTACGGAGGTGATAGTTTTATGTGATTTTGCAGAAAATTATGCATTTATAATGCAAAATGCCGCACAAGGATTTCATTGGAATAATAAGCAAGCGACTATTCATCCATTTATAATTTACCAAAATTTGGAGGGCAAATTACTTCACCACACCTTCATTATAATATCGGATTGTCTTCACCACGATGCTGTAGCGGTTCACTTATTCATTGAAAAATTGATGTAATTCTTGAAAACTAAAATATCCAGCTTATCTAAAATTTATTATATTACCGATGGCGCAGTCACGCATTATAAAAATAAGAAAAATTTTAAGAATATCTTAAAACACAAAGAGGATTTTGGAGTTGATTGTGAATGGCATTTCCATGCAACAGCTCATGGAAAAGGTCCATGTGATGGAGTAGGAGGTACCATCAAAAGAATGGCATCCAGAGCTAGTCTCACAATGGAATACAGCAGTACAATAACCAATGCAGATGAATTATTTAAATGGGCTAAAATGTTGAAGACAGATATCAATTTTGGATTTTGTTCAGACGCAGAATATAAATCCAAGCAAATCAAACTTGCAACTAGGTTTGAAAATTTAAAAACAATAAAAGGAACTCACGGTTTCCATGCTGTTATTCCAACAGAGGATGGCTATTTGAATTGTAAAAAATATTCTAATTCTGACGATTATGTTAAATTTAAATTGTAATTTTTAATTTGAATAAGATTTAATGTTAAACAATAAAATAAAATTATAGAACAAAGAATTTTAGTTTCAAATTTTAAATATATGCAATTAAATTCGAATAATAAATAATAATAATTTAACTGAACTATCCTTTTTGTAAACATTTTCAAAACACTGGTAAATATCCACTGAAATACAGTTTTTCCATATAAAAATGAAATACTGCTCTGATTAAAACGCATTTTGCAAAAAAAAAAAAATAACGGCATTCTAGTTTTTTGATATGTTGTAAAATATTAATTGTCGAATTCTATAAAAAAAAAAAAAAAAAAAAAAATAGGTTTTTGAGAAAATTTAAAAAGAACATTTTGGCGGGAAATTTAAAGATGAAAGAATTTAACGATATACTATTTTTATATTTTTTTATAAATTCTTATTAATCTACCTTTAAAATGAGCCTAAAATCATAATTATCGGACAATTATTTTTCTTTTTATTGCGATAAATACAATACCATGATTATCATTTTTTTCAAATTTTGACACCCTGTATCTTTAACAACAACAACAATAAAAAAAATTAAAGTATTTCATATTTTTTTTTTCAATCAAGGCTCTACACATTCAAAACATAAAAACCATAAAATTACAACATGACTTACAAAAATTTGTGATTTCACGTATTTTTCGCCATATATTAAAAGAACTGATTAGGAATTTTTTTTTTACAATAAATGATTGTAGGTATTTTGTACCTATACAATCACTTTGTTTGTTTAATCCATAACCCAGAATAACTTTGTGAAACGTTGATGATGTAATATATTAATTTCATATAAATAGGCTCTATAACAGTTAACATCCGCAATTTATTCCTTATGTGTTCTTCATACAGATTAACCATTTTTTTATTCATTTTTACTTAACCTAAGGTACTGAAATTTTTGTGGTTGTTAACCCTTTGCACTCGATTTATTTTCAAGGCTATATTGGGTATCAACTGGTATTTGTTTTTTTTAATGAGTTAAAGTAATTTACAATTGTAGAATTGAACGTATTATATTTATTTCATTTATTTTTTTAATTTGTGTAATCTTTTACAGTTTTAAACCAACAATCTTTCGCATGTTTCGCAAAAGTAAACAGTTGTCTTTCTTCCGCTCTTAGCTTTTCTATTTGAACAGACCATACAATCTATATGTTTATTTTCCGCATGTGGGATAAATATTTGTTTTTCGTTTTTAGTCTTGCGCGTTTCATAACATTTTGTTATTGCAGTATCTCACATAAATCATACACAAAAAATAATTATAATAATGTCACCCTACTACAATTTTAGCAGATCTACTACATTTTTTGTACCCTAAAATTTTAGTACATACTTTTTGATTTCTGCTACAATTTTTTTTTTTTTATTTTAATTCGAAATTTGCTTTATGGAGAAACAATTATATGGAAAAGCATTGGGACTTTTGTAATACATTTTACCAAATATATTTTCTGGGTTATGTTTTTCCTGTCAGTGTCAATTGAATTCGCCAATTTTGTGAACCACTCAAACTCAAACGGGTTTCGTCATTTCGTATGTGCTTATATTTTTTCTCCACTCCATTCATACGTATCTAAGTAGTCTTATTAAATAATTAAAAAAAAGTTTAGAATTTCAGTCAGGTACATTTAGTTTAATAAAATCTCTAATTCCTTTTATAAATACATACATAATAGAAAAAAACGATGAATATACAGAGTGATATCCTAGTTCCTTTATTTTCGAGGTTAAATTCATATTTATAAGAAAGAAATCAAGACGCAGTTTTACCCTAGTGGAAAAAATCAAATATTTATATCAAAAAATTATACTTAGGAATACCAAAATCAATTTATTTTTGTATAAATGTTTAATTTAAATACAAAATATACTTTAAATTGGTTAAAGTTTAAAACATTTCTAGACCAAAATACTACTTAAATTATACATATCAAAAATTATACAAATTTAAGTATGAATTTTGTATATACCATTATTTAAATTAAGTCAAAATTAAACATAAATATACATAAAATATGATTTTAAATATTATACACATATAAGTGTTAATTTTAACCTAAAATTAACTCTTAAATTCAAATTTTAAACTTAATTAAGTATATTTGAGATAAATACTTAATACGGCGGTTTAAAAGTTTAATTATGGTTAAATATTTTATACAAATTTAAATATTAATTTTGTATATAAAAATATTTAAATTTAGTCAAAACTAAACATAAATTTAAAAAATTATTTTAAGCGAATTACTTATTGGAATCGAAAATTGTGTATTACACATTTTAGAAAAATAATTTTTTTTAATCATCACTTTTCATCCCGTACGAGAGATGAATTTCCCGCAAAAAGGAAAATTTCCCACGAACTGGCAACACTGATGTGCATCAATACTATCGTGCTGAAAAAATGTATCTAGTTGTAATCGTATTTTGCGGTCTTTTGTATGTTGGTGTGCTGGTGTAGTTTGCAGCAAATGAAAAAACCAAATTCAGTAAATTTTAAGTTTAATTATGTATTTAAATATATTGATTTATATTGTTAGGAATTAAACTCTACATAGTTATTGATTTGGTGGTGCAGTGGTTAAGGTGTACACCGCTAAGTGTCATCATCGCAAAAGTCGCCGGTTCGAGTCCAGTCGGAGTCCAAAATTTAAGCAATTCTAATTAGGCATTCTAATTAGGCAACGATGTTATCGGATCAACTATTCACTACACTGATTGAAAATTGACTGAAAATACTAGAATTAACAACGGCGTGGAATAATCAATGGAGAGGAACTGATGACGTGGCATGTCCGCGAATACAAACAACCACATGGAAAAATGATGTAAAATTATAATACGCATGCTTCGGCAGTCACAATGAATGGAATATTTTCATTATATTCTATCTCAAGTATAATTTTTGTTTAAATTTAAAAATTATACTAAAATTATATTGCCATAACCCACTAAAATTATACAAAAATTATTATTAAATTTCTATGAAATTGTAAGTTTATTTTTAGTATAAAAAATTTCAATTTTTCCACTAGGGATAGATCAACTCATAGAGTTACTGTACTAGTTACATTTACATTTGATAGCGAAAGTTCATTTGGTTAATTTCAAATATTATTGGTAATTATAGTCACATGAAGAGGTATTTTCAACCTGCAGAAAAAAATCTGTGAGTGGTAGTAATAATATTATGTCGTTCTTATTTTTTTTTAGAAATCCAGTATCAACCTCCACCGATGCTGCATGCGCCTCCACCCAAACAACATATTCGGAAAATTTAAGCTCAATTTCAGACAATTCAGGTGCAGCTCTACAGCCAAAGCAAAAAAAAATGTGTCCAAAAATATAAAATCCTGTAAGAAAATAAGTATCGTTGGCTGACAAACCGTTACGGTGAGGCATACTGTAAGACGATGGCCACTAATATAAGCCACATCGCTAGACATGAGGAGTTTTCTAAACTATATAAGCGAAAAGCCAAACTTTTTAATGAAGTTCAAAAACTCGATTTATCTTTTCAAGATCAAAAAGTCTTAAATAGACATCAAGTGGAAATGATGAGTGTCGTTTATTGTGTGCAATATGAATTGCCATTTTTCATCATGAATTCCTTGCCGAAATTAATTTTAATAATTGTGCCTACCTCAATACCGGCTCAACATTTAAAATGCTGTCGTATTAAAACAACAGCATATATTAACGAAATAATCGGTCCATTTGCCACAGAAAAAATATCTAAAATTTTACGTCAACAAAACTTTTCGATTATAATCGATGAGACGACTGATTTAATAAAGAATAAAAAGTTAGTCGTAATTGTGCGGTATTTTGACAAAATTACAGCTAAAGTTATTGATAACTTTTTTGGATTAATTCTATTAGAAAAATCCACAGCTTCAGAAATGATCCTAGCTTTAAAAAACCATTTCGAATATCACAATATTAGCTTAAGAACTATAATTGGTCTAGCTACTGACAACGCGTTGGTTATGTCAGGTAAGTTTGGTGGCGTAAAAGCCAAAATCCAAAAACTTAGGCGTGGACTTTTATTTTTGGGCTAAACATGCCATTCCAAAGCTCTTTATGTTAACAGCGCATTAAAACTTTTACCGAATATGATTGAAAAAAATATTTATAACCACTTTTCACACAGTCCGAAACGGTTGCACAATTTTTCCCTCTTTCAAAAGGATTTAAATTTAAAAAACCATATGATCTTAAGACTGTGTAAGATATACGATGGTTATCTTTTGAGGCAGTAACAACGAGATCAAATTGCATATAGTTTTTCTATCATATATTTTAAAAGTGGTTAATGATTTAAATAAAATATTTCAAACGAAAAAGCCACAGATTCATAATTAAACTCCAAAATTAAATGTGTTTACAAGGAAATTTAAGAAAAACAATTATTATTCCCGATAAAATTGATATTACGCTTTGATGTTAGTGATCCGAATAATTACCTTCCAATAAACTCTATGTTTTTCTCACTATATTTTCAAGAATTAGAAGAATCTTTATAGAAGAAGATAAATTTAAAGTATCCGTGGTAAAAAATAATTTAGTGTCATTTTATATTGAGCTGTGTTCGCAAATTAAAAAACGATTTCAACTACACGGTAATCAAAAATTCACTAGATGTGAGCAAACTAGATGATCTAGTTGAATCAAGTAAAATGTATGTTACTAGATTTCTGGTAGTTCATAATTCAAGTAAATTTTACTAGTATAATAATGTAGTACAACCGGAATTCTAGTATAATATTTTGTTGCATTTCTCAACCGGAATTCTTGTATAATTATGAAATAGCCCGTTTTTCTAGTAAAATCACTAGATTTTCAGTTATTTTTTTAACTGAAATTTTAGTAATATTACTGTACTTCCCGCTTTTAAAACTGATTTCTGGTAAGTTAAGGTTGTGCTTCTTATTGATATTTCAGTAAAAGTAACAGAAATTTTTTTATATTCTAGTAAAATCAATATTTTTCCAAGAGAAATTCTATTAAAATTAATAAATAAATAAATTTTTTAACCCGATATCAAGTAGTGTTTGATGTTGATTGTCTTGTAAAATTTAAAGAATTTTACCAATTTTCTAGTAAAATCACATGATTTCTATTATGTTTCTAATTGATATTCTATTAATATTGCTAGACAATACCAATATTAAAACTAATTCAGCCTACAAATTTTAATTGGAACCTAATTGTTTTATTACTGGAAAATCGAGAGTATGTTGTACATTCAACGATAAATTTTCCTTTAAGCGCCCATTTATATTGATGTGAAGTAAAGTTAGAAAAATATTCGAGTAAACCCAAAGTGGTGGAAATTAATGTACGTAATAGATTACCAGATGTTTACTGATAAGTTATATCATTACTATAAAACACAAAGAGGTATGCCATGCTTCTTCCAAGCAAAACCCTGTACCAATAGGAACAAATCGAAAACAATTCTAAATAGCTATATGGAAAATTTAAATAAAAAACTAAAATTTGGTTTAAACATTCTAATTTTAAGAACAATAAATTATATTTATTAAAATTCATTATATTAAAAAAATCTATCCAGAACTAACAAATATCTTATACTTATTAACGATCGATATATAACATACAATTTTGATACCCTTAGTGTTGGTGTTGCTCCTTTTATTTTATAAAAATACACCTCGATGAAATTGTAAAAATTAATAGCATTTTTCGGATATTTCATTTCGAATACATAAACAACCTTGAACAGTAAGTCCATTGCATTAATAAAGATGGTCTGCCCAATATTAATAGTTTGTCCGTCGATTATAATCCAAATTATTCCTTGGTGTAGTAATCCTTCATCGGCGAAATATATTAGATATGGCTGCGATTGTCGTGTATTTTTTATTATTTCGAAGGTGCTTTCTTCAAACTGTATCATAAATAAAAATGGAAGAATAAATAAAACTCTTATGTCAAAATCACAAATAAAATATTAAAATAATTGACGTAATACATATCCGGTACAAATAGACCTAAAAATGTTGTTTACATAAAAGTCTTTAAACCCGATATTTTTTACTAAACTAATAACAATTATTATTACCTTAGCCCAAATGCATATGCTGGACATGCGATTTAAAATAAATTCTTGAGACTCCGCGTCCGCAGGAATTAATTTGGAGCTGGCACCGACTGATGTTTTATATTTTATTGTTATAGAACAATAAAACCCCAGAACAAAAAATCCCCAATAAACTTTATTTCGGAAATATTTGCACTCAGCTAATTCCAACAGTAGGCCATAAAAACATAATTTAGACAAAAATGTTATGAACATATTTTTCCCAATTTCATATTCCCAGAGAAAGCCTGAATGGCATTATTGACCAACTCGATGTATTCAATTTTGTATTATAGTATTTGCTTAATATTTTTTAATTTATTTAATTGATATTTTTAAAGTAACGTTAAAATTTTATTGAATTATTATTAAAAGCGCTGTTAAAACTTAATCGGAAATTGTATACACTCAGCATTTACAAAAATTTAATAACAATTCCTTACAATACAAAACAACAACCTAAACATTATTTAGAAAAATATTCCGGTAGGAATACGTATCCGAGTAATCATTAAAATAAACGTACCATTATACCATAATTAAATTCAAAGAAGTTTGCGAGCCTCCATGAGTATTTCGATGAGATCGGGAAAATAATCACTAAAGTAATATAAATTCTAAAGGCTTACCTGATAAAATTGAAAATCACATCATCTGGAATTTCATTTTCTTTTAGAAAATTGCTTACATAATTCTATTATATCCATTTTAATTTTAATACAAACAACAAATAACTTCTTAATAACTCAAATAATAATTACGAAGATCACTTTTTATTTTGATGTCACTTGTTGAAATTTTGCTTAATACTGAAGAATTCCTACGATAATTTGAAAATATATACAAAAAAAAACAGAAAAAAACTCGAATAACTGTTAATTTTACCAGATTCAAGCAATATTTCAGTAACTTACTAGAATTAACTGGATTTCAGGTAAAATTAACAATATCAATGTAAAAAAAAAGATAAAAACCGTTTACATTCACTAGAATTCTTGTAAAATTCTAGTAAACGATTAAATTTTACTGGAATAGTACTAGAATTCAGGTAAATATTATTCTTGTAAGAGAGGTAGTATGAGATGCATAAAGTTATAAAGTGAGAACATTTTGAATTATAAACTTTACTGCAGAGCATATAAATAAAAAAATATTCGAATTTTACTAGATTTTTACTGGGATTCTGGTAATGTAAAATGTTATCGCTATTTGTTAATTTTTTATGCAGATATATTCACTCACTAAAGACTTCCATCCAAGAAGTACAGCCATCAAAGACGGGAATGGAGAGCTGAGAACAAACGTGGCTGATGTTCTCTCAGTATGGCAAACCTACTTTCAAAATCTGCTAAATCGGAATGACGAAGTTACCCCCATTAGAGCAATAGCTCCGCCAGGTGAAGAGTTCTTTGTCGAATATCCCACAGTAGAGGAAGTAGACGCAACTATTAGTCGATTGAAAAACGGCAAGGCACCCGGTCTCGATGGAATCCCCGCAGAACTAATTAAACTCGGAGGCGCTACTCTTGCAACAAGTTTATACGATCTCGTCGTTTGTATTTGGGACCAAGAAGAGTTGCCGGAGAACTGGAAGACCGCACTCATATGTCCGTTGCATAAAAAAAGCGACCGTCTTAAATGTGAAAACTTTCGTGGCATAGCTCTATTGAACACTGCTTACAAAGTGTTGGCTAATGTTGTACTTGCCAGACTCATCCCTTTCGCCGAAAACATCATTGGTGACTATCAGTGTGGTTTTCGTCCCAACCGATCGACCACTGACCAGTGTTTCACCATGAGGATGATCTTGGAAAAATGTTGGGAGTACAAAATAACCATACATCAGCTATATATAGACTTCAGACAGGCGTATGACAGTATAAACCGCGACAACCTATGGGCCGCGCTCATATGCCTGGGAATCCCAGAGAAACTTGTTTCTCTGTGTAAATTAACAACATCCGGATCTGTATGTAGAATCGTAATTGAAGGATCTGTGTCAGACCCCTTTGAAATAACATCTGGTGTTCGACAGGGTGATGCACTCGCGCCTTTGCTGTTCAATCTGGCGCTTGAGTACGTAGTGAGGAAAAGCAACATCGAAACCTCGCGCTGTATATTTAATAAGTCAGGCCAAATTCTTGGATATGCAGATGATATCGTGCTTCTTGGCCAAAGACCTAGCGATATCAAAGACAGTTTCATACCGCTCGATCGCTGCGCAAGAAGACTTAGTTTGGAGGTGAACAGCAGTAAAACCAAATATTTAGTAACACCCAGGAACATCTCTACGGCAAATCTCGGAATTGGCGACCACAACTTTGATAGCGTCGAAAACTTTAAATACCTCGGGTCAGTTATAACATCGTCGAATGATATGCAGGCAGAAATAAAAGCCCGAATCGCTGCCGGACAACGAGTTTTCTACGCCAAATCAAAATTATTGCGATCGAAACATCTATCGCAGTCGTGCAAGCTCGCACTTTATAAAGCACTTATAAGACCTGTGCTGGCTTTCGGAAGCGAGAGCTGGACCATGACCACTAACGATTGTAGATTATTATCTATCTTCGAAAGGAGGGTTGCCCGTTCAATCTTTGGTCCAATTAAAGTTGCGAACAACGAATATCGGATTCGTATGAATCACGAAATAAAGCAACTCCTCGGAGGCAGCGATATTATCGGATTCATCAAATCCAATCGAGTGAGATGGCTCGGCCACGTTACAAGGTCTCCCCAACAACGGATGATAAATAAAGTGTTCCACCAACAACCAGCCGAAGTACGTCGTAGAGGAAGACCCCGACTACGCTGGCGCGACGACATCGAACAAGATCTACGAACATTAGGATGTCGAAACTGGAGGACGAGAGCGGTGAATCGAGATGGATGGAGGGCCTTAGTGCAGGCGGCGAAATCCCTTCATGGGATGTGAAGGCCAGAGAGAGAGAGAGAGAGATATTTAATAGAACTCCCGTAAAATTTAATGGAAATCATATGTAAATCCAAAATAATATGGCGGAATTGGATTTTGATAGAATTTTGCAAGAATTCATGTAAATTAAACTTTTAAAGGAATTCTAGTAACAAAATTAACTTGAATTCTGGTGAAATTAACTAGACACTCCATTATAGAACCAAACAGAAATGATCTAGTAATTTTCTAGTATTTTTTTTTACTGTATAACCATTAACCACTAGAGCCCCAGTATAATAAACACTAGAACTAGATATTAACTAGAACTTATTAAAATTCTGGTTTTAATTTTATTTTGACTGAAAATCTAGTATATTCACTTTAAAATTTAGCTAGAAAACAAAATTTCCTTTTTTATTTACTAGAATTTTACTGGATTTTAACTGGAAATAGTAATACCAGACAATCTAGTGGTCATTTAACAGATTTTATATTTACCGTGTAGATGATCAAAAATAATGTTTGTTGAAATCCTGTAATGTTGAAGAAATTCTAGCCGGCACAATGCCAACTATTTTTTCATTGTTAACTAACTTTCCTTTCCAAAACGAGCTGGTGAAAACTGAAACAATAAACGATCAATCGCGTAGCCTAATTGGTAATAGAGAGCTTCAGGCCAAAATTGACTCGTCCGTTATTTTAACATCAAAAATAATTTGGATGAGTTTATTTATGCTGACTTGGCCGTATGTTGGTATTATTGTCATTGCCACATATCAGTGCTGCCGCGGAAAGGGCTTTCTCCCACTTAAACCGTATCAAAAATAAAAAAACCAATAGAAAAATAAAACTATGAAAATAAAACTATACAACATATTATGTTTTGTAGAACTTTAGTAAAAGAAACTAGTGACACAGAAATATATGTTCCTGTGGCACTATTTTTTTAATTCCCCGGGAATAGGGAACTGGGGAAAGATTTTACATAGCTTTTATCTATAATTCAGTTTTTTCTGGCCTACTGAGAAAAAAAGCTTGATGTAAATATTTGTAAATTGAGAATAATTTTTCCATAGCGAAATTATCAGGAAAGTTATTCCAATTTTATTTGGTTTTCAAAAAACTGCCACTAACTTTTCACCTTAGCATGCCAGAAAAAAATTATTTAAATTTAATTTATATGTAAATTCTTTCCCCAGTTCCCTATTCCCGGGAAATTAGAAGAATAGTGCCACTGAGAATGAATTGTGTAAATTTGCAGCAAAGTACAAATTTTAACAAGGATCATATAACAATTGATTTTTTGTGAAATTGTGATAAACAGCTGTTTATTAAGTTGTGCCTTTATTTTTATTTTATATTTTATTTTTATTTAACATTTGAAGAATATGTATTTTATATTTTTGTGATAGACTTGTTACTGTTTAGACTGATTAGTAAAAAAATATAATTTCGTGTTTGTTGAAAAACATAATTTTAAGCTGAACAATGTAAAACTTGAAATAAAAAACGTGATAATTTTGAATTTTATTATAAATTTCTTTTGCTCCTATTTATTGCCAAAATGTAGTTATCTGCTACAATTTAAAAAAGTGGCATATTTACTACAAATAGAAAAGCAAAAGTTGACATCACTAATATCATAAACTACACAACTAATATCATAAACGCTGCAGCCAGTTTAAAATATGTGCCAAAGCATTGGAAAGTGTCTGCGGATATCATGATTCGCAAACTAAGAAAACCGCCTCATCTAATAATATCATATAGGCTTATAGTATATCGTTGCTGCGAATAATGTCTAAACTCTTTGAAAAGTTACTGTTAACCCGTTGCCGCACACTTTTAAATTGATGACCGTGCTCAGAAACACACTGTTTGTTTTAAATTAATAATGCCTGTCATATGAAATTGAGCGTCATTTATATGTTTGGAAGTGTAAATTATCACATTTTCTCACAGTTTTTCCATGAAAACTCTCGACGGGCACAGCCGTCGTTTGCTCATCATAACATTTTTTCTCTCCTCAGATCAAATGACGGCTTTAGCCGAATAAATTTCGACGAAATGTATTCCCATAAAAATCTGAAATAAATTAATATTTTATCACTTGAGTTTCCTAATATCAATTTACAAGTTTTCTTTTAAAACAATATTGCCAACAACAATTTTGACGCCACCATTTTGACCACAACAACCAATTATTTTGTCACAATTCATATGTCGCATTAAATTACGAGTTACAATAATAATAAAACATTTGAAAGATGGTTGTTTAATTTACATAGCTGGTTTACGCGGTAGCTCGAGGTAAACAAATTACCACACATGAAAAATTGATATTTGGCATCGTAAGTGTACCATTATTATAACGAAATAATTAGTTAAGTAATAGAGATTGTTGCCTCCGATATTTTTTGATGATGAACTCTGTTTCTTTCAGAACAAATAATTTGCACTGAGTTCACTGTTCTAAGTTTGGAATGGATAACAATCAAAAGTTCGAGTATTACAATTTTTTCGTTGCATTACAATTCGAAATTCATTCTAAATTTTCGCTAAGGTTTCGTCAGAATTTTTCTTAACATGCTTAAAGTTTAATAATTTTTTTTTCGGTTGCAGATGATCTGCCACAAGAAATGAGTAATTCACTTATCGCGATATCTATAGAGTACAACCAGACTACCACCAATATTTTCCTGCTCACGACAAACATTTTTAATTTATCCGTCCTTATGTCGTACAACAAGTAATCGTGTCCATTTTAAAATTATAAAAATTTATAAAACACGAATTTACATATTTTATTATATTTTAAAAATATAACAGACAACAGAAGATTCGTAAATACCTTCGTAAGGTGTATATAGTTTTAATACAAAACGTAAACACAACAATTTTTTATTGTAATTTACGTTTTCGGTATACTCGAAAGTTATTTATCAAGTATTTTATAAAAAGTTTTAGTTTAGGAGAAAATATTTCAAAATTTAAAACAAATTTTCATTGTTTTAATCGTACTTGTTGTAGCGCCTGCGACAGTAAACTAAAACAAAATAGTAAAAGCTCCTGAGAAAAGTTTCTCGTAATGAAATTAATTTTAAGCCTTGAAGATGCTTCTAATAAGCGTATTTCAAATATAAAAGATTGCGTTTCGTCTTAAAATTTACATGACAAGAAAACTATATTGTTTGTCCTTGCTATGGATTGGGTAGTAATAAAAGATTTTTTTTAATTTAAATTTCTCACGAACAGAAACGAAAAACTAAAAAACTGTACCAACAAGGTAGCATCCATTTATTGCTGCTTTTTTATTGCGGCACTACGGCAACTTGTCCGGCAACTCGGACATGAAATTCTCGTGTATAACAAGCATACTTACCAGCATAATACAAATCCACTTGATGGTATAGTATTTGTTTACGGAATAATACTTATTTTAATAATTTTCTTACGACGAGGAGGAAAAAATATGAAAATTGCAAATTTTCCAATCTCAAAACCCTCGAAGGAAAAGAGTATTATTTGTTTCAAGTATGGTTTTCCAATATACAACCGTTTTTCTTACATAAATAAATTTTTGTATTATTATTTAGTTTTCTGATTTTATATCGTTAATAAATTGATGACTGGTTTTCTCTCATCTTCTTGAGATGTATAATGCTCTTGTGTTATATTCGTCTTAACAAATAGAAAATATTTATTTTTTTCTAAATAAATTGTAAATCACACTTTGGAAAAATTTAAAGTGGCAATCACAATAGAAAATTTTGTATACACTCCGGATTAGATGGAATGAAAAGCGTGTAATAACATTACTGATTATGATAATAATTTGACGCCTCTGTACGACAATATATTTATGCATGTTTAAATAATCGTATATAGGAACTATATGTTTATATATTAGTAGCATAAATATGTTACTTTAATATTATCTATAAAGCAAGGTACATTTACAGGAGATAATGGAATATAATAATCTGAAGCATCTGCCGCATCCCACAAATTTATATTTAAATTTTAAAATATATTTAAATTTTAACACATAATTTGTTTCGTCCCAAAGAAGGAAAATATTTTATGCATTTTACTTTTTTTTCCAGTTGGGGATTGAAAATATAATTTAATACTTTATTTCGTCTTCTGCCGTATTCGATAAAAGATATAAGATGTTGAGAAATATTTTTAAATTTATTTTTTCTATATATATATATATATATATATATATATATATATATATATATATATATATATATATATATATATATATATATATATATATATATATATATATATATATATATATATATATATATATATATATATAGAGTACAATTATTTAATAAAATAATAAAGATTTGTCTAAAAGAAGTCTTGAAGATCCCTCGAATTTCTTAGCTGTAAAGCATATTGTCCATAGTGGCCAGTTAGTTGGAAATGTTCCTCACCGTTCAGCACCATTATTTTTATTTATTTATTTATTTTTTTTTTAAAGGAAGTGTTAATTGTCCAGTAGATATAATGTCCCTTGAAGGTCAATTAATACTCCTCATTTCATTTACCGCACCTGCACATTGCAAGCTCCATGTCAACCTGTATATTGACATGAACGGTGGGTCGGCGCTGAATCCTCTACACCACAGAGGGTCTTGGTTTATTAGCATCACCGATTGTAATCGATAACGAAAATTTGCTTTCGCATCCTGCCTCTGGTGGGATTCGAACCCAGTACCTTCCGGTCCAATTGCCGAAGCTATACCCACTGCACCACTTGTCCGGTTCATTTATATGATTCGATGGTATCTGACAATACAGACAATACAGTCATTCCAGTTTTGTTTTTCGATGCGATAAGATCATAAATTGAGAATTAATACAAAACCATAATAATTTTATTGAATGCTATAGTTAATTTATATAAAATAATTGAAATAAATTTTAAACTTAAATCTTAAAAAATAAATAAAATATTCAATATTAACAGTGGTTTTATATAGTGTTTAATTTTTATTTTTTAACTATTACAATTCATTGTTAATTCATAATAGATATACTGAGTTAAATAGACATATTAGTGTTGTGTGGTAACAGTTATGTAAATGATAAAAATTTTAATACTCGATAACTGTTAATTTGTGTAATGTGTATTTAATTCAAATCAATTGCTAGTTGTAGATCGCACTGCACATCCCTCTTCTTGCGATGAATCTTCTCAACACACCCAGAAAGCAGCTGAATGACATGTGGCTGGTGGACCTCAATGTGAACGGTCCTAGTGCTTAATCAAACAAAAATGCACACATACGTTTTTACTGGTACTTGGCCGCGGCGTCGTAATAATTGAATCTTAAACGGCCCGCAATAATCCACTCCAATATTAATAACAGGATGCGTATACCTTACTCGAGCTGGCGGCAGGTCATCCATTAGTGGGTGTTCTAATTTTGGCTTGTATTTGATACACTTATGTATTACCATCCTTGCGACGTCTCTTGTCGTATAATCCAGAACTTCTTTTGTGACAGGCTCCCAACAAGCCACTTCCAACGTGCAACCACTTGATGTGAAAATGCAACATAATAGATTTTGAAATCGACGCACTACATGGTAAAACTGCAGGATGCTTGGTATCGTAAGTTACCATGGAGTTGGTTATTCGTCCCCCTACTCGGATAACGCCATCCTTATCCAGAAATGGATTCAACGCCTTAAGTGAACTCTTCTTTGGGACTTCTTAGTTTTTCTACAAACATTTCAACTCTTCTATAAAATACTGACCCTGGACATATTTTATAATAATTCATTCAGCATACATTGTTTCTTCTTGATTTAAGCAACCGGTCCTCTTTGGTTCGGTCATCTCAGTATCTACTTTTGCTATATCGCTTGAGTAAATCGTCGAAAAAGCTATTAGTCGCAACGCCCAATAATACGTCAAGGTTTTTGCTTTTCTTCTCAATTTCGGTTTGATAATAAGACCTTTGCTGGAGCTAACACTCTTCATTTAATTGCAACCAGTCTGGACCGTTCCACCAAATACAACTTTTGTCGCAAAATCACCCACTGTTATTCCTCGTGATGTACAGTCTGCTGCATTATATATCGACGGTACATGGCGCCAACATTCACGTGGAAATTCATCTATAATATTCTGTTCGCCACAAACGCATTCCATTTCCTCGGGTGTAATGACAACCAGTCTAGCACGATCTTGCTATCACACCACAACACCGTACGAACTATTTTTATGTGACCCTATGACCTCTTAATGGTATTGACAAGCTCAGTCAATAAAACTGCTCCTAGTAACTCTAAGCGAGGTAAACTAAACTGACAAATTGGAGAGATTTTGGTTTTTCCTGCAATTAAAAAGAGTTATTTGTCTTAGAATAAACTGCCGCACAATATGCCAATTCACTGGCATCGGAAAAGCCATGTAATTCCATTTCGCCATTAAATTGAAGCCATCTAGGAACAATCAATTCTTTAATTCCCTTTAATTCGTCACGAAGCACGCTCCATCTACTGCATATCTCATCTGAAAGTTGGTCGTCTCATTGTAACTCTCGCAGCCATAAACTCTGAAACAGTATTTTAATTCGTATTGATATCGGAAATAACCATCCTAGCTGGTCGAAGATCTTGCTAGATTCGGAGAGTAATGTTGTTTTGCTATATGTTTGGTTCTCTCAGCTAGGAAAACTGAGAAACAGAAGCCGTCCAGTTTAGACCTAACAGCTTTATGGTTTCATCCTCTGTTATGTATTTTTCCATCGTTGCACTTTGTGTTTTTAATAGGTTCTGCATCATGAAGCTGTTGGTGTCCATTTTTGTAGCTTGAATCCCGTTGAATCGAGTATGCTGACAATATCCTCTCTGATTTTAATTAGTGCCTCTTCATCGTTGACTCCTTCTCATTAAATCGTCAACGTATACATATCTTTCTGAATGGCTGCAGCGACAGCTGGATATTTGCCAGTGTTTTCCTGCACGACTCGCTTAATGCATCTGGTGGATAAAAACGATGCTGGAGTGGTGCCATAAGTCAATGTCTTCATCGCGTATTGTTTGATTTGCTCATTTATATCAGTACTCCATAGCATCTTTTGAAATTTTGCGTCATCCTGCCGATACATTTTTTCTATGTCACCTGATATAACATATCGGTATGTACGGAATCGTAATAGAATGTCTAACAGCGATGATTGAATGGTTGGATCAGTCCTTAATAAATCATTTAGCGATACTCCATTTGCATCCCTAGAAGACGCATCGAAAACTACCCTTAGCTTCGTTGTTGTGCTAGTTTCTTTGATGACTCCATGGTGTGATAAGAAGTAGTCGTCTGGGTTAATGCTTTTATTTATTTCTTCCATGTATCGTAGTTAAATATATTCACTCACGAATTTATGGTGCTGCTCCTTGAATTCAGGATTTCGTTGAAATTGATTCTCCATCGACTTAAACCGTTGCTTCGCCACGCAATAGTTGGATCCAAGATTTGTTATTTCTCCACTGGCCGGTAATTCCACCACGAATTTTCCATCTTCAGCCCTTTGGGTTGTTTTTACAAACCACTCTTTGCAGTAATTTTCTTCCTCGGTCAGATCGCGTTTCGTTGGAATACTCTCTATCTCCCAAAATTTGCGTAAAGTGCTATCCACCTCCATTGTGACGTTAAAATTCACTACTTCGCTAATATTATTCTCCTCTGAGACATATCCTCCAATTACCCAGCCAAACCGTGTTTTTGGACCAGTAGACACGGTGACAACCTAAATTAAAGCATCGTTTGTCAGTTGTTATAAGGCTATTCCTACTGGCTAATGACATATTCGCAAACTCCTTACATTCGAATAACAAATGCGTCTCTGTTGAAAGTTTGCCGATAGATACGAATTTGTGTTGCTAAATTAAAATACGTCTTTTCTATATTAGATGATAGACGGAAGTAAGAAAACCTTTTTATTAAAACAAAATCAATATAAATAGCTGCCTACTTATAAAACAATATAATTCTCATTTCAATACCCTCAGTAGAATTCTATTTCTTCATAGTGCAAAGCCCCATTGCATTGATGAACTTCTGGTGCTTGGCAGTACTGAGTCCCTTTGTCAATACATCTGGTAACATGTCATTGGTCGAAACATACACAATTTCGATACGTTTGTCATTTATCATGTCACGAATTAAGTGATGTCTTACATCAATGTGTTAGGTTCTTGGATGGCAACTGGTAATTGTAGCTAGATTAATAGCACTCCTGTTGTCGCAAAAATCTTCACACACTTTGAAGTTTCGACAAATAACTCTCGCAGTAATCCGTTTAACCAAATCGCTTCCTCTGTGGCCTAAGTTAATGCCATATATTCGGCCTCAGTTGTGGACAGTGCCACCGTGGGTTGTTTTCTGGAGTTCCAGGATATCGGACCGTTTTGATATGTAAAAACATATCCTGTAGTTGATCGTCTCTGGTCTAAATCGCTCGCCCAATCAGCATCAGAAAAAACCGATAAACCGCTGCCACCATTTTTTCTAAATTCTAATTTAGCCGTTGCACTTCCCTTCAAATAACGTAGAATACGTTTAACAGCTGTCCAATGAGCCTGGCCAGGATTATTGTTGAATCGACTAACTAAATTCACGGCATAACACACATCTGGTTTGGATACTTGAGCTGCAAACAAAATACTTCCAACAGCTGACTGGTAAGGCACTTCAGCCATTTTATCCAATTTCTTTTGTGTGTTTGGGCAAAACTCCGCTGACAGTTTTTGATTGATGTCTATGGGTGTCGATACCGGAAGTGTGTGAAGTTATCCCAGTTTTTCATCCCAGGAAAAATAAAAATATTTATCAGGTAACACTAATTTCATCCCATACCAGGATTTTTAAACTCATCCCATCCCAGGATTTTTAAATCATACAATTATTTAGAAATGTTATATTTGTTAAATTTAGCGAAAATTTTAGATTATCACTATGCTCATTTTCATATGGCCCTCCATAAAAAAAATTGGAAGAAAATACTCAACAAATAAATTAATAATTCTCTGAAACCTAAGGAGTGCCTAAAGATTTGACTTTTGATTTTGACTCTTCATGATGTCCACTAACTCTGATAAAAATTTGGATATCAGCCGTATGTTAGCATTTTCGCTATATGCTAATTTGCATATGACCATCCATATGAAATTTGAAGAAAATACTCAACAAATAAATTAATAATTCTCTCAAACCTATGGAGTGCCTAAAAATTTGACTTTTGATTTTGACTCGTCATGATGTCCACTAACTCTGATAAAAATTTGGATATCAGCCGTATGTTAGCATTTTCGCTATATGCTAATTTGCATATGACCATCCATATGAAATTTGAAGAAAATACTCAACAAATAAATTAATAATTCTCTCAAACCTATGGAGTGCCTAAAGATTTGACTTTTGATTTTGACTCGTCATGATGTCCAATAACTCTGATAAAAATTTGGATATCAGCCGGTATGTTAGCATTTTCGCTATATGTTGATTTGCATATGACCATCCATATGAAATTTGAAGAAAATACTCAACAAATAAATTAATAATTCTCTCAAACCTATGGAGTGCCTAAAGATTTGACTTTTGATTTTGACTCGTCATGATGTCCACTAACTCTGATAAAAATTTGGATATCAGCCGTATGTTAGCATTTTCGCTATATGCTATTTTTGCATATGACCATCCATATGAAATTTGAAGAAAATACTGAACAAATAAATTAATAATTCTCTCAAACCTATGGAGTGCCTAAAGATTTGACTTTTGATTTTGACTCGTCATGATGTCCACTAACTCTGATAAAAATTTGGATATCAGCCGTATGTTAGGCTAATTTGCATATGACCATCCATATGAAATTTGAAGAAAATACTCAACAAATAAATTAATAATTCTCTCAAACCTATGGAGTGCCTAAAAATTTGACTTTTGATTTTGACTCGTCATGATGTCCACTAACTCTGATAAAAATTTGGATATCAGCCGTATGTTAGCATTTTCGCTATATGCTAATTTGCATATGACCATCCATATGAAATTTGAAGAAAATACTCAACAAATAAATTAATAATTCTCTCAAACCTATGGAGTGCCTAAAGATTTGACTTTTGATTTTGACTCGTCATGATGTCCACTAACTCTGATAAAAATTTGGATATCAGCCGTATGTTAGCATTTTCGCTATATGCTAATTTGCATATGACCATCCATATGAAATTTGAAGAAAATACTCAACAAATAAATTAATAATTCTCTCAAACCTATGGAGTGCCTAAAGATTTGACTTTTGATTTTGACTCGTCATGATGTCCACTAACTCTGATAAAAATTTGGATATCAGCCGTATGTTAGCATTTTCGCTATATGCTAATTTGCATATGACCATCCATATGAAATTTGAAGAAAATACTCAACAAATAAATTAATAATTCTCTCAAACCTATGGAGTGCCTAAAAATTTGACTTTTGATTTTGACTCGTCATGATGTCCACTAACTCTGATAAAAATTTGGATATCAGCCGTATGTTAGCATTTTCGCTATATGCTAATTTGCATATGACCATCCATATGAAATTTGAAGAAAATACTCAACAAATAAATTAATAATTCTCTCAAACCTATGGAGTGCCTAAAGATTTGACTTTTGATTTTGACTCGTCATGATGTCCACTAACTCTGATAAAAATTTGGATATCAGCCGTATGTTAGAATTTTCGCTATATGCTAATTTGCATATGACCATCCATATGAAATTTGAAGAAAATACTCAACAAATAAATTAATAATTCTCTCAAACCTATGGAGTGCCTAAAAATTTGACTTTTGATTTTGACTCGTCATGATGTCCACTAACTCTGATAAAAATTTGGATATCAGCCGTATGTTAGCATTTTCGCTATATGCTAATTTGCATATGACCATCCATATGAAATTTGAAGAAAATACTCAACAAATAAATTAATAATTCTCTCAAACCTATGGAGTGCCTAAAGATTTGACTTTTGATTTTGACTCGTCATGATGTCCACTAACTCTGATAAAAATTTGGATATCAGCCGTATGTTAGCATTTTCGCTATATGCTAATTTGCATATGACCATCCATATGAAATTTGAAGAAAATACTCAACAAATAAATTAATAATTCTCTCAAACCTATGGAGTGCCTAAAGATTTGACTTTTGATTTTGACTCGTCATGATGTCCACTAACTCTGATAAAAATTTGGATATCAGCCGTATGTTAGCATTTTCGCTATATGCTATTTTTGCATATGACCATCCATATGAAATTTGAAGAAAATACTCAACAAATAAATTAATAATTCTCTCAAACCTATGGAGTGCCTAAAGATTTGACTTTTGATTTTGACTCGTCATGCAAATGAGCATATAGCGAAAATGCTAACATACGGCTGATATCCAAATTTTTATTAGAGTTAGTGGACATCATGACGAGTCAAAATCAAAAGTCAAATCTTTAGGCACTCCATAGGTTTGAGAGAATTATTAATTTATTTGTTGAGTATTTTCTTCAAATTTTTTTTATGGATGGCCATATGAAAATGAGCATAGTGATAATCTAAAATTTTCGCTAAATTTAACAAATATAACATTTCTAAATAATTGTACGATTTAAAAATCCTGGGATGGGATGAGTTTAAAAATCCTGGGATGGGATGAAATTAGTGTTACCTGATAAACATTTTTATTTTTCCTGGGATGAAAAACTGGGATAACTTCACACACTTGATACCGGATTGCAATCCACCATATTATAACGAGACAGCATCTCGTTGATATATTGCTCTTGGTCAATCCAAATCAGACCATTCTTGCGATCGCGTGTTATTTGTAGACCTAATACATACCGCGCTTCGTCCAAATCTTTCATCTTAAATGTCGACATCAGGTGTTCTTTAAGTTTCCTTTTCATTTCTTTGTCGTTCGTGAATATTATAAGGTCATCCACATAAACAGCAACAAATATCATCTTATTTCCACTAACTTGGTAATAGATGCACGGATCGACTTTGGACTATGCTAAGCCGGACTTTAACATTTCATTGCCTAACTTTATATTCCAAATGCGGGTTGCCTGTTTTAAGCCATATAATGTTTTATTGAGACGACACACTTTGTTGCCTTTTGCATAACCTTCTGGTGGCGTCATGTAGATTTCCTCATCGAGATTTCCTTGCGAAAACGCCGTCACTGCATCCAATTGATCTATATCAAGATCAAATTTCACTGCGATTGCAATTAGTGACCTAATCGAGCTATACCTGACCACGGGGGAATAAGTTTCTGCGTAATCAATGCCCTTCTCTTGACAACAACCTTTGATTACCAGTCTAGCCTTATACCTTATTATCTTCCCAGTTGCGTCCCTCTTGGTTTTGAATACCCATTTACGATTGATCGGATTTCGATTTGGTGGAAGATCCACTAAAATCCGCTCGATTCAAGGCTTGGCTGACAGTGACTGGATCATCCATTTCGATTGAATGTACATTGTAAACCATATAGTCATCCCAATTTACTGGCTTAGGTTGTCTGGTGGAACGCCTAACTACGCATTCATCCATATTAATCTGGGCTGTTTCAGGAGGCACATAGTCATCAGTTGATACTTGATGAGTTCCATCCTCATCTTCATGTTCACTGGTCGTGTAAAGTGTATCATCATTGGTTCCTTCGACGGATGATCCTGTACTGTCAATCCGATCTGGATCATTCGTGGTGGTCTGCGACAAATCTGCAGGGTTATCATCAAATATCGACGCTTCTGGGAAAATATCTAAATAAGTACTGACTGAATCTGGCAGTATCTGTTCCCCAACACGCTGATTTTCGTGAAACACCACATCACGACTAACTATAATCCGCTTAGTATCGGGGTCATACACCCTGTAGGCCTTCGATACTTCGCTGTAACCGACAAAGATTCCCATCTTCGACTTTGGGTCTAATTTTTTTCGCTTTTGCTTTGCGATATGCACCCAACACTCGCAACCAAACACTCGAAACCGCGACAAATCCGGTTTTCTCCCCGATCACGCTTCTTCTGGTGTCATTCCATTGATCACTCTACACGGCGAATGATTAATTATATACGCAGCGGTAGACACTGCTTCTGCCCAAAATTGTTTATCTAGGTGGGCATCAAATATCATGCATCGCGCACGTTCTATTATAGTCCGGTTCATGCGTTCTGCAACTCCGTTCTGTTCTGGCGTATACGGTGCGGTTAGTTGATGCTGAATACCTGACGTGCGTATTATCTTCAAAAATTGCTCGTTGCAATATTCAGAACCATTATCGGTACGTAAAATTTGTATGGTCCTTCCACTCTGGTTCTCGACAATATTTTTAAATTCCACAAAAGTATTGACTACATCTGTTTTTGATTTAAGTATGTAGGAAAAAACTCGCCTTGTAGAATCGTCTACGAACACCATAAAATATCGCGCACCTCCAAGCAAAGCACATTTGATTGGACCGCATAAATCAGAATGTATTAAATCGAGCCTTTGATTGGCCCGAACTGCAACATCTTTAAAGGGAAGGCGTGTTTGTTTACCCTTCAAACAAATTGAACATCCATCGTGGTTTCTTTGACTAAAATTAACAGCTACTGCTCGTTCTGATATCAACTTCATTAAGCTGTTGAAATTTAGGTGTCCCATTCGCCGATGCCATAATATTTCATCTGATCTAGACATCTCATCACTGGATATCATGGCCAAACTATCACTCGGCCGATTAATTATAAACATACCATTTTCATGTTTTGCTGTGATAATTACTTTGTGCGATTGATCATAAACATTGCACCCACTGTTGTCAAATACTACCTTTTTACCGCTTTTTACTATTTGGCTGACGGATAAAAGGTTTGCACACAAATCTGGAACAAACATCACTCCTTCCACATTGATAACACCTCTATCAGTGGCCTCCAGCTGAATGTCTCCAACACTTCTGATGGTCAGACGAGAGTCATTCGCAGTCACGAACTCATTGTTCGGTGGTGGCTCTGTGGTTCTTTTGAACCAATTCCCGTGTGCAGTCATATGCGCTGAAGCTCCTGAATCAATATACCACTCTGATGAGTTCGAGGTTGTACTCAGAAACGATGCAAACAAAGTTTTTTCATTCTGAGGTTTTGTATACCGTTTCTCTGGACAATTAGATGCATAATGGCCCAATTTGTTACAATTGTAACATCGAAAGAACTTCTTGTCCTTACTTTTGGGCTTAACGTTCTTGGTAACTAATGCTGCATTATTTGTCATAGATTCATTCTTGACGTCTTGCAATATTTTATTTTTAATTATATCGGCGGAAATCTTAATTCCGGAAGCTTCAATTCCCATAATCATCGGTCTGTATTTATCCGGTAGACCCGATAATAGCAAAGTTCCAGTCCATTCATCCGTCACAGCCAATCCGACTCCATTCAACTTATATGCGTACGTGACCACTTTATTCACGTATTCCTCTACGGAACTGCAATCAGTCATTCTCGTTGATATTAAACTCCTGAGTAAACCTACTCGCCTCGTTAATCCAACGTCTTGGAAAGCTTTCTCCAATTCATCCCATGCTTCTTTAGCAGTTTTTGTATTCTGCACATGTGGGTAAACTATTTTGTCAATCAACAAAATCAATTTTGCGCGTGCCTTTTTAATTTTTTTTTCGTTTTCTTCTTCACCTATTACTGCATCCCACAGGTCTAGGTCCTCAAAATATGCTTGTACAGCGAACCTGTACGTATCATAATTATCACGCCCTTTTAGTTTTTCTATTGAAGAAGATGCCATTTCCGACATTTTAAATATATTTTAATTATCGCCGTTCTCTAATGCACAAATAATCGTAATCTGGGCCCATAACCTGTTGAAAGTTTGCCGATAGATACGAATTGGTGTTGCTAAATTAAAATACGTCTTTTCTATATTAGATGATAGACGGAAGTAAGAAAACCTTTTTATTAAAACAAAATCAATATAAATAGCTGCCTACTTATAAAACAATATAATTCTCATTTCAATAGTCTCGCCCTTGCATACAGGACAACTCCAAGTTCTCTGTTTTGAATCGCTTGTTTCGGTTGCAGTAACCAGCGCTCTCGTAGTCACAAGCTTGGCTCTAGTATATGATGTCACGAAATCCAATGGATCGCATCTCTTGTTCAAAAAATCGAAGAACTCCTTGATAGTTGGGTATTCTACAGCTGTTGATTCTTGTGCCCATAACATTCTGGTTTCCTGGTCCAACTTTTTAATCAAAATATAAATTAGCCAACTGTCTCTGGTTTCTGCCTTAGTATCTAACGCCTTCAGACCGCGAAGCACTTCATCCAACGTATCTCGCAATTTTCGAATACTGGAACTACTAGCTTGATTTGTGTATGGCTGATCCATAAATGTTCGAATGAACGCATTAACAATATATTTTTTCCGATCGTATCGATCAACCAATTTGAAGAATGCTTCGTAGTAGTTCGTCTCTGTTACAGTAATGTACCTAATTAACTGTGCTGCTTCCCCAAATAACAAGCTTTTCAAATATTGAAATTTTTATACAGCTGGATAATCTTTACTATGTATTGACGAATTGTATAAATCATAAAAGCTAGGCCATTCGGTACATTCACCAGAAAACCGAGGTATGCTAAGCTTTTTTAATTTTATTTCTGCAACTTGATGTTGATTAGCATAGTAAATTTCAAATGTTTTTTTCTTCTCGCATATTGAATATTTTTATATAGTGGGTACTTCTTATTTACCTTTAAAAATTTGTAGCAGAAAACAATTTTCTACATGTAAATGCCCGAAAATATTTTCTTCACTGAACTGTCCGTCCAAATTTGTTGTCAAGTATAATTTATTTTCAAAATCCGAAAGAGTTATGATATTGGATGAAGGAAATGGATGCTATGCTGATAGGCTATTTTTAGGACATATGCCTCAGATTGAATTTATATAAATTTCTTTTAATCCCATGATAGTTTTTATTTGTGACAGAATTTTAATTAGCGAAGATTTAAGCGACTTCTAATTTAAAATCGCATTCTTTTACACTTAATGAGAATTAGTTTATGTCAGTGTTTGAGCCAGTTTACCACCGAACAATTTTTGCGAACTTATTTGGCCTCTAGGATAATAGCGCGCAGTTACTTAACTGAACAGAAAAAAAGATAATGATAAGATTTAATTGATAATAGCATCAGTTTGGTTCGTTTTCTATATTGTTGACATCATCATCGCGTTAACCGCGTAATTTACCATGAAAATTTTTAAAGCATACGTGTTATCTTGTTATTTGATATAACACTGCTCGTAAAGAACGCGTTAATTTAGTTTATTCAATTACTTTAATCCAATTTCCAAAACGCCAATGTGCCAATGTGTGGCACATAAATAATGCATAAAAGATTCGAACGACGTTAAAAAAAATGTTATATTGAATTGCATTTATTGCATTTTGTTGAAAAAAAAACTTTTTCAAATGCTTTTTTACACAAAAATAGAATTTCCTTCGTTCGTGGTAACAAAAGAACTATTCTTGAACAATAAACGTCAAATATATAAAAATAAACTTTGCATATAAAACTAATATATAAGAAGCTGTTTGATTTGTAAAGTTTAGCGGGTGATTAAAAATCTGCGAATATAAAGCTAAGTTTATTCGTCTAAAGCATTTATAGATGCATCACCCATTACTATTATAATTTTGATAATCTTGTCGTTTCTTTGTTCTTCTGCAAACTAATTTTAGCTCTCATAAAAATTATTGCGAAAAGCTCAAACTGTTTCAGAAAATAAAATTCCAACACTTTAAGCAGATTAATGTTGAAAAAAAATACAAATTTATATATTCTAATATTTTATATTATTAGTTGGATTAGGTTTTTTTTTTTGTAATTTAAATTATTACTTTTCGTCTTATTGGAAACTGAACTTTTTCTAAAACACATAGGAATGCTTTATTATACTCATTTCACGAAAAGAATTTTTTTAATCTCTAAAACTTATACATCGCAGGGAAGAATACTTTAGAACTTTTATTGTTTTCTATACTAGTTTTAAGTTTCTATACACAATGTATTATGTTTATTTTTTGAATATATTTTTTTTTGTATTACTTAGCAATAAAGTGAAGCGTTTTGCATTTATCTATAATCTTCTATTAAAATAATAATTATGTAGCAAGTTAAATGGGAGAAGTAAGAAGTGGAAATGTCAGAAGTTGAAATGTCAAAAGGCAACATAATGCTCATTAATATATACCAATTGGTATAAGACGGAAGCATCAGAGCCAAGGAGTCGCTCGGAAACTAATCACGTTCCGCGAACAAATCATTTATTATTCTCTAGTGGTGATCCAATACTGTCTGTTTCAGTTGCCTCGAATTTAATGTTAACAGTGAACTTCCGGAAATAAACCCCGTGATTATCCTTCGAATAACCGATTAAATCGGAGTACTCTAGACCATATCACCCCAAGTAGAAGTTGGTATTTGGCGACGGATTACGAAAGAAAACATCTGGAGCATAAATTAGATGAAATGTCACCGTTAAGTTTAATATGCTGCGGAATTTTGAAGAATTGGGTCATCATTACCAAAATTTTACAAGAGAATTATTATAGGTGTGTTCTGTTTTGACTGTTGTAAACCCACGTCAGGAAACATATCCAAATGTAGTACGATCTGGGAGTGAAATATCCCTTAGTCTGCTATGTAAAGATTCTTAAAAGAATTATTTAAAAAGCTTAAACTGAACTTAAAATATATTTCCACTTCTATATAAATATTTTATCTCTAAATCAAATCGTTGGTTACGGAGTATTTCCTATTTTCTATTCTTAGAAAACACTTAACATGTGACTCTATCTCGTCCCAACTTTGGGAAGTGATCTTTAACTGTAGGCATCGACCTAAAGCCTCTCGGCAATCTAGATTTCTATCTCTTCGCATGATAAAATGGCATTCATATTGCCTGCTACATAGTTCAACCAGTTCACTGTGATGCCGTTTGGTCTATATAACGTTTCACAATCTAGGGTGGTATTCGAAGTTTATCTCCAACTACGCCGAAGTAACTAGCCCCATTACTATTCTGCTCAAAAACACGAGACAACTCAAACAGATTACGGATGCTGAGGCAGCATTTCTAAAGCTCAAACACCTCCTTTCCATGCCCGAACATTGACAAACGCTAATTTTAGGAAACGTATCTGGTTTCGGACCTGGAATGTCTTTCCGCTATTATCAGTCTTCACAAGCTACTACTTTACGATCGTGACTGACTTACGATTCGCAAAAACAGAACTTTTTGCTCTCTTAGCCGAAACATGTTTTGATAGGCGAACAATATATTGCATGGTTGACTTAAACATACGAACTACAGCATAAATCTGTCAGGAGCTATATAATTTGTAGCGGGTAGTTTCTTCAACTATAAGAAACTCCGCACAATTATTCTCAACGGAAAATCCTCCGTTCAAATAATTCTTTATAAACAGACAACTCTCCATATAAAGAATTATTCCAAATAATATACAACAATCTTGTATTTACAAATAATGTACATAACAACTTGTACATAGTAATCGTACAACAACACTTGTACATACGAAATTGTGTACGCAAAATTAATTGAAAAATTATATTTTGGTTACACAACAAAATACCTCTACAATCAAATCATTGAGAGATGCATACACAATGCCATCGTTCAACAGATGGCATTGCAAACATTTATGTTTATTAAAACATAACTTTAAACGGGTGCACCTTAATTATTTGGTGCATATGAAATGAAGAAAAACCAGAAAATCCGGTTTTGGATTTCTAAGTTTTAGATGATGATAAAAACAAATTAGATATCTTCTGTCTATTCAATTTGGATTTTTGCTGGAGCAACACGGAGCAGCTCATCACTCACCAACAACAAACAGAAATTAATTTATTTAATAAAAGTTTTATTTGAAAATTAAATTTAAAATCTAAAGTTTGTTTTATTTAATTTTTCATTAATATTATATTTACAAGTGCTCCGCTTCACTTTTCGCTGCCGCCGCAACATACGCGATAAATTCTACCAGGTTGGTCCAAATCCTTTGACATTTAATTTACAATAAATTTAGAAATCTTCGAAACTAAATTAATAAAATGTTTTTCAACTTTTGATTTATTTTCTGTCACTTACATTCCCCACCTAGAAAATCCGAATTTTTTCACGCTAAACTAGTAAAATGTTTTGTAATTTTTCAGTTACCCACATTTCCATTAATCCTACTACCGTCATTACACTGTAAAAAAAAATTGAATTTTCAATTCAAATTTTACACATTTTATTGGAGAAAAGTCAGTAGAACAGGTAAGTACGCCAATATTTTAGGATTAAATATCAAGCGTGTGTTTCGATTATTGGTGCAATGGTAACATGGCGTAACTCAAAAAGTCTGTATTAATTTTGTAATTATTGTAAATTTAATTTAACCGTCTCAGAAGTTTTCTTGTAATGGTATCTTGTTTTTAAGTGAAAGTTATAAGCATATTTAATGCACGGCATAATGTAATGATTTCACAATCAAAAGCTTATATTTCATATATTTTGGCATATTACCATTGCGTTAACAATGTATAGTTTGGATGTCTTATTAACTTAAAAATCACTTCAATTAGGTTTTGTGAAACCAGTGTCTTCAATATTTTTTGTAATTCCTATAGAATCAATCTTGATCCTTTCTTTTATTTCTTCGAGTAGTTTACTGTCATGTTTGCTTGTGGGAATTGCAATAAAGTTGTATCTTCATTAATATAATACCATTCCCTTAAGAACTCATAAATCGGAAGTTGGGTCTAATACGTGTGAAAGTAATTTCAAAAACTTTAATAATTATAACTCTCATATTAATAGAAGTCACGCAGAGAAAATCCGAAAGGAATATTAACAAATGAAAAGTCTTTATTTTGTTTTTACCAAGGCTGCTTATATATATATATATATATATATATATATATATATATATATATATATATATAAATATATATACCTACAAGACGTATTAGACCACGAGATGAAACATTTGAGATATCAAATAAACGGTCCCTTATCTGGTTGCTTGAAAATTTTTATGAACGAAAAAACTTTTCGTAATCATTTAAATGGTCATCATAAAGTTCAGTTTTTGCAAATCAAGTCCTGTGATGTGGTAAAGAATGGTCAATTTTTATTAGAAAACGTAAGTCTTAGAATCAGAGAAGCACAAGTTATAGAGAATTTCAACTTAAATACCATACAAGAATGTAATGATAGACATTCTATGACAGATATTAAAAGCATTACATATGACTTATTATTAAAACTCAAAAGTGAATTTAATGTTCCCGAACGTACCGTATCTGTAATTGCCGATAAATTATCTAATTGTACAGAAGTATTAACGACGCAAGTTATTAAAGTTATTGAACAACATTTTACTGAATTTGAAGATAAAACTTGTTTGAAGAATAAACTTTTAGTTTCAATTCTCCCTAAATTGAATTTTATGTCCTACAACGCACGGTCAACTTACAAAAGAAACCAAAACACTTCCACCCACTTTAAAATAAATATAGGTTTAAATAATTATCATAAACCTTGTTTTTTTTATTATATTCCTATATTGAAGACATTAAAATCACTTTTAATAGTCCACAAATAAAATCAAATTTTACTACAAATCAGGAAAAAATTATTGTACACTTCAAGATTACAAGGATGGATTAGTGCATACAAATAATGGGTTTTTTTACAACAAAAATAAAATTGTGCTTTTATTCTACGTCGATGCGTTTGAAGTTTGCAATCCAAAATATTCCAACTTCTATCGAAAAATATTATATGTACGACTCCTGTCACAACTTTCACTTCTCTTAATGAAGCAACCGTTACAGAACAGCCCACTATGGTAAACGTTTATTCCAACTCCATCATAAATTGGATAAATTCTTCATCAAACTCTAATCAAATTTCCTCTGCGCAGCATGTAGAAATTCCAACTTCTCCATTAAGTAAGACGATTTCGGTGTCCAGCGGGCGAATTTCTTCTATAAATTCAGAAAAATCTGAAAACATTGGCACTAAAATTTCTTTAAAACTATTTGCAGATTATGAAATTCCATTTTATAAACTGCCAGAGATCTTGATTGGTTTGCTAAGCGAACAAAAGTATTTGGTGCGATACTATACTGATTTCGCGCACTCTATTATAATGGATATGCAAAAAATTTAGTTTTACATTTCACAACCCATACTTAGAAAAATCGCAGATCAGCTTTTACTGGCATTTCCCAAAAGCCTTGGAGTAGTGAACAGTATTGGGGAACTGGTTCCCAAGGATTCGGTGGGCCTAGCAACAAAGTTTCTAAACAACAATAATTATATTAATAGAACATCTACTGACAAAAGATATAGCTTAAAAAAGGCAACCAAAAGAGGTGCAAAAATATCGGAGGGCATACCAAATTTTTATAAATTAATATTGAAATTTATTCTGACGAGGCAAGTGAGTTACATCATTTATGGCTTAAAGAACATTTGAACATGGATGTAACAACAAACTGATGAGTAGACCAACTTTTTATAAGTACGAAACTAATCTGCCAAGAAGAGACCTAAGGAAGTTCTCATTTTTGTAAGGGTATGTGTATTTTTACACCAGAACCCTGGGGTTAAAAATGGGGATGAGTGTATTTTTCTATTTTGTTGAAAAAATATTGTTTTGAAATATTGAGTAAATGGCCTCTTTGTTTTATATGACTAGAAAAATCGTAAACATGGTATGGGTACCAAATTAATTTTAAATTAATTCTTCTTAAATTTGAATTTCCTCCACCGGCAGTGGCTGCTTTCATAGGAGCTTAACCGATCTTTGCAAATATTTTGAAAGTATGTAGCATTTACGAAAAAAAGACTCAAACAAATTTATTTCTGACAGACATCAAACAGTTCATTCAAAAGAATTTAATTTATCACAAAACAGATTAACAAGAATTTACAGTTTACACGAAAAAATTTAAATCGACAGATTAACTAAATTAATTAAATTTTAAATCCACAGATCGGCAGATTAACTATTCGAAAGTACCTGAAGTAGCAGCTTCCTTAAAAGCTTTTTCAAATTTCGTAATAAAAATGAAATTTTCAACACGAAATGCTCTTGTTGGTTTTGAGGTTTAAGCAAAAATAATGATTTTTGATTATACAAGGCAATTTTTATCAGAAACCCAGGAGGGCCTAAATTTGGTTTTAAAAATTAAGTTTATCGTATTCGAAATCTACCCACACTAGTCGAAAGGGCCTCAACAATAACACTCCTCCATTTTTTGTATAGTTTTCGTGAAAATTTTTGATTTCCAAATTCTGGGATACTCAGTCTATTTGTCAGTTTTGTGTTACTATATTTATCTGGTGAAATTTATCTGAGCCACCATAATTAATTATGAAGCGACCATAGCTCAGCAAAAATTCAAATAAACAGACCAAAGTTTTCATTATGTGTCAATTTAGACAATTTGCGGGCTTGCAGAGAAATCAAAAATTTTATATATCTCTGAAAATACAAGTAAAACCAACTATTTTTCATTCGCAAGGCACGTCACTACCAAAACAACTATTTTTCTAAAGATCACTAGATTTGTCAGTTCCGCATTTTTATATTACATTACATTTAAAAAATGTATAAAGGAAATGTTACTAGCCCTTTTATCTTCTTCTATAAAATTGTGTTTTTGTATAAAATGCTTATGCAACAAAAAATAATTGTATGAAAAAAAAATCTTAAATAGTTATCTATGTCTCACCTTCAGAATTGGAGTGGAGGCACAGTTTTGTTTCACTAGATTTTTTTATAAATAAGTACCTGATTTTATGTTTTTCGATCAGATGTTCATTTTTCCAGTGTGTTATCGTTTTAACATAATTTTTTTCTCACCAAACTTGTAGATTGCTTTATTCGTAGCCGCTTATGATAGCCAGCGTAAATCAATTTTAAAGAACTAAAAGACTGTTCTTCTAGCGAGAGTAGAAAACTTACAGTCGTGTATGAAAACTTTCGCTATAATGGCAGCGCTCAATAAAATGTTACAGGCGAATTTTTATAATTCCATAAATTTTTCCATATATCAATTTATGTTTCATAAAAAACAAATTTCATCTATCCACGTCAAAAACTACAAACCAACATAAAATTATAAAAATTATTACTTACTCAAATCAAATGTAATCCCTGCCTAGATAAAACAACAGAAAAAATATACATTTTCATTACATATTTATCAATGTTAATCCTCCTTCAAATAAGCAAAATATACAAATAATACATGATAAAAGGACGTAGAGCATAATTTCAAAATGATATCAATCTTGCTCCTTATATATATTTTTTTAAATTACCTCATTTAAGAACAAAACCAATTTTGGATTTATATACTATCATCATAACCAATACACAATACTGTCGCCAAAGCTTTCAAGAAATTATAGAAATAGACATACACAAGGCGAGAGTAGAATATTCAAAGACTACTACAAAATTCCAATTTACAAAGGAAATAACTAATCAACAGTGAGATGAAAATAAGGGAGCATAAATTACAATTCTTTCTTTCATAATATTTTCCCATCTTGTGCTAGGAATAAAAATAATATTCTTTATAAAAAGTAAATAAACCATAATGCTTTATTTAATTTAATTTAATTTATATATTTCTTAAAGCAACAACAGAAATGGAGGAAGAAACGCTAGTAGATCACGACGACGACAAGAATACATGAAGAAGAATATGATAAAATTTTGATAACGATTTCTTCTATTTTCTACACTACTGTACTCGTAAATACTGAAATTCATGGGAAGTAATGAAGATTTATATTATTATTATTCGTTAAAATATGATGATAGAATTTTACGTCATAGTACTTATGTCTTAAAATATGCGTATATGTATTCGTTGATTCTCAGTCTTTCCGTTTTTAAATTACGATTTTCATATTAATACACAATTGCACATGTGTCTAAAAATGTAATTTAGTGTAATTTACTGGAATTAAATAAATAATATTTGATTTAATCAGCTTTAGCATAATAGCATTTAATCAGTTATGCAAGCACGAGAACTGTAATGTTCGAACAAATGTTCCAAATAAATTAAAAATCTAGAAAATAAATCAGCACAATCAAATTTCTATTAGCAAAAATTTGGTGCTTCAACCTCACGAAACGTAAAATGGAAAAATAAAACGATTTGGGAAAATAACCTGGACATCAGATAATTAATTTAATTTTGTGCAAATTTGACACATTTAGGATTATATTACAGAATATTTTTGAAATGTTTTTTACACCATCATGGAACATGCGGAAAAATTGTCTATTTGAACACAAAAACGTTGCCATAAAACTACTCAGAAAGAGGTGTTATACATTCTGCATTGGTTTTGCAAACAAACTTTTTTCATCATTTGATACCCACGGGGTAGACAGTGAATATCTATTACGAGAAAGTGCAATTTGAAATTACTGCAATATGTAAAAGACATTTCTTTTACTACGCAATTAGGAGGGAATGTTTAAATACCACAGGGTGTTGATCGTATTAATTAAGGTTGAACACATAAAAATTCGTTTTCAAGATAGAGATAAAATGAGCACTGAAAACGAGCACTCATGGGCAAAAGTATTTGGAAATTAAATTTGTTTTGCGAAATAATTTTTAAGTTGAAATAAATTTGTAGCTGAAATACTTTTTTTATAAATATTACAAATAAATAAACATAACAACAAATATAAATTGCAAGATAAAACTTCATTGTTATTTTTATTTTATTTTTTATTCAAGTGGGCATAGTAATTTGAATTTTGAATTTTTTAATCCTTACGAATAATATAATACGTATTCATTTAAACTTTTAATGTCGAATGACGTCTCCCTTTGCGTCTATTATAGTCTTAAAACGATTTGGCATTGAATCTATAACTTTTTTTTTACATATTCGAGAGTTAAATTGACCCAAACCTCGCGAATTTCATTTTCGGTAAATTCTTTCGATTTTCCGGTTACTTATGCCACTTTTTGCTTGACTTTTGCCCAAAACATTTTCATTTACATTTAAATCTTTCGACTTTTTGGAGCCAAGTCTAAAACAATGAAGCCAGCACCTTTTAAAAATTATTCGCATATTGCTGTATGAATTAGAATTTTCTCTACGTTCAGATTAACCGTTGTCCCATGTTTTTAAATTTAATCGACTATGCACTACGAACGATTTAGCACTTGTTGTGGAATATGGCCACCTAGGACAGAACTCGTTTATCTCTTAGCCGATTATGAAGGGATTTTGTTTGTTGGATGCAAATGTGATTCATAAACAGTTTTTGGAAGAAGATCTGGAATATGGCCACCTGGGACGGAACTCGACCAATTCTTAACTGATTATGATGGAATTGGGTATGTTGGATAAATGGTGTTATTAAATGATTTTTGGAAAAGTTCTAAAATATGGCCACAAATCGTTTAAAAATCCCATGTCCATCCAACATACCCAATACCATCATAATTGGTGAAGAACTGAACGAGCTCCGTCCGTCCCAGGTGGCCCTATTCTAGAAATTCTTCTAAAAATCATTTAATAATCTCGTTTCCATCCAACATACCCAATCCCATTATAATTGATACTGTATTATTCAAACAGCGAATTGCTCCGATTGCGATTCAATGATATAAAATAAACACAGCGCACTCGCGTGACTTGGGTTTATACGTACTACCACAATCAATTAAATCGTCACCGTTCTCAAGATCTGGGTCTTTCGTATGGCACATTGTGATGCTGTATAAGATAGCAGAAAATTTCCAGCAGAAAAAATGTGTTTTGCTATTCACCGCTAGAGGCATCACTATCACAAAAATGAAATTTTTTCTGCTGAAATTTTTTTTACACCAGCAGAAAATTTTTGATATTTTTATGCAAATTAAAAATTCTCAGCAGAAAATTTTATGAAAAATCGGAGAATTTATGAAAAAGAAAAAAAAATATATGTCTAAACATTTTTCAGCGATAAAAGATAATTTTCTTTAAAAAACGATTTGCGTATGTATAGTGTAAGCATACTCAAAACATACAAAAATTATCATAATCATTATTATGCAAACACAGGACAACATCAAAAAAATGGCCATCGTTGAAAGCACTCCATACATTTTTGAAGTCATTTTAATGTGACATGTTTCCAGTTTTTTAACATAAGTGTTAGAAAAACCCCCCTGTAACTACCCTGTGTGTATGTTTTTATGGTAGCTGACATCATAATCCATATACATAAGCAACGTAAGATTCACACCTAGCGTCAGTAGCCTTCCATACATTTTTTAAGTCATTTTAATGTGACATGTTTCCAGTTTTTTAACAAAAGTGTTAGAAAAACCCCCCTGTAACTACCCTGGGTGTATGTTTTTATGGTAGCTGAGATCTTAATCAATATACATGAGCAACGTAAGATTCATACCTAGCGTCAGTAGCCTTCCATACATTTTTTAAGTCATTTTAATGTGACATGTATTCAGTTTTTTAACAAAAGTGTTAGAAAAACCCCTCTGTAACTACCCTGGGTGTATGTTTTTATGGTAGCTGACATCATAATCCATATACATGAGCAACGTAAGATTCACACCTAGCGTCAGTAGCCTTCCAAACATTTTTTAAGTCATTTTAATGTGACATGTTTTCAGTTTTTTAACAAAAGTGTTAGAAAACCCCCCTGCAACTACCCTGGGTGTATGTTTTTATGGTAGCTGACATCATAATCCATATACATGAGCAACGTAAGATTCACACCTAGCGTCAGTAGCCTTCCAAACATTTTTTAAGTCATTTTATTGTGACATGTTTTCAGTTTTTTAACAAAAGTGTTAGAAAACCCCCCTGCAACTACCCTGTGTGTATGTTTTTATGGTAGCTGACATCATAATCCATATACATGAGCAACGTAAGATTCACACCTAGCGTCAGTAGCCTTCCATACATTTTTTAAGTCATTGTAATGTGAAATGTTTTCAGTTTTTTAACAAAAGTGTTAGAAAAACCCCCCTGTAAGTACCCTGGGTGTATGTTTTTATGGTAGCTGAGATCTTAATCCATATACATGAGCAACGTGAGATTCACACCTAGCGTCAGTAGCCTTCCATACATTTTTTAAGTCATTTTAATGTGACATGTATTCAGTTTTTTAATAAAAGTGTTAGAAAAACCCCCCTGTAACTACCCTGGGTGTATGTTTTTATGGTAGCTGAGATCATAATCCATATACATGAGCAACGTAAGATTCACATCTGGCGTCAGTAGCCTTCCATACATTTTTTAAGTCATTTTAATGTGACATGTATTCAGTTTTTTAACAAAAGTGTTAGAAAAACCCCCCTGTAACTACCCTGGGTGTATGTTTTTATGGTAGCTGAGATCATAATCCATATACATGAGCAACGTAAGATTCACACCTAGCGTCAGTAGCCTTCCATACATTTTTTAAGTCATTGTAATGTGAAATGTTTTCAGTTTTTTAACAAAAGTGTTAGAAAAACCCCCCTGTAACTACCCTGGGTGTATGTTTTTATGGTAGCTGAGATCTTAATCAATATACATGAGCAACGTAAGATTCATACCTAGCGTCAGTAGCCTTCCATACATTTTTTAAGTCATTTTAATGTGACATGTATTCAGTTTTTTAACAAAAGTGTTAGAAAAACCCCTCTGTAACTACCCTGGGTGTATGTTTTTATGGTAGCTGACATCATAATCCATATACATGAGCAACGTAAGATTCACACCTAGCGTCAGTAGCCTTCCAAACATTTTTTAAGTCATTTTAATGTGACATGTTTTCAGTTTTTTAACAAAAGTGTTAGAAAACCCCCCTGCAACTACCCTGGGTGTATGTTTTTATGGTAGCTGACATCATAATCCATATACATGAGCAACGTAAGATTCACACCTAGCGTCAGTAGCCTTCCAAACATTTTTTAAGTCATTTTATTGTGACATGTTTTCAGTTTTTTAACAAAAGTGTTAGAAAACCCCCCTGCAACTACCCTGTGTGTATGTTTTTATGGTAGCTGACATCATAATCCATATACATGAGCAACGTAAGATTCACACCTAGCGTCAGTAGCCTTCCATACATTTTTTAAGTCATTGTAATGTGAAATGTTTTCAGTTTTTTAACAAAAGTGTTAGAAAAACACCCTGTAAGTACCCTGGGTGTATGTTTTTATGGTAGCTGAGATCTTAATCCATATACATGAGCAACGTGAGATTCACACCTAGCGTCAGTAGCATTCCATACATTTTTTAAGTCATTTTAATGTGACATGTATTCAGTTTTTTAATAAAAGTGTTAGAAAAACCCCCCTGTAACTACCCTGGGTGTATGTTTTTATGGTAGCTGAGATCATAATCCATATACATGAGCAACGTAAGATTCACATCTGGCGTCAGTAGCCTTCCATACATTTTTTAAGTCATTTTAATGTGACATGTATTCAGTTTTTTAACAAAAGTGTTAGAAAAACCCCCCTGTAACTACCCTGGGTGTATGTTTTTATGGTAGCTGAGATCATAATCCATATACATGAGCAACGTAAGATTCACACCTAGCGTCAGTAGCCTTCCATACATCTAACGTTGCTCATGTGTATGAATTATGATCTCAGCTACCATAAAAACATACACCCAGGGTAGTTACAGGGGGGTTTTTCTAACACGTTTGTTAAAAAACTGAAAACATTTCACATTAAAATGAATTCAAAAATGTTTGGAAGGCTACTGACGCCAGATGTGAATCTTACGTTGCTCATGTATATGGATTATGATCTCAGCTATCATAAAAACATACACCCAGGGTAGTTACAGGGGGGTTTTCTAACAACTTTTTGTTAAAAAACTGAAAACATTTCACATTAAAATGACTTAAAAAATGTATAGAAGGCTACTGACGCTAGGTGTGAATCTTACGTTGCTCATGTGTATGGATTATGATGTCAGCTACCATAAAAACATACACCCAGGGTAGTTACAGGGGGGTTTTTCTAACACGTTTGTTAAAAAACTGAAAACATTTCACATTAAAATGAATTCAAAAATGTTTGGAAGTCTACTGACGCCAGATGTGAATCTTACATTGCTCATGTATATGGATTATGATCTCAGCTACCATAAAAACATACACCCAGGGTAGTTACAGGGGGATTTTTCTAACACTTTTGATAAAAAACTGAAATTATATCACATTAAAATGTCTTCAGAAATGTATGGAGTGCTTTCAACGATGGCCATTTTTTTGATGTTGCCCTGTGTTTGCATAATGATGATTATGATAGTTTTAGTTTTAGTATGTTTTGAGTATGCTTACACTATACATACGCAAATCATTTTTTTAAAAAAAATTATCTTTCTTAGCTTCAAAATGTTTAAACATACATTTTCTCTTCTTTTTCATAAATTCTCTGATTTTTCATAAAATTTTCTGCTGAGAATTTTTAATTTGCATAACAATATCAAAAATTTTCTGCTGGTGTAAAAAAATTTCAGCAGAAAATGCCAATCATTTTTGTGATAGTGATGCCTCTAGCGGTGAATAGCAAAACACATTTTTTCTGCTGGAAATTTTCTGCTATCTTATAGAGCATCACATTGTGCCGTATTTTGAAGAGAAATCTTGGTTTGAAGGCATACAAAATGCAACTTGTTCAAGAATTGAAGCCGGTTGACCTTCTTTTGCGCCATCGATTTGGTCTATGGGCGTTGGAACAGCGCCAAATTGATCCGTTTTTTATCGAAAAATAGTGTTCAGTGATAAAGCTCATTTTTGGCAGAATGAATACGTCAACAAACCAAATTGGCGTATTTCGGCTGACGAACAGCGAGGAGAGATTCAAGTGCTTCCAATGCATTCTGGAAAATGCACTGTTTGGTGCGGTTTAAGGGCAGGAGGCATCATCGGACCGTATTTCTTTAAAAATGCGGAAGAACAACGTGTAAACGTCAATGTCGCAAACTACAGAGCCATGATAACTACAGAGCAATGATCATGATTTTTTATTGCCAAAAATTTAAGATATTGTTGTAGCCCATTTGTGGTTTAAGTTGGATGGTGCAACGTGCCCGACAGCAGGCCAAACCATTGATTTATTGAAAGATAATTTTAATCAGAACATCATATAAAGAAACGGGCCCCTGAAATGGCTTCCAAGATCTTGTGATCTGACGCCGTTAGATTACTTTTTATGAAAGTATCTGAAACTGCTTGTTTATATCGATAAACCACAATCGATTCCTGGATTAAAAGCGAACATAACACGCGTAATTAACAGAATACCGGCCGAAATGCTCGAAAATTGGAACCATAGAATGGATCATTTAAGAGCCAGTCGCGGTTAACATTTAAAAGAAATTATTTTGAAACATTAAATGTCATAAACCAGACTTACATCACAAACACAATTTTTGATTATGAAATTGATTTGAATGCCTTTTATTTCAAATTAACTTCCGGACGCTCTTTTTGTTTCACCTTTTACTTATGCTTTAAGATATTAACAACATCGACAAAATAAATCAATTTCATTAATTTTATCGCGAGGTGTCATCTAGTATCAGTCAACTTTGCGTTCACGACTTCATGAGTAAAATAAATTTTTTATGTTGAAAGAGGGGCATATATTTCGGAACATCCAAGATATTAAGCATTCCATATAGCTATCCCTCGTCACAATTTTTTTACGCTGCTAATGGCTCCACAATAATAATTTTCAGTTACTTTCGATCACAAGTAAATATGGGAGTTAGACAGTTACTTCCATACATATTCAGAATTACTGACGGTAAGCAACCGAAAATCGGGTTTGATTTTTATCGCACTAAAATTTACTTGTTTATGTCGACGTTTCACGTTTGGGAGATTAAGGAATTTTTTTGAATGAATTTCATGCTATATAATAACACATCGCCTGAAAAGCTCCTGTTCTAACAAAGAAAACACCTTTTTTTGGGTAAAAAATATTTTATTCATCAACATAATTTCCTTCTAGAGAGATACAATCAGCCCAACGCCTCTGTAACAGTTCAATTCCGTTTTTCTAGAACGATTTACGTTTTTATTCAAAATAAGCTTCAGTTTCGGAAACCACCTGGAGCTCCAAACTGTGCACGGAATCATCGACACGTTGTTGTTTTTCTTCCATTGTAAGCAAACGCGGCACCCTCTTTGAACACAGCTTTCTCACGAACAAATGATCTTGCAAAATATGACCAACACGTTTCATCGATATGTTTACAATATCACGGTCTTTCAAAGCAATTTCGTGGATTTTTTTTATGTTTTATGGAGTCACAGCTTCATTTGAGCGTCCAGAACGTGGTGCATCATCGGTGGTTGTACGACCACGTTTAAGATCAGCATACCAGTCAATGATGTTTGATTTTCCTGTTGCAGAGTTTACATAGCACACGAACTTCTTTTTCCCCCATTGTTTTGAAATTGTCAAAAGTAGCGTCACTAAAACAAATGTAATTTGTAAACTTCAAATCAAAATGTCATGAAATTTTTGTCAGGTATTGTTCAGACACACGAACATAGCCTTGACGATACATGTGTTTAATTATAGTAACAAAAAGTATACGAATAGGTTAACCAACCATATAAGTTAAATATTATTTTACGGCTTATATTTCCATTATTTCCGGCGCGCATACACTTAGTAAATTCATAGGATCAGCAAAATTATTGTCCATACAATTAATAACATAAACACATTCTTTAGTTTAGGTAAAATTGTAAGCTCGGCAACTAGATAGTTATTGTTGTAATTATATGTATTAATTTTGTATATAAACCAAAAGAATCTAATAAAAATTAAGTAGTTTAAAACAACACTTCAGGCTGTTATTGTCATAGCCCTCACCAGTGGTAAGCGGATAACAGTTCACTAAAATATCGAAAAGCTATATCAATCGTCAACACTGATATAACATTGGTCCTTCGAAGCCTCCACAATAACCGGCGGCCAATAAAAATACTTCGAGTCAACAACCAACACACCTCGAATTCACAAGCCACCCATCAACCGGCACACAGTCAACTCCAGTCAACAAAACCAGGCAGTCAATAGCAGTCAAAGCCAAATCAATGGGCATCACCAACGAAAACCAAAACAATGACGAGTATGGAAAGTCGTTTTGAAGATCAGGAGATCACAGGCGATAAAATAGTCCAGCAAAGCAGAAACCATAAAAACGGGCCAGGGTGGCAAACTAAAACTTATTTGGAGTCGAAAATAGCAACTTTAAAAGAACTCTACAAAAAATATGTAGAGGCTGATGACACAATCAAAAGTAGCCTATTGGAGGAAAACCATCCATATCTCAAAAAACGAAAGTAGTTAGTGGATATCTATAACACCCTAATCGATGAAGTGCGGACTTAGCTGAACCAGGGGACACCAAGTACACCGAAACCAACAACATCGGAGGTCAACTCCCAAGGTACCAAGTTCTCATTTGCGGAAAATAAAGATACAAGTTTCACAAAAAACACAACGGGAACAGAAGATTTTTCTAAAAATAATAACAACGAGTAAACCAATAGAAGAGAATTCCTTCAGATGGTAAAATTACAAAATGTAAAAATGAGGGCTCTTAATAAAGAAATTAACGCAGCGAGAGACTCATTGATACAAAAAGCTTCTGAAGCGAATCGAAAGTACGATGGAACAAATCGTGGATCTAGATGAGAAGATAAAGGTGGAAGCCTCGGAGGAAGAGGAAAATAATATAAAATATTTCTTTGAAGGATATTACGATGCCAGGATAAGCGAACATGATGACATTACAACAAAGATCACCATTGAGATTAACAACCATAAAACAGATAACAACAAGTTTGATGTACGCCTGCCCAAAATCGAGATTCCAGTTTTCTATGGAGATTATTTGAAATGGAAAGGGTTTGCAGATACGTTCGAGAAATTAGTTCAAAATAACGATAAGCTAACGGACACTCACAAGATCAACTACCTAAAAAACCACTTAGGAGGTCCAGCCGCTAGATTAATAAACCACTTAGAATCAATGGCAGATAGCTATCGGGTAGCGTATGACATAATAAACAAGCGATACAACAATCAACGAATGTTAACAACAACATACTTCAACCAGTTGATTAATCAGACAAACTTAACAAGCGAGAATGCTTCAGGGATCAAAACGATGCATGACACAACAAAAGAAGCTATTCATAATATAAACAACAAACTGCAAGATGATGAGAAGTTCGATGCACTGATCACGCACATATTGCAAAGGAAATTAGACAAGGAGACAATCAGAATCTATGAAACTACATTACCTTAACAAGCCTTAAAAAGATGTTTTTTTTTGCATTGTGCTCAAAAGAAGTAATTGATGAAACTGCTAAAAATTGCCCCGGAGATGATATCAAAATTTAGAAAATAATTCGGCCGAAAGCCATTCATCTTTTGACTATGATTTTCAATGTTGTTCATCAATATCTCCGGATGATTTTATTTCTTTAGAACACCTTTTGGAGGAGAGTATTTGGGAATGTACACAATTGCCAACAAAAATAGATGATGACTTCCGCACTTTGTCTACGGAAATGATGGTTTATGAAGTAACTGGCCGATAATCTCGAAAACTTAAAGAATACTTTATTGTTAATTAAACCCACATCAACGCAAAACGAAAGGAATTTTTCGGTCTCCGGAAATTTTTGTAGTAAGCGAAGAGTGCGTTTAAATGACAAATTGTTAAATAGTTTAGTAATTTGTATAATTTTGATATTATTGAAACATTATCAACTGTAATTTTTATTATTTTAGATTTTAAAAATATTTATTTATATTATGAAGTGATATTAATTATGTTCCTTGAATTATTTAACTATTTATTGGTTTTTATTAAAAAACATATTATTAGAATTAATTTTTTGGTAAAATATTTTTCATTTCTCGAGGGTAAAATTAAAATTCCAATATTCTCGAGAATCATGACCTTAATGCTGCACCAGCATTTGTAGCACAATCCATTGAAAATGGTACTAGAATTTTTTACAAATTAATTACAAATTTGTTACACAGTTAGAAAACTCTTTACAGATCCCGTTATCCTGCAATTTTTGTGTGGGCTGGCGTTAGACAAAGCTACACCACACTTTTCGTATTTTTGATAATATTTATTGTATCGTACTGGCGGTGCAACTGGAATTTTTTACAAATTAATTACAACTTATCGGCATAATTCAACCCCAAAAAACTACCCCTAAGGGGTGCAATTCTTTAAAAACCTTATTTTTCGTCACACCACGCCTTTTGCATTTCTGTGAATTTTTGTTGTATAGTGCTGGAATTTTTATACAAATTAATTACAATAAAATGGCATAATTAAACCCCGAAAAAACTACCTCAAATGGCAGCAACCGTTTATACAAGACGTTTTTACTAAATAAATTACAATATATTAGAATAGTTCAATTGCCAAAAACTAAATGTCCCTAAAAGTGCAGCTCTTTAAAACAATATTTTTCTGTATAGATAAAACCCCTCCAATAGGTACTACCGAATTTATTACAACAGCCCACACCCACACACATTTATCATAATGCATCGAATTACCTGCCAATGCCAAAAATAGGTACCGTTGAATTTATTACAATAGCTTTCATCCAAAAAAAATCGATCATTCTGCATCGAACTTTGTTCCTATCCAAGAAATAGGTACCCCTGAATTTATTACAACAACTCACACCCACAAAAAAATATCAGATTGCATCGAACTTCCTTCCTATGCCAGAAATACGTACCCATGAATTTATTACAACAGCCCACACCCACAAAAATCGAACATAATGCATCGAACTTCCTTCCTATGTCAGAAATATGTATCCCTGAATTTATTACAACAGCCCACACCCACAAAAATCGATGATTGTGCATCGAATTACCTTCCTACGTCAAAAAAGTTACACCTGAATTTATTACAAAAAGTTGTAATAAATTCAGGGATACCCATTTCTTCCATACGGATACCTATTTCTTGCATAGGAAAGTAATTCGATGCAATATGATTGGTTTTGGTGGGTGTGGACTATTGTAATAAATTCAACGGTACTTATTGGAGGGGTTTTACCTATACAGAAAAATATTGTTTTAAAGAGCTGCACTTTTAGGGACATTTAGTTTTTGGCAATTGAACTATTCTAATATATTGTAATTTATTTAGTTAAAACGTCTTGTATAAACCAGTACGATAAAATGATTTTAAACGGTTGCTGCCATTTGGGGTAGTTTTCTCGGGGTTTAATTATGCCATTTTATTGTAATTAATTTGTATAAAAATTCCAGCACTATACAACAAAATTGACAGAAATGCAAAAGGCGTGGTGTGACGAAAAATATGGTTTTTAAAAATTGCATCCCTTATGGGGAGTTTTTTGGGGGTTGAGCTATGCTAATGTGTTGTAGTTAGTTTGTTAAAAATTACAGTACCTCCCCCAGTACGATACAATAACTATTAACAGAAATGCGATAAGAATGTTGTAACGAAAAATATGATTTTTAAAGAATTGCACCCCTTAGGGGTAGTTTTTTGGGATTGAACTATGTCGATAAGTTGTAATTATTTTGTAAAAAATTCCAGTACCATTTCATTGGATTGTGCTACAAGTGCTGGTGCAGCATTAGGGTCATTCGAGAATCTCGAGAATCTCAAGAAATTTTTTAGAATTCCCGAATTCTTGAGAATGTAAATTATTGGAAAATTCAAGATTCTCGAATTTCAAGAACAAAAAAAGTTCGATAAAACAGAAACTATAGCTTAGCCATAGTTGTTATATAGTTTTAATATTTTTAAGCAATAGTTGGCTTCTATAATTTAACATTTACCCGTTGTTTCCTAGCAACTTTTTATCAAACGAAAGTTGTAGTAATGGGGCTCCATGCAGGAGTTTCAGTTTCTGGCATTTCTGAGGTTTGTTTACCTTCTTGCAAATGCTGAATTGAATGACTAGACTCATTTAATACTTCTTCCTGCAATTTTTTATTGATCTGTAATATTAACTAATAGTTTCCGTTTCATTATCAGACGATAAATCATCACTGTTTGGCAAATAGTCATTGCCACTTTCATAAGAATCTGAATCTGATGTTTTATCACATATATTATCCAATAAATCTTTTTCCTCTTTATTATTATCTACGGATCAGAATATAGACTTTCGTTTTCTTTAAAAAAATTTAAACAGATTCCGATGAATTTTCAAATTCAGAAGTTCAATTATTCACTACTTCCGCCGGATCTAGATTATGATCTGAAAATTTTATTGGTCGCGTTTGATTAATTTTTTTTTCTTTCGTAAAATTGCAAATGGACTCTGATCTATTTTCAAGCTCGCATTCCATGTCTCGGCTCTTTAATATGATCAACAGATTTGAATAAATTTACATTTTCTATTAAAAAATAACAAAGTATAATTAAACAAATTACGCAACACAACAGTTTATAATACTTTAACCTGAATTTTCTTGATTTTTTTAAATGCTAATTTCAATGTTTGTTTAGCTGTTGAAGACATATTTTAATTTACAAACATCTAAGGTGTTGTCCCTTGCAGTATCAAGCATACTTTCACGCATAAAAAAACCTGTTCCAATTACTCCACTTAGATTTATGACTAAATTGTTTGTAACACAATTAGAAATCGATTTTCTATATTTAGAGTATTACAAACAATATTTGATCTACGACAAAAATCAAAAAAAAAAAAACGTTTAAGGTACTTTACAATGCATATCTCGTAAAACTATCCAATCATAAATTTTACATAGTACTTTAGAACAGTAATAATAAATACAAAAAACTCCAATAAAAAAAACTCCAAATCAAAATATGATTTGATGAAAAAAAATTAACGGAAAAAGTTTAAAGAATTACATCACATTTCTAAATACCAGGAGGGACACCACAAATTTGCTTAGTTTTGCTTGTAGGCTTAATTTTTATTAATTTTTTTTTTTGTTGAATGATAAATTTTTGTAAACATAGTCATATTTTACATTTAGAATTCAAATTTAATTAAATGTATTAATATGTGAAATATTCGGGGAACATGTTAAATCTTAAACTTCTATAATATTTATTTGTCAAGCTTAACAAATAAACAGATTCAACGAAAAAAAAAGTACATTTGCTTTAATTTAACACAGGCTATTCCAGTACAACCACTAGGACACTACTATACGAGGCATGAACATTTCTTAAACATGCTTTAATTTAAATGACATGTCGTGCTATAAGTTCTAAATTAATATGAAAATCGATTTCGATATTTTGTACGTCTTAAAAATTATAATGAAATACGACGAACCACACATAAACATAAACAAAAATAATTTATCGTATTTTATATATTATTAAAACATATTGGCACGTCTAAGTAATTTATAAATTCCTGTACATTTCTCTCATAATATTTTCTTCCTCGTATAAAAATTCGTTTTGTAATATATATAATAATATCTTTGCGGTATCATCGTCATCTCATAATTTTTTTGCCACTTACGGCTTAATTACAAGTATATACAGCATGCTCCAAAATATAATAATACATCTTTCTGGTTATTATATGAACAAAATTAGAATTTTTTTAGAAATGTTATTATGCATCTAATATAATACTTTTTCTCGTGATTATATCATGCAATCTTAAATTATTTAATTTTAAAAAATAAAAAAATACGAAAAGTTTCCAACATAACTTTTTATATTCCTTTTTTTACTCTATAAATTCCAAAAGCTCTGTGAATTAAAAGAAAATACACAACTTTAGGGCAAATAAATATTTTCAAGAAGATGTATTATTATATTTAAAAAAAAAAAAAAAAGAAACGAATTAAAATGAAATATAAGAAGTTTTTTATTTTGGTACTTTCTTGTTTCTTTTATCAAAAATGTTAAATTGCCGAAAGGTTTATTCAGCTTTTTTGTTCTCGTGTACTCGACTCGTACATACTCTTCTCAGATTTGGAAGAAAAATGCAAAGTAATATTTTGTAAAAATGTTTATGTGAATGTATGTGTACAGAAAAAGCTTTTGTATTATATAATTTAAATATTTTACAAAAATTCTTTCAAAATTATAAAGAAATAAATTTTATTTAATTTAAGTTTAGATTAGTTTTTCGTTTTAGAAAATTATTGCTGTTTAGTTTCCCATATAACGAGCTTTAAAATTCCGTAAATGAATTTTGTAGTTTTATTTGATGCTTGACTATGATAGTATCATGTATATGATTTGATTATAAATGAAAAGTAAACAAATTTTCCATTATTGTTCAGAATTTTTACATTTGCAGTTGAAGAATAATGAGTAAGCTTTTACTTAGGGTATAAAACACAGGATATCGACAAACTGTTTATGGGGTAACAAACTCTGTACTAGAAAGGTAGAAAGTAGCTCTACTATCAGAGCCTCCTTAATATAAGAGCCGTAACATTCCGCCATTTTTTTCCATGAGCTTTCCATAGAGGGGAAGGTTTTTGTTCTTTTTCATACCAATCAGTGTATTTTAATATTTTTTTAGAAGCTTTTTTGTATATAAAAACATTAATGCTTCGTTTCAATTTTTAATTTGAATGGTTAGTTCAATATTCAGGAAAAGCATATTTTAAAATTGAGTCATATTATGTCGAATTAATGCAAAAATATTCAAATTAGTCTACCACAAAAAATTTTTTTTATTGTAGAAATAAGAATTTGTTTATATGTGTATGTAAAAAATTAATATAGAGTGTTCCATCAAAAATTTCAGTATTTCTTTCCCAAAACAAACGTTCGTTAAAAAATACTTTTTGAGTAGCTATGTAATATGGGGGTTATTGTGTTCTGGATTATATTACAACATTGTTGATGATTAAACTTCGAAAACTGTTTTTGTCGTTATTTGTTAAAAATTTCATCGCAACAAATTCGCAGGCTATACTGTTTCATCCTGTAGTATAAACAAACCGGAGCTTCATAAAATAAAAACATTATATTATAGAGCTTTTCGCAATTAATAAACCAATCAATAGATGTCGCTAAGTATAAATTAAAGCTAAATATTAAAACCTAAAGTTTGTTAACTAAAATTTAACAATTTATTATGTATACTGCCTGGTTCAATAGATTATTGAAATCTCCTGGAACTGAAAATAACCGAATACGAGCGAATTGAAATAAGAAAAGGAAAAATTTGGAAAAAATGTGACATTTTTCTATTATTGTTTTTCAGCGCGCAGCAACTACGATGATAAATATTTTGCGATGAAAAGCTTTATTTATGCCAACCGTTTTAAAAAATTATAATTGTTTTGAGTTTTATTAATTATGTTAAATTATTATATTAAAGATTTTGCGCTTAACTTACAATAATAATGGTTTATTTTCGTAAATAGTTAATTAATTATTTTACACTTTTCTGTAATTTCAAGTAAATTTATTACAGAGACATCTGTAAACGAATTTTCAAATTACAGAAATCTCGGTTTTGCAATCGAATAATATGAAGTTTTTTACGTTTTGTTCTGTTTTGTAATAATATTTAATTAAGAAAACCATGACAACGTTGATTTTTTGTATACAAAAATAATAATAGATTTTGATGTAAAAATTTTATTATATGAATAATATTATTGTTTCTACATGGTGGTTCATAAAATTTCGTTTCAGCTCACGTTTTCTCTTTAATTTTGTTATAAATGGAGAATGTTTAGATTGCTATTAAGTGCATCGTTCATCTCAAAAATTCTGAGGTGCATGTGACCAGATTTTGCCAAATAAGTTACATTTTTATAAAACTAAATTTTAAATTGGATGTAAGAGGAATCCGCGGCACCACCCTTTATTATCTTACTTTATAAACCTACACAACTAAACGGAAAGCTCATTTTTATAGAAAATTAATAAATTTTTGCTCCGCTTTAGTTTAAATTTACCAAATAAATACTACATTATGATGGCTGATTTTCAAATATGTGTTCTTTGAATAGTTTATTAAAAATATAAAATTAAAATTTAGATGATTTGTTTAATTTTTTATTCATAAATTCATGTTCAAAAATTTTCCAATTACCACGGTTTCTTATAGTAATTCAATAAAAGCTTCCCCTCTACTGAAAGCTCTCCTTTTAATATTGCGGCTCTTCAAAATCATAGATGGCTCTGCTACTATTCAAAATAGTTTGTTTTTCCATCAAAACTTTTTATTTATCAAAATATTTTCAAAAACAGAAATCTTATATGAAATTTGTCCGTTCGAAATTTTTGTTGAAAATGTTATGAACCTATGTCCGAAGTCTGAATGGTCTGAAAGAATATTTGTTAAATTAACAAAAACCAACAGTCGGTAAGCAATGTTAACACATTCGCGTTCACACTTATTTAGTGATGTCCAGTCAAAGCGTCACACATGCTGTAACTCTAGTAATTTTTAAGATAATATAAAACTGATCAAAGCATTTGTTTGTTAAATCGTTTATGAATAATTTTGCAATCATTAATGCGTTTTTGCAAAATCACTGCAATTGCAAGGTTTTGCAAGTGGTGACCTCCTGATGGATGTAATTAGTTTCATTTTTCAGAACACTACTGCATTAGAGGTGGTACTGCAATTGCAGTGGTTGAACTAACCGAGAACTCTATCATCTTTTTGGAACCGCAATACTGCATTTGCAGTATACTGAAAAGTTTAAAGTAAAAAATAATCAAGGTGAGGTTATCAAGACGATGGAAATTTGCTTTCCAACTAATGAAACATTGAATTCTTTGTATTAAAAAATTCGGTCCTCTTATCAGACTGCAATAACCAAACCACAAAAATATTGAAAATATTTTGATGTGATCAAAGTATAATCACAATGCCTTAGCGAATTTTAATGATTCGCTACGCAATTGCCAACCCCTTCGTAGCCTCGAATTTTATTGTATTTAACGCATGTTCTGGATTGATGTAAAATACTATCTGTCTATCAATCCAGAATAACCCAAAATTTCGTAAAAAATATTGTTAATCAGATTTCAGTCTTTTATTATAAAATATTAAATAATAAATAACAAAAAATAAATAAAGAATTGCCACTCAAAATTCTTATTTTAAACAAGTTTCTCGACGGGTCAAAATTTTAAGAATATTTTGCATACTTTAGCGTTTAAACATCAACGACATATGACATTACTATGGCAAGACATAAGCAACTGTGACAACTGTGGCAACTGTGACAACTGTGGCAACTGTGACATAGTTAGAAAATATGGATTAAATTGTGATTTAAGTGTAATAAACTATTACGAGTTTCGCTATCAATATCGTCCAAAACTTTTTATACTTTCATCGAAAATAAATAGAGTCCCTCATTTTAGTTGTAGTGAAATGGTAGCATTAAACAAAGATAACAATATACTTTTATTATGTGAAGAATTTATAACCGAAAAATTTAACACTTTTCATAATACAGCTGCGAGCAAATGTATTAGGCACCCCTTTTGTTTGTCATTGTCTTAACAATTAGTGGTTGAATATGCGTTTTATGGTTTTATGGCTTTACTATTGAAATAAAAAAACACAGAAATAAAAAATAACAAATATTTATGACACCCAGCTGTGTTTTAAGACGGTATTTCTTCGAATTTGCTATTTTACGTTTAGAGTTTTAGTTTGTAATCAGTGCTTGCAATGAACATACACGTGTTGTAATCAATTATTGCTACCATATTAGTAAAGAATAACATTTATCGCGTTAATTATGCCTAAAAAAACTGAACTTAGTGCAGAACAGCGCCTAAAAATTCAGATTTTGCATGAACAAGGCATGTCTCAAGTGAAAATAACCCGAGAAGTGAAGTGCTCGCGTTGTGCAGTGCAATATGCACTAAATCGCTTCAAAGAGACCGGTGCCCATGAAAATAGGCCAAAAACAGGCAGAAGAAAAATAACTTCAGATCGTGAAGACCGATTGTTAATTAGGCAGTCCCTACAGGATCGCAAGAAAACTGCTTTAGACCTGGCTGCAGCTTTATATGAAGCAAAAGGCAAATCAGTGAGCGTGCCTACTGTGCGAAGAAGGCTTGTTAAAGCTGGATTAAAAGGTTGCAAGGCAAGGAAGAAGCCATGGCTGTCGGAGCACAATAAAAAAAATCAGTTGGAGTGGGCCCTAAAATATAGAGATTGGACAATGGAAGATTGGTCCAATGTACAGTGGTCAGATGAATCTCATTTTGAGGTATTGTTATTTAATTTATATATTACATGAAAACATGTCAATGTGTTTGAAATCACGCTCGGCAAGTAAAATATTTAAATCTTAAACTAAATCTTTTTTTTTCTTTTTGCATAATTGTTTGGAACACCTGGTATGACTTATGCCAGGCGAAGAGTGGGGGAAGAATACAACCCAGAATGTGTGGTGCCAACTGTTAAACATGGAGTGGGCTCAATCATGATCTGGGGTTGTATGGCTGCCGATGGAGTGGGCGAAATAGTATTGTGTGAGGGGTGAATGAATAGTGCGAAATACACTGAAGTTCTTGAAACAGCTCTAGCGCTATCGATAACGCAAATTTTCGACGGTGAAAACATCGACGGCGTAAAATTCCAACAAAACAACGCCACTTGCCACAAATCAGCACATATCATGACATGGATGGCTCAAAACGGAATCGACCTTTTGGACTGGCCGCCACAATCACCAGACCTCAATCCGATTGAACACATTTGGTCCATTTTAAAGAAAAACATTCGAAAACACAATATAAATAATAAGCAATCGCTATTGGCCGCGTTAAAGCATGAGTGGAAACAAATATCTCAAGAAGAATGTTTTAAGCTGGTAGAGTCAATGCCGAGAAGAGTGGCAGCTGTCATTAAATCGAAAGGTGGACCGACAAAATATTAATTATTTTATTAAAATAAATCATAATAATCACATATTCAGTTTTATTTACATTCCCTATGCTAAATCACCCTAAAACTGGCAGTACTTTAGGGTGCCTAACACTTTTGCTCGTAGCTGTAGTAACCAAATTTCAACTAAAATTATAAACATAGTTATAAGTTAAAAGAACTTCAAATTAAAATGACATTTGAAGCAGTAATCTCTAGAAATACAAAAATGTATAGTATAATAACACGTTCAAAATTATAAATTATAATATGTATATATGAATTAAAAATAATAATGTAAATAAAGCAAAAAACCATTATTAAAAAGAATTTGTATTTATTTAAAAAAAAAAATTACCACCCCAATTAAAACTAAAATAAGATTTGAATTTATCCTTTTAAAGTAATAAATTTTGTACTAAAAATTATTTAAAGTTAATCAATAAAGGTTTTAATTTGATTATTTTAAATATTTAACTGAATTGTTTTAAAAAGTTAGATGTGTTCTTTAAAAAAGTAGGTTTAAATCAGTTTACGTTTAACATCAATCTGAAATAAATATTTAATTTAATTTTAAAAAAGTGAAACATTAAATATAACAAATGTAATTAATTCCATTCTTTTGGATATTTGAAATAGATAATTCTTTAAAAGAATAACTTACTCGTATAACTAACTCTAGAAAAGATTTATCTACTTGAAACTTTGAAAGAATAGAGCGTGCAATCTTTCAATAAGAATTATTCTGACTCTTTCGGCATTGCTCTATATAAATTCTTTTTTAGATTTATTTTGTTCCACAATTTTTGCGCTGTGTAACAGTCTACTGAAAGTGGCATTTTTCATAGGAGCATTTTCGTTTTTGCAAACATTTGGAAAAGTGTACGTTTGGGGAAAAAAACAAATACAAACAAAATATTGAACATTAAATTTCAAACAAAATTTGTTCCTGGAATTTTTATTTTTTAATAAATTCTGGCCTCATCATTACAGTTCAGGCCGATTGGCTATATATTTGCAATTAAAATTCATACTTAAGTTTTTACCATAAAGTGGGTAAAGAGTAGTTACGAAATTTAGTAAAAATTTGTGTACCGGAAGTGGTAGCTTTCATATTAGCCTTAACATTTTCTGCAATAATGTTGAAAGGTATAGCATCTTCAAAAACGACAATGAATTAGAAGATTCAAATAAATTTGCAAATTATATTTTTTGGGTTTTATGAAATTTAAGATTTTTGAGTATACACGTAAGTTTTTACCAAAAGTTCGGACACTTTAAATTTTTATTTTAAAAATTATGTGTGGTGTGTTCGAGATTTATTTATGTAAATATTTGCGGTTAAAGAGAGTCAGGAATTGGCCCTCACATAATTGTTTCTCCATTTTTTATTTTGTTGGTATGTAAATTATTCTGTAAAGAAGACAAAGTAAAGCCCGTAAAGTTTTAATAATTCTTCTGTAAACTACACATTTGAAATACTATTATGTTTTTAATTTGTATTTCACTTCATAAAAAGGACAATAAATTACAGATTGATATTATAATGATATTTTGAAACAAATATGAAAGTTTACAGGTCTACACCGCTTTAGTTTTATACTGAATAGTCACTTCTATTGACTACATTTGTATGCCAGTTTCGGATAATAAGGAAACGGGAAATGTATCATCGTTATATGTACGTGCTGTACGTACACCAACATTTTTACAAGTCAGTGTTATTATTTTAAACTAAGAGAAATAAATTTCGGTGTTATTAAAATTTTAATTCAAGTCAATCATATACAATCTTTCTCCAAGCAAATTTTATTACCCAACCAAACAAGTTGCTTAAATTCATTTCCCGACTATTATTTTCCTCTATCCGCTCTAAAAATTTAGTGCTTGTAAAAAAATAACTAACAATTTATCCTTTAATGTTAACAATACATAGCAGCGGTTCGCAAGCTAAGCAAATTTTTAGTGCTGAGCGCAGTTTTTCCATTAAGTTCTCGAAATAAGACAGCTCTTATTTTTAAAGCCTAACTATTGCTGTGTTCTATTAACTATGAGCAACATAGTATAAACTATTACGGCTATAGTAGTTACATTACTAAGTATTTATTATTTTAATTTGGCGTATTTTATTATCCCATTAAGAATGTTGCAATATCTTCTATTGTTCTTCAATCAATTTTATGCTATTGTTATATCTTTTATTTATTTCTAGCATCGTTAAATCAATTTTAATGGCGTATACCATCAACCGATAAATCTGATTTTATTTATGTTAGAGCTAAAATGTGCACGCGTGTTTATTTTATATTTGCTTTTCAATTATTGAAATTAACTGATAAGATGAGTAGTTAAATTGTAGGAAAGTTAGGCGGAGCAAGTACCTTAACTTTATCTACATTGATGTGAAATTCATTACGGGAGTGTTGACTTTAAATTATTAACTCATTCTTATCCAAAATAAAAAACTGAAATTTAATTAAAAATCTTTGTATATGAAACGAGTATAATATGAAATAAATAAGACAGGAGCAATGTAAATTATTATAAATAATTAAACTCCCTTTTAGCATTAACAGAGAATATATTTTTCTTTATCCATTTCGAACGAACGAGACGCAGATTGAAAGAAAAACGGTATCACAATATACAAATGAAAATTGCAAAAACAAAATTCACAAAAAATTTTGTTATCATTTTTGTCACCACTTTGTCATTTTCGTTCAACACAATGACAACACAGAGTAGTAGTTGAAAAATTAAATTACCATAATAAATTATAAGAAAATTATTTTTGATTTTAATTGATGTAATTTAGACAATAAATGCTAAGATTTTTCTTTTTTGCGTGGGCGAAGAAATTAAAACAAAAACGAAAAATTGTTTAATTAATTAAATGATTATGAAACCATAAATAAATAGTTTAATTGGGCGGTGAATATATAAATTTGAAGGATTTAAATTATTTAAATGAAGTTGTCTATTTAAATTGCAAATCCTTACAGAAAAATATTCTTTGACTTTCTTATCTATAAAGTAGAATGAGGTATCTACTAGATCATTAATTGATATACTCAAACACATACAATTTGCGATCGATACGAAGTGCAATACAAAATAAGTTGGCTTTGAAATTTGCATTATATCAGGGAGTCACAGCTAATGCACGATTTACATGTTCCAATTTTTTTCCCCAATTAATTTTTTACTGAAAAATAGAGCTGCACGCAAATAACAAAAAGTTATTAGTAAAAAAGAGTCAGCCATATGTAAACAACATTTGCTCAAATTATAAAGAAAAAAATCCAATTTTAATTTACTGGAATTTGTTTCGTGCTCCTCTCGCAAACGAAAATCGTAGTATACTTAACCCTTCATATTTTACTGGAAAAAAAAATTGGAACATGTAAATCGTACATAAGTTTAGTCATAAATTGGAATTCCAATTTTTTTTCAAATCAAATATATTCAGCTTCAAAAGCCCAAGGCGATACCATAGGATGTGGTCAGTGTTGTGCCTGTTTTTTACGTTACGTAATATACTCGGTTTTTTACATGTAAAATACGTATTTTACACATAACAATTTTTTACAAAATGTAAAATACAAAAACCATTCGTAACTAATTCAAAATTACTTATAGTTCATAATCTCAATTCTTACGTATCTATATAAACAAAATTGGATATAGGTATGAATTGAATTTATTTATAATTCTTCTAATTTATTAATTATAATTAAAAGTAAAATATTTGTAGAAAAATATAATTAAAATTAGTTTTTTTTTCAAAGAAAATATGGTTTGTTTCTCAGCTACTAACTTATTTTTTAGAATAGAAAAACAAAATCCACAACACTATGGGATTGAAGTGTAAAACGATTAATCATCGAACTCATTCAATATTTATGCTATAACATTTTAATGTTATCGGTTACAAAACTTGTTTCGATGATTACGAGAAATCATTACCATCTTTCGACAAGAATATTTAACTTGACACAGAGAGAGACATCTGTAGTGCAATTTGTTCTCTATCGATTATTGCTTAAAATAAGAATTACATTGCTTAAAATAAACAACTTCATACTGCTCTAATATTGTAGCAAAACGAAATAAAAAAATTGTTGTGCTATGTGACGTGAGGAGAAAAAATCCAAAAATTTAGGTGTCATTTGTTATTGTCAAATGTCAACACAAAAAAAACAAAAATAAAAATCGAAAAATAAAATCAGGTATATACAAATTTAAATATTTTATTATATCAAAATAATATAATTATATCCACCAGCCCCAAATACACCAGCTCCAAAACTAGAGGATTTTATTACGGCCAAGGAATCAAGGATAGTGCAAATTTGCTTGAAAACGATATTTCGTATGAATGGGTCAAAACTATGCTTGTTCGATGTATCGCCCATCTTAGCCTTAGCTATAAGAATACGGCAAATCAAAATTTGGCCCAAGATATTAAAATTTTATTAACCGTTTTTGAGTGAGTTTTCTAATATTTATTAAATTACAAGTCAAATGAAACTATACCAATGGCTCTTTGGCTCGAATATTTTAATTTTCTTAACTAAGTAGAATTTTGACTGAAAAATAAATATTTTGTTTACTTATTATAAATTCAGTTTTACTTTTAAAAGTAACATTAATGAAATTTAGTTTATCGCAAATTTTCATTATCATCACTATCAACAAATCGAATTAGAATTTCTTTATTATTTAAAGAATAATATTAATAAAGATGAATTAATTTTTGAGACCTATTAAATGTCAGGCTATTTCGAATTAGGCAAGAAATTTGACCCCGATTTGAATATATCCGTTCAATCTGCGCTGTCGATGCTGGAAGATTTAATAATTTCAGTGCTAAGTTGGTTACGTTTGGGTGGCTTCGCTGCAGTGCTCCAAAAAATGTCTGGAATCTTTTGAGTAAATAGTTTGGAAAAATCCACTTTGGTTTTGTAAATGTGCCAATCCTCAATCCTCAAATTTCCGTGGCCAATTAAATTTGTCAGACACCAAAATAGTTATGGCAAATATATCAAAATTTATTTTTGATAAAGATTTTATCGAAAGCGTACAAAACTCAAAAGAATTGTTTGATCCCATATGTAATCTTATAAACACTTTCCAACGTGGAAAAACTACTTTAGTGAATGCTGGTTTTATGTGGCTAACATTTAACGTGCAGGTAAGATTTAGAGATAAACTACAAATATTTTTCGAAAAACGCCAGCTTATTATGTGCATCCTTATTACGATAACGACCTTTTAATTGATAGTCAAATGGATAAATTCAATCAGTTTTAACAAATTTAAATGGCCAAGGAAATGAGGATTGACTCATTTACAAAAACGAAAGTGGAATATCCCATACTTTATACTCAAAATAAATAAGAAATCCACAAAATTTTTGGAGCACTGCTGCGATAAGCCACCCAAACTTATCCAACTTTGCACCGAAATTATTAAATCTTCGATCACATTCGAAACTTATCCCTTCCTAGTCGAAAATTTTTATCAAACAGACTCTTAGGGATTAACTACGATAGCTGTCTTAAAGAAATTCGTGCAAACCTATCTGAAAACTCCGTAATATTAATCGATATTACTATTTCGATTTTTAATTTTTTGTGTTGACATTTAACAATAACAAATGACACCTAAATTTTTGGATTTTTTCTGCTCACGTCACATAGCGCAACAATTTTTTTATTTCGTTTTGCTACAATATTAGAGTAGTATGAACTTGTTTCTTTTAAGCAATGTAATTCTTATTTTAAGCAATAATCGATAGAGAACAAATTGCACTACAGATGTCTCTGTCTGTGTCAAGTTAAATAATCTTGTCAAAAGATGGTAATGATTTCTCGTAATCATCTAAACAATTTTTGTAACAGATAACATTAAAATGTTATAGCATAAATATTGAATGAGTTCGATGATTAATCGTTTTACACTTCAATCCCATAGTGTTGTGGATTTTGTTTTTCTATTCTAAAAAATAAGTTAGTAGCTGAGAACCAACCCATACTTTCTTTGAAAAAAAAAATTATTATTTTATGTTTTTCTACAAATATTTTACTTTTAATTATAAAAAATAAATTAGAAGTAATATAAATAAATTCAATAATTTCAAATCCATTTCTCATTTTACATCATATATCCAAATTTTTTTTTCATATACGTAAGAATTGATGTTTTTGAATTAGTTACGAATATTTTACGCAGTGGTCCTCGCAGTATATTGCGTTTGCGAAGTGTATATTTGGATAACGACTTCTGTAGTTATGCTTATGTCGTATTTAATATTAATTTAACTTAGCATCTTTTATTAATATAGTTTTGATCGAATAAAATTAAATGTATTAATATGATACAAATTTATGTTTCGTATATTAAGGTTTGCGACTTTACTAATGTTTTTAAATACGCGTTTGATTTAATACAAATTATACGTTTTATACAGTAATTTAAGTATTTTACCGTTTTTTACGTAAAAAATGTATAAAACAGTTTTTACATACAATTGCACAACACTGGATGTGGTATAACAAGGCACACTGAATTGCACTTGCCTAGTTTTTCGCCTAGGTCTTGGTAAAGTAACCAACGAATTTTCGGCTACCTGTCCGAATATATAGATACTAAAGAAGCTAAGGTTATAAAAGCCTGGGCGCGCGTCATTCTCCATAATATAACATGAGTTAGATAAAGTGTTGGGTTCTTTGACACTAATGAGGGAGGTAGCTCAACGTCTGCGGATTGCAAATCTCATAATTGGTCTCTATTTAATTTAATTATAATATAATATAAAAATAAATTAAATATGATTAGATTAGATTAGATTAGATTAGATTAGATTAGATTAGATTAGATTAGATTAGATTAGATTAGATTAGATTAGATTAGATTAGATTAGATTAGATTAGATTAGATTAGATTAGATTAGATTAGATTAGATTAGATTAGATTAGATTAGATTAGATTAGATTAGATTAGATTAGATTAGATTAGATTAGATTAGATTAGATTAGATTAGATTAGATTAGATTAGATTAGATTAGATTAGATTAGATTAGATTAGATTAGATTAGATTAGATTAGATTAGATTAGATTAGATTAGATTAGATTAGATTAGATTAGATTAGATTAGATTAGATTAGATTAGATTAGATTAGATTAGATTAGATTAGATTAGATTAGATTAGATTAGATTAGATTAGATTAGATTAGATTAGATTAGATTAGATTAGATTAGATTAGATTAGATTAGATTAGATTAGATTAGATTAGATTAGATTAGATTAGATTAGATTAGATTAGATTAGATTAGATTAGATTAGATTAGATTAGATTAGATTAGATTAGATTAGATTAGATTAGATTAGATTAGATTAGATTAGATTAGATTAGATTAGATTAGATTAGATTAGATTAGATTAGATTAGATTAGATTAGATTAGATTAGATTAGATTAGATTAGATTAGATTAGATTAGATTAGATTAGATTAGATTAGATTAGATTAGATTAGATTAGATTAGATTAGATTAGATTAGATTAGATTAGATTAGATTAGATTAGATTAGATTAGATTAGATTAGATTAGATTAGATTAGATTAGATTAGATTAGATTAGATTAGATTAGATTAGATTAGATTAGATTAGATTAGATTAGATTAGATTAGATTAGATTAGATTAGATTAGATTAGATTAGATTAGATTAGATTAGATTAGATTAGATTAGATTAGATTAGATTAGATTAGATTAGATTAGATTAGATTAGATTAGATTAGATTAGATTAGATTAGATTAGATTAGATTAGATTAGATTAGATTAGATTAGATTAGATTAGATTAGATTAGATTAGATTAGATTAGATTAGATTAGATTAGATTAGATTAGATTAGATTAGATTAGATTAGATTAGATTAGATTAGATTAGATTAGATTAGATTAGATTAGATTAGATTAGATTAGATTAGATTAGATTAGATTAGATTAGATTAGATTAGATTAGATTAGATTAGATTAGATTAGATTAGATTAGATTAGATTAGATTAGATTAGATTAGATTAGATTAGATTAGATTAGATTAGATTAGATTAGATTAGATTAGATTAGATTAGATTAGATTAGATTAGATTAGATTAGATTAGATTAGATTAGATTAGATTAGATTAGATTAGATTAGATTAGATTAGATTAGATTAGATTAGATTAGATTAGATTAGATTAGATTAGATTAGATTAGATTAGATTAGATTAGATTAGATTAGATTAGATTAGATTAGATTAGATTAGATTAGATTAGATTAGATTAGATTAGATTAGATTAGATTAGATTAGATTAGATTAGATTAGATTAGATTAGATTAGATTAGATTAGATTAGATTAGATTAGATTAGATTAGATTAGATAAGATTAAATTTACCTGACCTATGCGGTAGGCAGATGGCAAATACAATAACTTATAAGACGAATGAGACATAAGGACTTAACATAGTTGTGTCCGAATAGCGCATTTGCGTTGGTATTCGAGGTTAAAGGATTTCGTAGTCATATTCTTCGAGCCAAAGTCTCCATCCGATGATTTTGCACAACGTATCCTTGGCGTTTGCACTATCTTTCGTACTATTTAAAATTTTAAGATGCGGGCGAAAATATTTTACACCCCAAACTATGGCTAAGAGCTCGTTCTCAATAGTTACATATAGTTGGTTTCGGTCTTTGATAATGTACGTGATATATATGCTATAAGTAAATCCTTACCTATTTCAACTTGGCTAAGGATTGCTCCTATGGCAAAATTGTTTGCATCGATTGTAAGTGTGAAAGGTATTTCAAAATCGGGATATTTTAAAATTGGTTCGTTCGTTAGTAATGATATACATAGTTTAGAACAATTTTTCTAATTATCATCAAATACAATTTTTGATTTTTTCGTTAGACAAGTCGTTAGTGGCTTGGTTATTTTTTCGCAATCCTTTATGAATTTCCGATAGTAACCATAATTAAGCCAAGAAATCATTTCTTTTTGGGTTTTAGGTAGATTATTAATTTTTATAGCTTCAATATTTGATAGATTTTGCTTAACGCCTTCGGAGGTAATTATGTGTCCGAGAAATCTAATCTGTTTTTGACAAAAGTGCGTTTTATCTACTTGTTTTTTTAAAATTGCGTTGGATAATTTTATAAATATGTACTTTTTGAAGGTCTATAATATGTTCTTGTAAACCAGTGCAAAACACGATAATATTGTCCACATAGCATTCTACTCAAAACAAATCCCCTAAAAATAAATATAAAGTACGAGAAGGCATAACATATAAAGTACTATAAAGTACGAGAAGGCATAACATATGCACAAATGGCTAGGCAAAACAAAAATATCAAGAATAGAGTCAGGAAAACCATGTCTTGCAATAAATACCTCAGAAGCTAAACGATATCCATTCGCATCTGGCTGATCAGGACCAAAAACTGCAGTCTTTGGAAGCGCTATACTGAAAAAGCAAGAACAGAGACTAGAAACACTGGAAAATACATCGATGAATCAAGATAAAAGAATAACGGAAGCGTCAAGTAAAATAAGTAACTCAACTAAAAACATTAATTATAGTCAATATAAACTTAACACGAAAAAATAATGACACACTATTTAAGAATTTGTAACGGATCGTCACCTTGGTTGTACTTTTAAAATATCCCCAGTATGACGAACCGTTAACAGATATCTGTTCAGGGACCTCTGCGCGATGTTTAGTAGCCGGCTAGAGCTCTCGGTGGATCGTGGGGTTTGCAGAGGTATGAACAGATCTTGAATATACCGCATGTGACATGAACTCGACGAATCACCCACGGACCCTTAGCTCACATTCTACCCAACATCATCACTACTGGAACCGATTACTTCATACTGCGTAATAACAACCCAAAAAAAATATGTGCAACCCCATTGTTGGAACAAAACTTTCCGCAAAGCAAAACCAAAACAAACTCCCTGAGAATTAGCAAATATTTAAAAATAAAAACATTACAGAAGTAAATTGTTGCTACCAAAAGTTAATAACATGTTTTATATTTCAACTAAAAACAAATTATATCTATTAAATTTACAACCCAAAAATATGCTAATTTGAAGTCCGGACCTTTTTTTTCTTAACTAAGATTAGTACAACTTAATTCTAATGGTTAAAGGAATTAATAATAAATGTAATAATAAAATAATAATAATAAATTTGACCTTAAAGCTCGGTTGAGCTGGTGAACGTTTTCCAGAATATCCAAAAAAAACAGCTGCTTGAGTATCGTACGGAACATATATATACCGAGACACGTATACTTTTAAGACGATTTTGTACCGCGATGAGTTATTGTTGTGGTACATTAATTTAAATGGTTGTGACTACGTCATGAGCCATGCATGAGTTTTCGTATAACTTTACAATACATAATTACAAAATTTTTATTTAGATGTTTTTTTTTTTTGAAACTTATTATTAATCTGGTTGTTTAGGATTAATATTGACCAGCCAGCAAACTTAAATTATAACAAGAAACTGCCTTAAATAGTTCACAATAGGTACTTAAGTCTAATCACAATATATATGATTTTTATTTATTTTTTTTTTTTAATTATTGATTTGGCGCCAAAAATTTATCTTTTATAAGGCGTACGAGTGTTAATTTTCAACGGGGGTGGTAATGCACAGTTTTTTTTCACATGAAGCGTGGAAACCGTTCGCTCCGTTATTTTTTTTTGTTTTACACTTTTCGTAAACTAATCGAATCGTATGCTTTAACACACTTATTTTATCGAAATTAGAAATCGACTAACTTATAACCGCCCAAATTTTAACGTTCGGATATTTTCCTGTTTTTTTTTTTTTTCACACAATCACTTTACATGCGATTCATAAGGGTTTGTCTTTTGTTATGACAACACATACCAATTTCCACCATTACCACACGCGAATGACAACAAATACCAATTTCCCACAGCTTGATTTTACAAAATTCGGCTATACGCGATCCTCACGCGTGTTTTGTTTTCTTTGTTTTACTTTTTTTTTTATGAGGATTCTTTATACCGGTATACAAACTTGAAAGGAGCACAAATCGAGCACTAATTATTGATGATGTCCATCCATTTGCCAAAACTTTTTTTTTTTTTATTAATTTTATGACAAAATATTTATTGTTCTTCTTGGATGTGTCTTCAACACGATTTATAACAAAACTGAATCTTTGTCTCCCAAAAAATTTCGGTATTTATACTTTTTTTATAGACCGGTTGCACGATCAACAGCAGGGTGATTCTTTATTTTCGCATGCAATGCTGAGTGAAAAAGTACTAGAGGAAATTTTTATACATAGCGCTTAAGGGTGCGCCTCACCAGTAACGCCGTCACCCGACGCTGGCGCCGTTACAAATTGCTACCTGGAATGCAAATGGCCTTACGTACCGCATTTCAGAGTCAGAAGTATTTTTAAACACAAAAAAATACCAGTGCTATCAAGCTCTACATCCAGCAGAAAAACTGGATTGCGACAGCAATCTTTATTAAGGATAATATAAAACACCACGAAGAATTAAAAATAGTGGAGGAAGCTGTGCAAGTATAGTTACTGTATCTATATCGAAAACAAAAATAACAAAAGCTATAGTATATCAGCAATCTACTGTCCATCCAGATATAACCCAAAAAAACAAGACTATATCAAACTTCTTAAATCGCTTGGTAATAATTTTATTATTGGAGGCGACTTTAATGCGAAACATATATTCTGGGGATCAAATAGAACTAGCCGCAAAGGAAGGGAGCTATTTGAAGAAGGTAGGATATTAAAATGTGAGTTTCACTACAGTACAAAGCCGGCCTACGGACTCAAATAATATTCTTGACCTTATGGATTTCTATATATCAAAAGGTATCTCCAAAAACTACTTAGCAGTTGGAAATGCAGAAGGGCCATCTTCAGACCATTCACCAGTTTTAATGACAATAGGTGACACGATAATAAGGAAAGCAAGCCGTCGAAGACTAACAAATAACAAAACCCACTGGGAATACTTTCGACAGCTAGTGAAAGAAAGCATCAACCTACAGGTGCAGATCTCGAACGCTTACACGATAGAAGAAGAACTAGAAAACCTCAATGAAAGTGTGCAAAAAGCGGCCTGGTAAAGTACTCATGATCTATCCAGTTGAAGTGAGAGAGTTCTTCAGAGCCCCTGAAGACAAAACAATCCTAAACAACTTGTGGAACAAACTTAAACTACTAATAAAAGAGATTAATAATGATTCAATTGCAAGCTTTCTAAGTAATCTGATAGGTACATCTGATACAGACTATTCTCTGTATAAAGCCGCCAAATGTTTAAAAAGGCCTAAAATGCAAGTGCCATCCATAAGATTGGTTGATGGAACCTGGGCTCACAACGAAAAACAAAAGCCTGACTTGTTTGCCGGACACCTAGAAAATACTTTCAAACCACCATCTAAACAAGCGGATAGTGAATAGCTAAAACCTATAAGCAAAGTAGACGAGGCATCTGTGCTACCAGTTACTTTGAAAGGAATCAAACAAGATGTAAAAAACCTGAAAGATAAATAATCCCCTGGATACGACTTGATAACGATGCAAACAATCAAAACTTTACTAGACAAAGCACCAAGGAAACTACAGCACATAATCAATGCCATCTTTAGACTATGTTATGTTCCGAGATAATGAAAAATAGCGGAAATCATGTTGATTCCAAAGCCCAATAAACCACTAAACGACAAAACATCGCATAGGCCTATTTTTTATTAACAGCTACATCAAAAATTTTAGAGGCTGTTTCTCAAGAGATTAAAGCCAATTATAGAGAGCACAAATATTATACCAGAACATCAATTTGGGTTTCGAGAAAGGCACTCAACGATAGAACAGGTACATAGGATTACTGATACAATTGAGGAAGCACTGAAAAAGGCAGTATGTTCAGCATAGTATTCTTAGACGTAGCCCAAGCATTTGATAAGGTTTAGCACCGTGGTCTAGAATTTAAGCTCCAATGAAGTTTGCCAAAACAACATTTTGAATTGCTAAAGTCTTACATCAACGACCATTACTTCCGGGTCAGACAGGAAGGGGAATACTCTAAACTAAAGGAAATATTGGCAGAGGTTCCGCAAGACAGTGTTCTAGGCCCCGTATTATACCTCCTGTTTACAAATGATCTATACCAAACATAGAAGAAGCTAGAATGCTGATGACACAGCTGTTATGACCACCGATGCTAGTATCGAATAGTTCCCAAGAAAAATACAAAATGCTGTTGATATAGAGAATAACTGGACAAAACAATGGAGAATAACACTTAACAGTCGAAATCAACACACATCAACTTTATAAATAAGAAATTAGAATATATTCCGATTAGACTGAATTCACAACAATTACCATATGACAATGCTAAGTACCTTGACATGACGCTAGAATCTAAACTTAGGTGGAAAGCGCATGTAAAAAAAAGGCAAGAACTGCATTTATAATTCAGAAAAATACTCTGACTTATTGGAAGAAACTCCGAACTGACAACGCACAACAAACTGCTGTTCTATAAACAAATCCTAAACCTATCTAGACGTAGGGTATACAGCTTTGGGGCTACGCAAGGAAAACTACAGTGAAGATCATCCAAACATTTGAAACGATCAATGTCCCTCGTTTCAAGGTTTAATACCTCTATTTCGTTAACACGTATACATTAATGGAAAGCGGGAAAATACAACACACAAATTAATTATGTACTTGATCTGGGGAAATGAATTGCTAACCGGTATGCGATCTAATAGTATTGCTTTTCTACGTTCGTTAATGGTGGGGGAAGTTGATCTCGGAAGATATAAAATTTGCAAATTTTGGATGTGCGGTCAGTTGAGTTTTTGATTTCGGTAATAATTTTTGATAATTTTTTTTGAGTTTTGTCGTGAACTTTTCGATTTATGTATCGATAAATTAAAGTTAATTAATTCATAAGAATTAAGTTCTGTTGCTAAATAAATTTGCTCATATTGATAAAACTAATTTGTGAATAAATAAACATTAATTATTTAAGTTTATAAATAGTATGAAATTGTAAATTTATATTAAATAATTATAAATTACGTGACTTTTAATGGACGAAATAATACAATTGTGTAATAAAAAAAAAAAAATTAATAAAACCGAATGATAAGTGCAATGTGATAAACGTTATTAGTAAAACCGTCAGAAAATAGTGTTAAGTGACTATAGTCAATTGCTCACACGAGGTGGTATACATAAAGTTTTATTATAAACTACGAACTAAAACCTCGATACAAACTAGTGCAAAGTGTGTGCAATACGCAAATCAAATTCTGTGCAAATGGACATAATAAAAAAAAAAAAAAAAATATTTGCAAACAGAACGACCACCTATGTCATAAAACGGTTTTGCTGTATATGCACTAAATTTCACCATTACCAATTTTAATAAAGTTAGTGATTATTATAATTATCCCGTTGATTGTGAATATGTGTGTTATGGACTTTTAGCAAAAAAAATGATGATTAGTAATCAAGAATAAACACATGTAAAGAACCTTTTTTTTTGGTAAACGAAAAAGTTTACGTTTAAGTGATGCCACTAATAAACCATGCAAATTAGTGCATTTAAAGCAATCGATGCTAAATTTTGTGTATAAAAACGTTTTAGTGTTAACTCTAAAATCAATCCGTATAACAAAAAAAAAACAAAGTTGTTTAAAAAAAAAACAAATAAATAAAAACGTTATAAAATGTCTACGATATAGTTGTTATTAACAATCTCATGGATTATCGGCCGCAACGCGACGTAACACTTACAGTATACAAGTACCGAATTTTTTTTTCTTATATATTTTTCATTTAAATTTTAGCTTTTAAGTTTAATTTTTTTATAATTTTATATAAATTTAATTATTTAGTTCTGGTGGTGGGTTATAAACTTATTTCGTTATTTTTTTTTTATAACTATTATTTAAGCTAGTTAGAAAATATCATGACGTCCTCAATAGGAGATTTCAGTTAGTTTTTACTCACAATTTCTTTTTGTACAATTTTGCTTTGCTTAACATTTAACGTAATAAATGATGTTATTAATTCTTAAAAACTTAAATTACAATTTTTGAATCTTTTTATTTACTTTTTTTTTGGAATTGATTGATTTTATTCTCGATCATGGTTTTTGGTTTTTTCGTTGTCGTCATTTCACTTCAGTACGTTATAGTGATAAAAATGAGAATCTAAACATTTTATATTGAGGATGAAGGATGGTAAGTGTGATCACATGACTCGATGGTAAGTAGGTTTATGCCTTGGTCCTTTCCTTTTTAGTTTGTCATTAACCAAAATTTTTTTTGTACATTTCCCTATAGTGGTCATTTTTAGAAATTTTACAACTTCGGAAAACCCCACACCCGATCCCTGAGCCATAGCTGGCAGCATTGACCACTGTCCGAAGCTCTGTATAATTCACCGAAATAATTCAGTAACGAACGGCATTTTTTTTTTTGGAACTTGTTTTTTTTTCTAGTAATCCTACTCATGCCACCCGCGTTTCGTTACACATTTCAAAACAAAGTATTACGTAGCATTGTGAATGCCCCTTTATATATTAGAAATGACAATCTCCATCGACACTTAAACATGGAATACGTCAGCGATGAAATACAAAAATTTGCAAGGAGTCATGAACCGTGACTGCAGCAGGATGACAGCAAGAAGCTGCGCCTAAAAAGAACAAAGCCTCAAGAATTAGTGGTTCCTTGAACCACTGAAATCAAAGGATTGACAGAGCTGGGATGAACCGATAGGTCTCATCCCAAAAATTAGACTACTAAACTTATAAAACAATGACCAGATAATCCAAATGGTTAGTTGTAATATTATACAGAAATAAAGATTTCTTGATAAAAAATAAAAAATAAATATCTACTGTTCTAACAAGTTTAATTTTTTGAATTTCTCAGAATGTCGAAATTATCATTACTGAGTTTCAATTTACGCAAAATAGAAACTAAGAAATTAAAGTAGATATTTTGATTTTGATTTAAATGTTAAAATAGGTCTTTAAAATATATTTCAGCTTTACAGTGTATACTTTATATTTGGTTAAAAACCTTTAATAAAATCATTTAATAAAAAAAAAAACAGAAATTTAAAGAATCTCCATTCATGCGTTTATTGAAATTAATTCAGCGTAAGGCAACAATACAGCTCAATAGCAATAGTAATACAAAAAAATATAACAATACGTCGTAAAATCGAAGGAAAACAGCATCTTGCGAAAATGAACTCTAAACCTTTTTATAAAATTTTTCTCGTATTTCCGTTAAATTATAAATTACAATAAATTATTATCATGATGGAGGCAATAATTGAGAGGATTGAGAATGTAGAATAAATACTCTATTCGTTACTTGCTTTTGGTATTATTAAGATAAATTAAAAAATAACTTAAAGGAAACAATTTTGTATTTTTTATGAAAGCTGTTTCGAATATGTACTATATATCTTATCGTTCCATGATTATTAAAATAAAATAAAATTATTTAATCGAAAACGAAAACGAAAAAAAAAAAAACAAAAAATATTGAAAATTTAAATTCCATCCCTTTCCAAATTTATATATAGCAATAAGACTGAGTACTCGTCTCCATAATCTCCACAAAGTAGAGTAATTGAAATTTATGCCCGAAGCGGTTTGTTCATATTTTCTGAATTACGATTCATTAATATCTATATCAACTCAACAACAAGTTTAATATAATTTATCGAAAAATTAAACTTTGTAATGGCAAAAAAATGTTACAAATATTTTTAAATAATCAACAAATAAACAAATTAAAACAGACGAAATATATAGGGTGTTGATTTAGTATTAACTGATAACTGAATAATTTTTCACCACCGATCAACGCATCTACATACGAACAATTGCACGGTGAAACTGCATGCTATACACAAGTATAAATTAAATAATGGAAAACATATTAACAAAAACAAGCTTTGCAATTAAAAAAGTACAACCATAAATCAATTTTACTCTTTTGAAATGCTTTATCGTGATTGTGATATACGAGTACTGTACTCGTAGATAGTTTTAAAATGAATAAAAAAATCAAATTTATTGTGTGTATGTAGTTTGGAATAATTTCGAATATGTGAATGAAATAATATGAAATAATAAATTCTGGACGTATGCAAATTGTAAATATAAATAAAAAAGTTAATTTTATAATTTATGGTTTATTAAACGCACGAGAGTTATATTTAATTCTTTTGTGTTATTTTTGTTTTTGAATTTTAATGGATCTGCATATTAAATGCTACATTTATATATATATATATATATATATATATATATATATATATATATATATATATATATATATATATATATATATATATATATATATATATATATATATATATATGTAAGTTAAGGTGAACTTGGAAAAGTTTACTTAAAAAAATTATTTTTTCGGACTATGTCCGGTTTATTTTATTACCAACTTATATCTAACCAGTTTACATTCTAGATTTTATTTATATAGTGAAAATATTGCTGATATGTAAATTTACGTTATGAGAAATATGCTAGTGTACTTTGTACACGCGAATTTACATTTTTGATTATCTAGAATATTTTATATAAAAAGTAATTTGAGATGTTGAAAAGTGTTGAAAGATGCACATTCCACGTTGATGCGATTTCCCATGAAATGCATGTGGTGTAACTAGCTGACATGGCTGTATGATGTTGCATGTGGTGTACCTAGCTGACATGGCTGTATGATGTGCTTAACTTCTCCCCCTTTAAAAATCCTCGACCCGTGGATTAGAAGTTTAATTGGATTGGTTGTATTTCCAATGGTGGCGTTGTCTAATTTATATTTACTTCGTGATGTTCTTGATGTGAGTTTTGTGTATCCTTCTTCCAGAGTTGGTAGTCACTGTAACCTTGTTGTCCTTTGCTACAGTTTCCTTTTTAAATTTGGGTTTGTTTTTGCCTTGTATTTGTTTTATGGCAGTGTATATTGTTTCGCACACTTCATAGGATTTCGGCTCACACTTTTTCACGTTTTCTCGTTGTATTTTGAGTTTTTGGCTATGTTTAATCCTTTCTATAAGGTCTTCGTTTACTTTTTCCTTATAGTCCAACAAGTTTTGGTAATTGATACGTTGTATTCTTCCAAAGAATATATCGCATGGTTTTTTTCCAATTACCGAGTGTATGGTGTTGTTATACCTGTCGACTGCAATGTTGATTAGATCTTTTGTTGTCATGTCTTTGTATTCTGTTTGAATACATCTCAGAATTTCGATTACAGTTGAATGGACTCTCTCGATTGTACCATTTACTTCGCTCTTATTTGCTGGCGTTAAGTACACTTTTACTCCGAGTGTTTTTATGTAATTTGTTATGATGGGGCTTGAAAAACTCGGTTCGTTGTCCATCACTAGTATTTTTGGTGCAGTGAAGTAATGTAGCACTTTAATTATTTTATCCCTCAAGTGAAGAACAGATCGATCTTTGATGTTGAAAAATTTAGCAAACTTTGAAAATTTATCTACACATGTGATGAATTTCTCGTTCTTTATATCTATTATATCGATGTGAAGTATTTCCGACGGGTATGTCGGTATTGGTGTTTCTTGCAACTTCGGCTTGTTCGGATGCCGATCATACTTATTCTCATTGCAAACCTCACATTCCTTTGTGTATTTTCGAATTAGACTTGCCATCTGTGGGAAGTAGTATTGTTCGAGAATCTGCTCCTTATTTTCCTTCCAATTCCGATGGGCTCTACAGTGTTCTTCGTCGATAATTCTGTATTTATTTTCTTCGTTGTTTAGGTCCCTTACCACTCTTCTCGTTAACCGTATTTTATAGTTGGTGAAGTCTTGCTGGTACACTTCCTGGAGCATTTGCATATATTCCTCTGGGATTTTTATGCCATTTATAAAGGTCGGGTGTAGTTTCTTTTTCAAAATGTTCCTTAGTGCCTCCTTGCTTATGTCGGGTAAAGAGATGTAATGCCGATGATAATTATGGTGAGGTTCTTCGTAGATATACATATCTTCTCCTCTTGTGAATATTAATTGGACCTTAAACACGTTTATTGGTGAATCGCAATGCCGAATGAGCTGGGTTCCGTCTTCATCTGCGCTGTGAACCGTTCCACTACTGGAAGATGAAAGATTATTAACTTCTAGTTTTAGCCTTGATAAGGCATCCGCTACTTTGTTAGTGATCCCAGGTCTATATACTAGCTCATAGTTGTATTCTTCTATTCTGGCCTTCCATCGTTTTAGTTTACTATTGTGGTTTCTATTGCTGAGAGGAAACGTCAGCGGTTGGTGATCTGTAATGATTTTGATTTTTTTCGCTCCATACAGATAATTTCGGAGGTTGTCCAACGCCCATACAATAGCTAGCATTTCTTTTTCATTGGTGGCGTAGTTCTCTTCGGCCTTGTTTAGAGAACGTGAAATGTACGTTATAGGCCGATCTTTGCCTATCTCTCCTTGAGAGAGCACCGCGCCAATGCTGTGATTTGATGCATCTGTTGTTAGTATATACGGTTTCTCAAAATCAGGAAATACTAGTAGCTCCGCTGATGATAGTTAATCTTTTAGATGTTGGTACGCTTTAAGTTCCGTTTCGTTTAGTTTTATTGCAACTTTTCGTGATTTGTTTGCCTTTATCTGCGCATTTTCTCCTCGTGTCAAGTTTTTCAATGGCTTTGCGATTTTGGCAAAGTCTCTGATAAATCTCCTGTAATAAGAAGTTAAGCCAAGGAATCTTTTAAACTCCTTGAGGTTTTCCGGTGGTTTCATCTTTTGAATTGCAATTACTTTTTTGGGATCCGCTCTTATTCCAGCGCTTGTTATTAGATACCCAAGAAACTCTGTTTCCTCCTTCAAGAATTCGGTTTTGTTAAGATTGACACGCAGATTTGCTTTGACCAGTTCGTTGAATATTTTTTTGACATTATAGAGATTTTCTTCCTTTGTAGTGCCGCCAAAAACGATAATATCGTCGATATATACATAGCATATCTTCCCTATGTATGATTTCAAGACGTCGTCAATCATTCTTTGGAATATTGCAGGTGCGTTCTTCAAGCCAAATGGTAACCTGGTAAACTCAAATTTCCCGTTCATTGTAGAGAATGCCGTTTTTGCAATATCGCTCTCTTTCATTCTGATGTTGTGAAATCCCGAAGTCAAATCTATGGTGGTGAAGTATTTTGAATTGCCAAGGCTTGCGAGTGTATTTGTGATATCCGGTATCGGGTACGTGTCTGCCGTTGTAACTGCATTTAATTTTTTGTAATCTATTACCATTCGGTATTTCTTTATTCCTGAAGCGTCCATTTTTTTCTCTACAACCCAAATTGGGGAATTGTAGGGACTTTTGGATGGTCTTATGATACCGTCACTTAGAAGTTTTTCCACTTGTGTCTCCACTTCTTTCCTCATATTGATTGGGTAAGGATAAGTTTTTGTATATACAGGTTCTTCTGAAGTGGTTTTAATCTCTGCCCGTACACTGGTCTCGATGGTTTGTGTATCATCAATTGGACCGAATAATGGTTTGAACTCGTTGATTATCGATCGTAGGTTCGCCTTACTTGCTTCGTCCAAATGTTGGTCTCATATTTCGATGTTATTTACTTGCTTTGATGGTTTTATTTTTCAGAGGAATGTCTATTCCTGGTGATATTGTGATCACATTCCTCTTTCGGTCGATTACGGCTTCTACTTTCCTCAGAGTATCGTCACCGATTATTCCATCAAATGTGGTTAATCCAGGCAAAACAAAGAAATCGGTTGCGATGTTATTACCGAATTTCTTAAAAATTGGTGCGGTGATTTTATGTTTGATTAATATTTACATCACCCGCAGCTGATTTTATAAAGAATGGCTTTTTTAGAGGTTGTGCGTCTTTAGCTAGTTCCTTCCTAATAAAATTTTTATTAGCACCTGTGTCGATGAGGAACTTTAAGATTTTGTTGTTTTGGCAGACGTACTCTAAGTAAGGTATGCTAGAGAGGCTTCTTCCGTAAAATTTAATTCGAATTCCTCCTCATCTTCTAGTTGCTCTTCTAATTCACCATTTTCTTCGACGTACTCTTCGTATAACTTCTCATCCTGTTGTTCGGTGTGGAAAACTCTTTGTTGTTTTGGTGAGTTAACGTGTACATCCGAACTACGTTTACGTTTGAAGTTTGGCCGATTCATATAATTTACTCTGTTTGTTTGTATCGATTCGTCGACAGACATTGGTACTGGTGGTTTTGATTGTTGTGGCCTTGGTGGTATGTATTTTTCCTGTTGTTGTTGGGTTATGCCGTATCCCATGTTCCTTTGCTGGATGGACAATCTGGGTAGTGGTCTTGGAGCCTCTTGGTGGAATTTGTTTTGTTCGAAAATCTGGTTTACCGGAATTGTGACCATGTTGTTCAGGTTTCTATTGTGTATCGGCATGTTCCGGAAGTTGAGGTTCTGGATCTCAAGACAGGATGCGTATGCCTCTGGTAGTGTTGCCGGTCTCTGAATGGTTAACATCCTGGATATTTCGGTCGATAATCCCCTCACGAAAACATCGAGTGCACGATTTCTGTACATTTCGGTTAGTACAGTCATTGTGTCTTTGTTGTAGTTTTCAGTTTTTATTTTGTTTATTATTAATGATAGTTGGTGATTAACATTTGCATAAAACTCGTCTATGCTTTTATTGCCCTGTATTAGTTTACCAAGTTGGTGTTCCAATGTGCGCTGATCCCTTTTGTCTGTGTAGTGTAATGATAGGCAGTTCTTAATGTCTCTCCAATTTCCACCGAAAATATTGTACGAAATAAGTGCCGAGTCTGCCGCCCCTCTAATCTTCTGGCGAATGCTTTAAAGAATAGCTCGGTAAATGGGTTTATCTCTGACGATTTCGTAGTTTTCCAGTATCCCTTCTACACTGTTTACCCACGACACGTAGTGTAGTGGATTTCCGTCGAAGATTTGGAGTTCTTTTACACAATGTGGGAGTTTACTTATTTCCCTTAGATCTTTTATCGTTTTTTGGCCCATTTGTTGTTGTGTTATTACCGATGGGTTGCTCTTTGGCTTCCAGCCGTTCCAATCTTTTTTCTATTTTGTTTATAACCTCTATATGTGCATTTAGCACCAGTTAATTGAACGATGGATGCTTGAATTTGATCCATTGTAGCCATTGTTTTATAACTTTTTGAATTTATGTTTTGAATTATTATTCAGCGACTATTAATTATTAAACTTATTATTAAAGAAATGTTTATTTTTTATTGTTTATTATACTTTTGTATTATATTTAATTTATTATTCAGGAATTTTATAAGATAATTATTAATGAACTTTTATGATTTTGTATTATATTATTATTAAAAAATTTTATGATTAAGATTTGTAATTATTTATTAGAATTTAATATTATTATAAATTTTTAACTTGCAATATTAAAATTGACATGAGGATCTCTCCTGTGGTAAATATTTGCCTAGGAATTAGCGTTTCCCTTGAGCTATGAGGATTTCTCCTATGGTTATGTGTACAGGGATTAGAGTTTCCCTGGAGATATAAGTTAGCTGGAGTGTCACCTTCCCCTTCTTTTTCGTATTATTGTTTCACTTTTGTATTATTAAGTTAATTTTTATGATTTTTTAAAATTTCGTTACTGGTACTTACAGTATTACAGTTTTCATCATTAGTGAGGAATTTCTCCTGGGTAATTGTGAGTCTGAGGATTAGAGTTTCCTCAGAGGTCTTTAAAGTGCACACCGGGTGTTGTACACTTGAGTTAGAGTTAGCTTCTTGTGATCCGGATGACCCGTATTTTTCCTTTTTAGCTGCTAGCGTTTATATTTGCTGGCGGCCTACTGCGGTACGATTTTCACTCACGGTAGTGTTAAATAAATTAGCTATGTTCTCGCGGGTATAGCCGTATTTAATTATGTTCGTAGACGAATTTACTAAGTTCTCATGGGATTAGTTACTATTGTCTTTGTTATTATGTTCTCGTGGGTATAATAACTTTGAACTGTTACACTTTCACTTTCACTTTCACTTAACTCACTGTTTCGGCGCCAGTTAAGGTGAACTTGGAAAAGTTTACTTAAAAAAATAATTTTTTCGGACCATGTCCGGTTTATTTTATTACCAACTTATATCTAACCAGTTTACATTCTAGATTTTATTTATATAGTGAAAATATTGCTGATATGTAAATTTACGTTATGAGAAATATGCTAGTGTACTTTGTATACGCGCATTTACATTTTTGATTATCTAGAATATTTTATATAAAAAGTAATTTGAGATGTTGAAAAGTGTTGAAAGATGCACATTCCACGTTGAGGCGATTTCCCATGAAATGCATGTGGTGTAACTAGCTGACATGGCTGTATGATGTTGCATGTGGTGTAACTAGTTGACATGGCTGTATGATGTGCTTAACTTGTATATATATATATATATATATATATATATATATATATATATATATATATATATATATATATATATATATATATATAGCCCAGGACCTCCTTATAGCTATTGCCAAAAAAATGCAGGTAGACGTGGGCCTGGTGAGCGAGCCAAACCGACGAACACTTCAGTTAGGAAAGTGGAAGGTTGACGTGGACGAAGATGCCGCGCTAATGGTGCTTCCAAAGGACGTTCCGTTGCTAGAATCGGTAAAGGAAAGGAAGTTGTCTGGGTAGAACTAGAAGACATTGTAATTATGAGCTGCTATATCTCTCCTAACAAACCTATGGAAGAATTCATCATAAGGCTGGACAAACTCAGCGTAGTAGTTCGGAACCAAACCAAAGATGTGATTGTAGCGGGCGATTTTAAAGCAAAATCTCCAGAGTGGGGCGGAGATGTATGAGACAATAGAGGTCAACAACTGACAGACTGGGCTGCATCCTGTAACCTTAGCAGTGTCAACACGGAGCAATCACCTACCTACGAAAGAGGAAACTATGGTTCGTTCCTGGATGTAACCTTCGTCTCACAAAACACCATAAATCGAATCCAAAACTGGAAAGTTTTGGATGAAGAAAGTCTTAGTGACCACCGATATATTATGTTCGAAATAAACACAGCGACACCAGCTAGACTTCAGAGAACCAGCGTTCCGGTCAACCGAGGCTGGCTGGTTGGGGAAATGAGTCAAGCGCGCCTTCGTAGCGCGATGCAACAGCACCTTGGCGCCGCTAGCATAATAACGCCGACACAATTAGTAACAACTGTCAGTAGAGTATGCGAAGAGGTGCTAGAATCTAGAAGTGGAAATAGACGAAAACCTGTCTACTGGTGGACTCCAGAAATCGCTGAACTTCGCAGACGCTGCAATTATGCCAGGCGAAGGCTTACAAGAGAGAACGGGCGTACTAGCAGTCAAACAGATAGAACCTTTCACCATAATTTGAAGAGTGCTCGCACCTTCATGAGAAAGGCGATCGCGCAATCGAAAAAGAACTGCTGGAAACTCCTCTGTAATACAATCGAGGAGGACCCTTTGGGAGATGCATATAAGATCGTGATGAAAAAATTTGGACAAAAAACTTCTACATTACCCGCAGATATCACTAACACTGTCGTGGCTTCGCTCTTTCCGACGCACGACCAAGTGCAACATGAAAACATAAAACCGGTAGAGATTCCACCTTTCACAACTGAGGAACTCGAGATGGCATGGCGGAAATTGAAAACAAAGAAAAGTCCCGGGCCAGATGGAATTCCATGAGAAGCCGTTAGGATCGCTGCGGAAACCCACCCAAAAAAGGCGCTAGACGTGATGAATTCCGTTCTAGAGAATGGGGAATTCCCTCGCATCTGAAAAAAGGCGCGATTAGTGTTGTTAAAAAAAGATGGAAAACCGGATGGCGTACCGACCTCTTACAGACCACTTTGCTTGCTGGACACTTTCGGAAAGCTTTTCGAACATTTGCTATTACGCAGACTGATCGACGAAATTGATAGGGCAGGGGGACTCGCTGATAATCAGTTTGGATTTCGAGCAGGGCACTCCACAATAGATGCTTTAGTGGAGGTTATGAAGCTAATAGATTCAGCCGCTGATGGTACACAATATACGCGGCGTATCCCAGTAGTAATCACTCTGGATATAAGAAACGCCTTTAATAGCGCATCATGGGAGTTAATTCTACAAGAACTTAATAATTTTCAAGCTAGCCCATATCTGAGGAAGGTACTTCAAAGCTATTTAAGTGAGCGACGAATCATTGTAGAAGCTGGAGGTATTGCTACTCAGGTGGATGTCACGAGCGGGGTTCCCCAAGGATCCATATTGGGACCGATGCTTTGGAATATCTTGTATGATGGCATTCTCCGAATTCCTTTGCCCGAAGAAGCCAAATTAGTTGGCTACGCAGATGAGTTGGCACTCATTGTCTCCGCCAGATATGAACTACAACTAGTGGAACGAGTGGATGCAGCAATAGAAGTGATTTCTAGGTGGCTTCACAATCACCGAATGCAGTTGGCTCCAGAGAAAACTGAAGCAGTGGTAATGGCAGGTCGCAGAGTTCTTTACTCGATGGAATTCAACGTGGATGGAATCAAAGTAAAGCCGACAACACACATTAAATATCTGGGTATATATGGCTAGACTACCATTGCTGTTTTCAAGAACACCTAAGGCAAATCGTAGCAAAGGCGACTCGGACGACAAAAGGGCTCTTCGGAGTGATGACGACTGTTGGTGGACCAAGCGCTAGTAAAAGAAAATTGCTCTCATCAGTGGTTTTATCCTCAATACTTTATGGGGCACCCATCTGGATACGAGCTTTAGACACTGCTAAGGTACGTGAACAGTTGAAGCGTGCGCAACGGACCCTAGCACTGCGGGTATGCAGTGCATACAGAACAGTTGGAAAGGAAGCAGTTTTCGTGATAGCTAACATGCCGCCGATCACAGTATTGGCGAAATATAGAGTAGCGGTTTTCCAGGGAAGCCCAAGCGTTGAGGCCAAATCAGAACTAATACAAGAATGGCAGATTCGATGGGAGAGCGCTGATACTGGATCGTGGACCAGGGAGCTCATCCCGAGGCTAAAGGAATGGGTGGAGCGTAAACATGGCGAGGTGAATTTCCATCTCACCCAGTTCTTGTCAGGTCATGGTTGTTTTAACAGCTACCTATTTAGAATGCATATCAAGGATACACCTGATTGCTTATAGTGTACCGAAGAGGATACACCAGAGCACACGATACTCTACTGTGCAAGGTGGGATCAAGTGCGAAAGCAGTGTATAGATGTTGTAGGAGCCATAACACCAGGTACAATCATTTCGAGGATGCTGGCGGACGAAAATGGTTGGTATGCTATAAGTAGGATGATTAGAGTAATACTTACCAAAAAAATGAGGGAACAAGCGACCATGTCGCTCTGAAAAAAAACTAGAGAACAATAGACATCCTGCGGTCGAAGAAATGCAATAAATTTGTGGTACCGGTCGCTGCGAGGAGGTGAGGTAGGGGGTTTTAATCGGTAAAAGTCCGGCACAACGTCCATGAAGATTTTCCCCCTACTAGAGAAAAAAAAAAAAAAAAAATATATATATATATATATATATATATATATATATATATATATATAATATATATATATATATATATATATATATATATATATATATATATATAATATATATATATATATATATATATATATATATATATATATATATATATATATATATATATATATATATATAATATATATATATATATATATATATATATATATATATATATATATATAATATATATATATATATATATATATATATATATATATATATATATATATATATATATATATATATATATATACATTACCCCACATATCATTTAAAAGAAACAGCAACAACAACAATTACAAAGAAACACATCGTTGGGAAATTTTTTGTTAAATATTGAATTTTAAATATAAGCATTCAATATAAATTTGTAAAATAAACATATAAAATATTAAAACTAGAACTAAGCAAAATAAGCATATCAATAGCACCCGTAATACGGACAATATAATTACTGTTCTTCTTGTACACAATGTGTTCATAATTTTAATCTTACATACGCAGGTAACACGTTGTTAGAGTTACTCCAATTTTAATTCAATAATAAATCACTGAAACCTACAAAATAAATAAGTTGTATTATTTACCTAACCGAAAACCACCACGAGCATAATAATTATAACTGGCGCATTTTAATTGAAAGTAAAAAATTTTAAAATGAAATTTAACACAATTTGGGCGGGTAGCTAAATAGGCCAAACTGATATGCGTACCGGGCGAAATTCGCAAACAATTGAGCGTTGGAAATTGACATATTTCAATAAAATTTGAAAAAATCTAGATAATTCATATTTTATAATGTATTACATATAATAATATAATATAATGTCTGAAACTATTTACACAAACTATTTAAAATAATTATAATGTATAAATTGTCTTATTGTTTTTTAAAAATATTTACTAACACTAATATTTTTTAAATGTGTGGTATTTAAAAAAACATTCTCCCTTATGAAGGGGCATATTACAAAAGTGGCACATAAAATAGGTAAAATTTTTTTTTGTGTATAGCACACACATTGCTTCTGGGGGTTCTTTTTTTCACATGTAAATATTTTTTACAATTTTATGTTTTTTGGCATCCAGTAATCTGTTAGAAAATCATTTCTTCTACTGTACTCCTGAAGTACTGGTTCCTGGATCATCAGGATTATGCATAACAATACGACTTATCCATTCTTTGGTAACATCGTGCAAACAGCTTTTATAACTTTTTTTGAATTCGAACTTAAAGTTTTAAAAACCTTAAAAGCGTTGAAACGAGCTTCATTTAGCAAGAACATCACTGCCCTTATTGCAATGAAATAGTTGCAACTGCACAAAAATTTAAACCAAGTTGTTTCGAATAAAAAATTAAAAATTTTGGTGAAAAATAGGTGCCACCTTTCATCACAAACTACAAGTAAAACGTTCATCACTTAGTACTTTATTATGCAGCTATCTCGGCTGTTATTGATTATTTATGAAATATATCAACACCATTAAATGTAACAGAAGAACCTTGATATTTCGAGGTCATGATGTTTTGATTTTCTTAAATAAATCACTTAGCTTTGATGATGTTTTACAATATAATTTTGTGCTCTGCCAATTATTTATTTTCCACAATCTTTCATTTTTGCGATGATGTACAACCAAAAATTATAAATTTAATAATTCACCCCCACAAAATTCGCGTCAATAATATTTTTTATTTCAGCCAATCGAAATAATAAGATTATTAAATTGAAACATAAAACCAATTATTATGATTATTACGAGGAATATATTTGCTTAATATAAAATAAGGAAAAGAACTTTTTAAAGAGAAGTTGAAAAATTATTATTAGAAATTTTTTTATTCTTATTATTTTTTTAATATTATTATTAAAACATTGAATTGCTGATATTATTATTTCTTTGGTAGCAGGATACCGTTCAGAGCTTATTCAATCTCATAGAAATTATAATTTGCTTTCTTTATCCGAATACGATTTTTAGCATACGAATTGACTTTAATAAATTTTGAATTATAAAAATTATTTCGCAATTTTAGCTGCTTACAATAATTTTATTTTTCGGATACATACCCAGAATCCTGTAACTGAGATCATAATCAAAATAAACGCATATATACTACCTTAAAGGCATCAACATAAGCGAATACAATCTTTTTCGTTTTCAATTTTTAATTTTTTTTCTCATTTTTATCAAAATATTATTATTTCCTGTGAGATAAGAATGAAAAAAGTGAATTGAAATGAAGCACAAAAAACAGAAATTCAATTGTAGATACACCAAAAATAAATACCAAAAAACCTTCTTTGTGAAGCTTCGAAAAGTTGCAAATCGCTTTCAGTATAATTTTTTTTTTACTCCTACTCATAGTCATAAAATTATTTTTTGGCGTCTGCATCGCAACAATTTCATTTTGCCAAATCATAAACAATCTATTTACGAATTTTTGCATATAAATTAAACGTTAATATTTTATTAACGCTTTTGGCATTTAATCTGAAGTGGCGCGTTTTTGTGGCTTGAGGTCATTAATATATATTTCATTTGTTGAATATTGCTGTTTTATAAAATCGGTCATCATAACACACAAAATTTTATATAAAGAAACGACTGCTTCTGAAGAACAGCAAAATTTTGTAATTTTATATCAGGGTGAGGTTACCAAGACGTTGGCGATCTGGTTTCCAACTAATGAAACTTTGAAGTCTTTAAATCAAAAATATTCGGTCGTCTCGTCAGTGTGCAATGACCAAAATACAAAAATATGGAAAATACTTTGAACTTTCATACAAAGTATAATCACAATGTTTTAGCGAATTTTAATGATTTACTACGCAATATTGTCAACCCCTTAGTGACCTCGAACTTTATTGTATTTAACGCGTACATGCGATTTCTATTTAAAACTTTGTGTTATTCTAGGTACGTATACGAAATCGGAAAAGGTTTGTTTATTTACATAATATAAATTATGTTTATAATTTTCTGCACCGATTTCATTAATAAACTGTTGCTTTTATTTACGGTAACCTATAAAATACATGCATTCCCATCATATTTAAAAATACTTTGTGCGTTACGTTTTTTCGCCACAGTAGCTTTCAGCTAGCGTTTATACAAGATGCGATGTTGATGATGTCACAGCCGTCTGTAAGCCGCATTATTAACAAAGGTGGTACAGAGATCCAGCGAACAAAACAAAATATTTTTTGAAATTCAACAAATTCCCGGGAATAATCGATTTGATTGACGGTATACGCACATTGTGATCTGTACACCTAATAGTGAAATTCAGAATTTTTTGCAGTAAGGGCGGGCTTTCGAGAAACTGCCTTATTTTAAACGTAAATCCTAAATTTAACCGGGAGAGCACATGATGCGCTTATATTTGGCGTAGTTCCAATTTGCAACAGCAGCCAGAATGAAAATATCGAAACGGAGAGAGGGAAATGTGGTTTTTACCATTGTCGAGAGATGTATGTATAGGCATTTAGAAAAGCCGATTGAGGTACCTGTCTAAGGAAAGAGTATTATATTACTCTCCTGCAAAAGCAATAAAAGTAATAAATGTTTGTGCGATTCTCCACAACTATTTAATAAGAGCACGAGTTCCTTTGTCACATAATGTTGCAGAAGATCGAGAGGAAGAATTAATTTCACAGTCAATTGATGATTCAAATCACATGATTTATGCACGGAGGATACGTGTAATGTAATATTCGAATATTTTTCGTGATTACTATATATTTTAAATAAAACAATGAGGTTAAATGAAGCAAGAATGGTTTAAAGAAACCTAATAACCGAATATTTTAGATTTTTTAAATAAATTAACTAAAATTTGGTTTTTATTTCATTTAACGTATTAGAAATACATTGTAAGATTTCAATTTCTTTGACATTTAACTTTTTCTGCCTCCAAATTAATTTTAGTTTCTTCTATCTTAATCTATTTTTCGAATGTTTCTTCGTCTTGTTGTGTTGTAATCCGCTTTTGTTTTCAGGCGGATGGCCGAGTGAGTGGTGCATCAACATAAGTAAGCCGAATAATTGAAGATGGCCGAGTGTTGGTTGATGTTGTTTGTTGAGACAAATCTTGTGAGTCATCTATTACTACTACTAAAGGCGGAGGAGGTGAATAATTCGGTGCATTACAGTGGGTTTCTAATTCGGCAATTATTTTTCATTCCTCTGGACATGCAGCGGTTTGATGTGTAATTCGAAGGCAATTCATGCAACGTGTTCTTCTCTGTGGTTCTGGGCAATTCATTGACAAATGTCTTGGGTTGAAGCAATTGTAGCAGATCACGGATTTGGAATCTGCATTTTTTGTACCGGCCGTTCTACATAATTTGACGACAGCGATGGATTCATTGATTTGGATTTCATAGCATACTGAATGATCTAGCTTTCGGCGTAGGAATAAATGGTTTCGGTACGAATGACGATGTTCTTCGGGTTCGGAAGAGCAGGTTGGGCTACTGGTAACAATTCGAGATTGGTTTGGATATGTGCTTTTTAAAACCATCGTGGTCAATCCCATTAATTGTATATTTAATTATGCAGTTGTCCGAAAGTTCACATTTTCTTTGACAACATCTAATAATAATATTCCTCGGGTGTTTCGTGAAATTTACGTTTTGTTTCCATCATTTCAATATGAACGTCTGCAACATTCCTTTCACACGGGAAATCCTAAAAAGTTTATTTTTAATAGTTACCACGTAGCAAAGACTTTTTGAACACACCATCAATCCAATATTTTGCAGGTCCTAAAAGTTTCGATTGAACCGCAAACTCACAACTCGGTCGTCCCAGCAGAAAGCATACTTGTTTAAACTGTCAATTTTCTAAATAAATTTGACCGAATTGATTGACAATGATGTTGGTGGGTTAGATTCCGGAAAGTCTGATATAATGTCCTTCACATTACTGAACGGATTGCTATGAAAACCGTTTGGCAACCTTATGTTTGATACGTTCCCATATATCGGGTTAATCGTATTTAGATTAAAATTGTTCGTTGGCATCGGAGGTTGATATTTAGTCCGTACGGGAAACTATGAACGGGCTGCGATGCAAGTTGGTAATATGGCACAAATTGTTGATCTAGCGTCACTTGAAAATAAGGAATGGTTGACGCAACTACTCCCGATACTAAATTTGTGGATATGTAGTATAATTGGACCAGACATATTCGTGTTTTAACGATATTAACGGTGTTTAGTCGTTGCAACATTCGTTGTTGCAGTACAACCTTCATTTAATTAGCGATTTTCCCAATTTGAACATTTCGTATTTGACGCCAGAGGCAACAGTGGCGCGAAAAAAATATCACAAAAAAAAATAACAATTGACACATGCGATTAGTCAAGCCATTTGGTTTGAATTTGTGCGCTTACTTAATATAATAAAATTCAGTGTTTTTATAAAATTAAAACATTACCTATTAAAATTTACATATTTTTATTTATAATAAAGCTTGAAGTAAAGTGACTATTGATAAATTTTACGAAATGTTTACAATAGTCATGGTCGTAAAACATTGTGCGTATGGCGTATGTTCATCAGACTCGCGCTATTTAAAAGACGAAAATATTTTTTTTTTGTACTTTCCGGACCCCATAAAGGAAACCGGTGTAAAAGATGGATATCGGCTTGCCGAAGACCGGATTTTACATTAAAAAAGGTAACGCGGTATTCATATATCTGCAGCCTTCGCTTTATAGGTGGAAATGGTCCTACAGAAGTAAATGCTAATCCTATTTCTGCAACTTTTTCTCAAGTATCTCTAATTATTTTTAATTGTATTATTCAAATAGTGTAATAAATATTTATACTTTTTGCAGCTTCCAATGTCTCGAGAAAAAAAATATATTAGAGGATTCCATTTCCCAAGCCGATGAACACATAAATACCAGAAATGTACGTATACCCAGAATGTTAACTTAATGTTAACAATTATTTATTTTTCTTATTTTATTGATTCTAGAATTTGGAAGAAACAAGTTCCATCCTGTGCAATGCCTTGGTGAAATTACTGATCCTTGCATCGAAAATATTTTAGCATCATCAACGACAACAAGTTCAAAAATGCCCTCCACATCTAATAATAAATTATCGATGAACAACCGACAAAAGAAACTACGTCTTCTGCTGAGAAAATATCGTTTAAGTAACAACAGAAAACAGAGGAAAATAAATATTTTGGAAATCAAATTAAACTCACAATCGTTCAACATAGATGTTGTTAAACAAAATCGAAAACGATTGAAATTTTATTCAGGCCTTAACGTTGAACAGTTTGATGCCCTTTGCGTATTTTAAGGTGAAGAGGCGCTAAACTTGGATCATTAGCTAGGTGGCGGGATAAAATAGAGACGCAGAAAAAAGGGCTGATCATTACTATCACCCCAAAACCAGGTGTTCCTATCGTTGTGTAGACTCCGAGTTGGTTTACTAAATAGGTTTTGTATAATCATTTCATATGTTTCTTAAACGGTCAACACATGGATAATGTTTATGTATGTCAAGTTTAAGGCGCTCAACATATTTCCCTCAAGAGAGCCAGATAGATTAAAAATACGTAAAAAAATTCGAAAAAAAAATATATATCAGATGCGTCATTAGAGGTTTTGAAGTAAGAACTCAAAATGGTGAAGACTACCGGGAGCAGGGTAATACTTACTTTGCTTACAAAGGGCAAGCAACTTTTAAATTCTTGTGTGGAATGCACCCATCGCGTGGTGTATGCTTCTTATCTGATGCGTACGAAGGCGCAATATCTGACAAAGATATTTTTATTTCTTGTGGGATAATCAGGCAGTTAGAAAAAGGTGATCTTGTATTGGCAGATCGTGGGTTTAATGCTGCTGTTATATGTAATAGCCTGCACTGCCAACTATTAACGCCACCATATTTAGCTGGAAGAGATAAATTTACAAGACAAGAAGTAAGCACCACAAAAGACATAGCATCGGCACCTGTTCACGTAGAACGGGTTATATAGGTAGGGTAAAAGAGTATCGGATCTTGCAACGTGTATTTCCCAAAACGTCAGTACCAGTGGTATCACAAATGGCATTCGTAATTGCGATGTTAGATAATTTCCAGGAACCAGTTGTAAAAGATTGAAAATTACTCGAAACATTTGTATTTGTTTACTTCTTCAATTTTTCTATTTTTGTATTATACATAATGTATTAATTATATAAGTTTTAAGAAAAATTACAAATAAAATAAATACCAGCTACAATAAGTATACTAGTTTTAATTCATTATTTCATAAAGATGATTAGTTTTTATATCACAAATAAAACTATAATCAACATACTTTTTAAGGCGCTTATAAGGAATAAATTATGTACCTATTTTAAATTAAAATTAAAATAATAAACTATCACAAAAGTAACCATACCATTTTTCATTATACCAAAAATAGTTTTCAGTCTGAAACATTTATCAAGGATAATCCACGAGCCTCATTTCGAAAAACTTTACTAGTAAAATTTTCTCATGAATTTCCATCAGTTTTGGCATTAAGTGCGAAATCGAACTATCATTCCGCTCAATCGTTTCGATTGCCATACCGCCGTTTAACCAAATAATAAAATCACAGTATTTTAATTTTATATAATCCCAAGGCTCAATTGTGTCTGAAAATAATACGCATGATTTTGTTTTAATTTTAAGTTTTTAAATCCGTTTTTTTTATTTCTAAAATAGCTTTAATATTTCCACTGTTATCGTGTATTAGGCCATCCGGACTACACCTCATATACCTGCGAGAGTTTTTAAAAAAACCCAGTTTGTCGGATATCGCCCTCTTACGATTTTTATATTCTAGAAAAGCGTTGTGTTCATTATTCCGACCATAAGCAATGGATTGTATTTGGGAAATATCTGTATCTGACCACAACTGATTATTGATCAAATTTTGGTAAGAGGTTGCTGTAACATACATTTTGAAAACTGACGCAGTAATCCTTACTCGTCGCGCATTTTTCCATGCAGGACTATTCTGTGAGACAATCAGAAGTACAGGTTCGAATCCTATATGCTCATTTAAGTTTTTCTTCATATGCTTAACTTTAAACATTAATACTTCTTTTGATTCTTCGTCCAAAACATAATAATCGTATTGAAATTTTAACAACTTCATAAACACGCAATTTGGCAGCGACGTCTGTAAGTCAGAAACAAATTTGTTGGTTCATTCAACTTCTGTCTTAGTGTAATTTTGTTGCATGAGATTGTATTACAGGAATCGTTTTCTTTTTACAGGATTTTTCGAAAATGTTTCGTATTTAGCCTCAGTAACTATTTTTTGATTATTACCCTTTTTGCTTCCCTGGTTCCACTTTTTGATCGATGTGTGCAAGAGATAATTGTGTAGCCAAAATAAATCGTGTAGTCCTCTAAGGCAAACAGAGTTTCAAGTATATGGCAGCAACAGCGGCTTGTCAAATCCTTATACACTGACAAGAACCATCGAGAATTTGGGCATTTGATTTATTTAAGGATAAAAACACTTTGTAAATTTTTGCCAAACGAATTTTAATGTCTCTGAGTATATCAAGTAGAAACTGTTTTTGGCAAATACCTCATTGACTGACCATGTTTGCATTGACCGATGTTGTATTGTTTTTAAAAACTGCTCACTTGGTAAGTTCAAACCATTTTGTTGCGTCAGAGTGATAGAAGGCGAAAATTGTGCACAAACTCAACCAGATGTGACAAAACTTGTGTATGTGGTGGTAGTTCAAATGAACTTTACTGAGAGTTCAGCATTTGTTGGTACATAGCCATGACCCAAGTGGTTGCTGAAATTGCGACATATTTACGGGATTCCCCTTTTGATTTGTCGTCCTAAAATTGATACTTCTCTTTCGAACTCGAATATTCGATCAGCCATTGATTTGTCCGGATTTTTTTAATGTTTCAACTTTTAAATGTTTGACACTCGGCGTTCTTTTTCCATATTCAGAACACAGAAATTTTCAAATTGTTATTTATTATACGGAGGAAATAAGATTTTATTTAACGCAATTTTTTTTTACCGCACCTCTGAATTTGTCAAGTTAGCAAAGTTGGGGAATTAAAGCGGTTGAGATGAAGTGAAGTGAGAGAAATAAAAAACTTAAGTAATTTTATAACCAGGCAAACAATTTATTTGTTTTATTATCGCAAACAGATTTTTCTGTTTATTGCGATTTTTCTCTTTTATTTTTTCCGTCGTATCAAATTTAGGTCATACGCCTCAAATAGGTATCCATGAATCAATTATAACAGCCTGAAAATCGAAAGATCTTAATCTTCGAAAACCGAAGATCAAAATATATCATAATGCATCGAAATCGCTTACTGTGCAACAAATAGGTACCCCTGAATTTATTACAACAGCCCACACCCACAAAAATTTATTAATGCATTAAACTTCCTTCCTATGCAAGAAATAGGTATTCTATGGGTGTGGGCTGTTGTAGAAAATCGAGGGGTACCTATTTAAGGGGTGTGACAGAGAAATATTGTTTTAAACAGCTTTATTTTTTAGGTATAGATTTTGACAATTGAACTATTCTAATATATTGTAATTTATTTTGTAAACATTTGTAGTATCACCACTAGTACGTTAAAATGATTTTAAACGATGTACACACAAAAAGGATCACATAATAAATTCATACACAAAATTCGTTTATTCTCGGATTATACGGATTTGTACATGAACATACACTATGGTTGTAGATATCTTCAATTAATAGCCGCCACGGTTTACTAGTACAAACAGTATTTTTTTTTACTAAGAAATCATCTTTAACCTAAAAAATACCTAAAACATAACACAATCGTTGATTTGAAAACATGAGATTTTCTTGTGAAAACATACAAAAAAATAAATATTTAACTTTAACACAAAATGTAAATAAATGTTTTGCCCAGCAAATAAAATATAATTTTTATTTAAATAAAAACAGTTGTGTCTTATATATTATTGGCTTAATGGAGGAAAGTTATAAATAGCAAACATAATAATTCGAAACATATTTTTGCAATTTTTATTTTAATTTTCATCTGGAAATGAAAAGCACAAGAACATTTTAAGGTGAAAATATTTATCTAGATCAAGAGCTTTCCATTGTTTTCTAATAAATGTTATATATATTTTGTCTGTTTGTTTTGTTGCTGGCTGCTCTTTTAGACTTTTATAAATTATCTTATCCTACATTTCGTATTTTTTTTTATTATTTAACATTGAAAACGATTTAATCTCTTTAGATTTCTTTATTTGCAGGTCTTGAAATATGAAAATATAAGAAAAAAGTTCTGAGATGCATTAAGAAAGTACACTTTGGATTAGATTACGAGTTTTTATCTTAATGTTGGCCTGCGATGAGTTCGTGATTGCTCAGACGACATATGATGATAAATGATGGTGAGTAATAAAAAATATAGATTTTTAGATTTATCTAGAACTTGGAATTATTTAAATTCAAAGGTTTATTGTGGGTAATAATAAACCAAAATCAAAATGAGGTTTATGTAAACCAAATTAAATTGGGTTAGCACAAACCGCATATAAAGAGATAGTAGATTCACAAATTCATTTATATGTACATTGTAAAGTGGTTTAACAGTACTTAAGTTTAAAACCATAATAAGCATTTTGTGCTCTCTTTTCCCAACCATAATATATACGATTATGTGTACATTTAAATCTCTAAATATAATCTCGTTTGTGTATACAATAATCATAAAGAGACTAATTTTTTCACCAACAATTTCAAGGAATAAAATATATTTTGGAAATTGCATTTTTTCAAATAAATTAAATTATGTGGAAACCGTGTTAATGTACGGCATTTGGTATATACGATATAACGCGCCATTTTCATAAAATAAAAATTTAATACGTGGTCTTAAAAATAAAATTTAATAATTAGGTCACAAGTTTTTTAATTGGTTAATTATTTTTCCAATTTCTCAATTAAAGCCAACTGTTACCCGCATATTTTCTCTAGTCTACACTTATTTCTTTTGCTAAACTACCAAAAGCATATTTAACAAATTTTATTTTATTATTACCCAATAAATAAATAATTGATTTTATTTATAACCTTTATAAAAATTAATAAACGTTAGAAAAGCGGTTTTTATTTGAAACAAGTGTTGTACCTACGATAGATTTTTTCCAGTTTTATGTTTTTTTAAATCGTTATGATTTGTGACACGATTTATAATATTTTGTTGGCGAAATGACATTTATTTCGAATCGTTTATTAATAATTTGTTATGGGTATCACAATAATTATTAATCAGCTTTAAGTGTTCAATTTCCAGTTGCATTTAAGTGTTTTTGTGGAAAACGTTGATTGAAACCATCAATATATAAGAACTGGTCACTATCGATATTATCCGCAAGACGAGAAGAGTAGAGAGAAAAAAATAAACTGTATTACTCGAAACTTGAGATTTAAAATACGTATGTGAAGATAGCCCGAAAACTAGCCCGAAAAAAGACTTTTTATTAAAAGGTGGGTGTCCTCACTAAAATTAATTTAAAAGTCTTTTAGCCCGAAAAATAAAAATAATTTATGTTCAAATCATACTCTATCCCGAAAAATAAAATAAATTTCTAGAAACTGGTTCAAGCAATTTTTCTATTAAAAAATTGCTTTCTTCGTGCTCGTTTAAAATTGTTCAGGAATTAAAAGAATTATTTCATAGTTAATTTAATAATATTATTTGTATATATTTCGCAATTCGTGCCCACCCACATTTTGGTAGATTATAAAAATTGACAATCCATTACGTAAAAGCTAAGGGCCGATTCCGGAATCTAAAATTTTAAGTGTTATATTTTATAATTTACATATTATTATTATTATTATTATTATTATTCTTTTCAATATAAGAAGCGGGGATATAAAATATTTATGCCACGAGAATCGGAACCGTTTTTTGATAATAAAATAAAATAGAGAATGTAATCGATTCAAAAATTAAATGAATTATGTTGAAAAATTTCAAATTGTGCACTAATAGCACTATTATTTAAATTTAAAAGTAAATAAACTAAAACATTTGTGAAGTTTTATTTACAATTTTTATGTAGCAGGAAAGTAAATAAAAATTATTAAATAGAGAATAAAGACCATAACTTGTCTTCTAAATTATTTACATTTAAATTAAACGAGATTGTCAGATCAAACGGATGATTTTGTTAGGTTCGTAGGACTATTTATGAGCTTTATCCTTACTCTCATTAATATATAAAGGGGATTAGTCATTTATCTGGAACCTTATTCAAAAGAGTAACTCGATTTTTTTTCTCAACAAATCACACAACTTCAATGCACGAATATCTGTCCACAGAGATTATCAAATCTAACGGATGATTTTATTAGGTTCGTAAGTCTATTTATGAGCTTCATCCTTACTCCCATTAATATATAAAGGGGATTAGGCATTTATCTGGAGCCACATTCATATACGAGTAACTAGATTTTTTATTCTCAACAAATCGCACAACTTCAATGCACGAATATCTGTCCATAGAGATTGTCAGATCTAACGGATAATTTTATTAGGTTTGTAGGACTATAATAAAATCATTAATATATATTGCGATTTATAAAATCGAGTTACTCGTATAAATGTGGCTCCAGATAAATGCCCAATCCCCTTTATATATTAATGGGAGTAAGGATGAAGCTCAGAAATAGTCCTACGAATCTAATAAAATCATCCGTTTGATCTGACAATCTCGTTTAATTTAAATGTAAATAATTTAGAAGACAAGTTATGGTCTTTATACTCTATTTAATAATTTTTATTTACTTTCCTGCTACATAAAAATATTAAATAAAACTTCACAAAAGTTTTAGTTTATTTACTTTTAAATTAAATAATAGTGCTATTAGTGCACAATTGGAAATTTTTCAACATAATTCATTTAATTTTTGAATCGATTACATTCTCTATTTTATTTTATTATCAAAAAATGGTTTCGATTCTCGTGACATAAATATTTTATATCCCCGCTTCTTATAGTGAAAAGAATAATAATAATAATATGTAAATTATAACATCCGGAATCGGCCCTTAGCTTTTACGTAATGGATTGTTAATTTTTATAATCTACCAAAATGTGGGGGGCACGAATTGCGAAATATATACAAATAATATTATTAAATTAACTATGAAATAATTCTTTTAATTCCTGAACAATTTTAAACGAGCACGAAGAAAGCAATTTTTTAATAGAAAAATTGCTTGAACCAGTTTCTAGAAATTTATTTTATTTTTCGGGATAGAGTATGATTTGAACATAAATTATTTTTATTTTTTCGGGCTAAAAGGCTTTTAAATTAATTTTAGTGAGGACACCCACCTTTTAATAAAAAGTCTTTTTTCGGGATAGTTTTCGGGCTATCTTCACATACGTATTTAAAATGGTATTCAATTTTCTTAGGGGTCTGTAAAATTTTTGTATTTAAATTTTCTGGTATGAAATTTTTTTGTAGCTTAAGGCGCGTATTCTTGAAATCGGTGAAAATTTCCGCATGCGGATTATAATTTGCTTTAAAATTCTTTATATTATTCGAATTTTTCGCCGATTACTTTAATCGTTTTTTCAAATTTGTAAGTTTTCTATTATTTATTTCCCTACTAAAAAAAATCGGTGAAAATTTCTGACTGGGTAAATCGATGCAAATTTATTTCCTTATAGCCGTTATGATACTCATTTTTCCCCCACTTTTTCAGTGACTAGAAAATGAAAATGGAGTGAGAGAAAAAATGTGTAAACAAAATATTTGTGAAAATGAGTGTATACACCATAGATATGGAAAAATCCAAAAAAAAAGTCGTATCTCAATTTTTGTAGCAGTTAATCGAGCAAATGAAGCAAAGAAAGAATTGAATTTTACTCTTTTTTTTTTGACATAGATACTTTTTTCTGACATTTTCGGAATAACTCAAGTGAAAATAGTTTTGTTTTTTGTGTTTGAAAAATTTTGAGTATAATTTTAATACATTTTTAACTTTATAATGTTGCTTCAACTAATAGCGACAGCAAATGTAAACTTGTTGTGTGCAGCCTCATATTTATTAAAAAAAAAAAAAAAAAAAAAAATTCTTCCCAATGGTTACTTCATCGCAAAAGCGAAGGATTTAGCCACAAATTAATAAAGGAGATACAAGCCGAAGATATTAAATTATATCGGAAAACATTAAGTATAACACCTGTACAATTTCAACAAATATTAGAGATGGTACAGCCGTATATACAGAAACTGGATACTAATTTTCGAAATTGTATCCCTCCGGCTGAACGTCTGCAAATAACTCTAAGATATTTGGCTACAGGTATTATATAGTTTATAAAGAAAGCGTTTTAGTTGTGTATTTCGATTTCGGGTGAAACTCAAACTTCTTTGCAGTTACCATTCAGAATCCAGCAGTCAACCATTTCAAGAATTTTGAAACAAACAATTCCTGTATTTTATCAAGTTTTAAATGAGGAAGTATTGAAATTTCCAGAGGACACTTCCGATTGGCTGGCAATTTCAAATGATTTTTACCACATTAGGGGCTCCCCTAATTGTATAGGTGCAATTGATGGTAAGAAGTAAAATGGTTCAAACTATTGGTGTTACAAAGGCACAAATTCGTTTGTTTTAATGGCCATAGTGGATGCCAATTACAAATTTATATTTATTGACGTGGGGATAAACGGGCGTATCGGCGACACAGGAATCTGGATGAGGTCCGATTTAAGGCGTGACATTGAAAAAAACATTATACCACTACATATGGCTAGCAACTTGCCAGCATCGCAAACTCAGTCACCATATGCTTTCGTGGCAGAAGACGCTTTTCCCTTGACGGAATATATAATGAAGCAGTATTCTAAAAAAAATCTGACAACAAGTCAAAGACGGTTCAATTATATGTTGTCAAGAAATCGAAGAGTGGTAGAGAATGCATTTGGAATTCTAGCTAATCGCTTCCAAGTATTATTCTCTGCAATTTCTAGAGAACCGAATGAGGCGATTAAAGTAGTATTAGCATGTATTTACATTTAAACTTCGCGCTGTATATTTAATAAATCAGGCCAAATTCTTGGATATGCATATGATATCGTGCTTCTTGGCCGAAGACCTAGCGACATCAAGGACAGTTTCATACCGCTCAATCGCTGCGCAACAAGACTTGGTTTGGAGGCGAACAGTACCAAAACGAAATTCTTAACAACACCCAGGAACATCTCCATGGCAAATCTCGAAATTGGCGACTATAACTTTGATAGCGTCGAAAATTTTAAATACCTCGGGTCACTTATAACATCCTTGAATGATATGCAGGCAGAAATAAAAGCTCGAATCGCTGCCGGACAACGAGTTTTCTACGCCCAATCAAAATTATAGCGATCTAAACATCTATCGCAGTCGTGCAAGATCGCACTTTATAGAGCACTTATAAGACCTGTGCTGAATTTCGGAAGCGAGAGCTGGACCATGACCTCTAACGATTGTAGATTATTATCTACCTTCGAAAGGAAGGTCATCTGTTTAATTTTTGGTCCAATTAAAGTTGCGAACAATGAATATGGATTCGCATGAATCACAAAATAAAGCGACTTCTCAGAGGTAGCGATATTATCGGCTTCATCAAATCTAATCGAGTGAGATGGCTCGGCCACGTTGCAAGGCCTCTACAACAACGAATGATTCACAAAGTGCTCCATCAACAACCAGCCGGAGTACGTCGTAGAGGAAGACCCTAACTGCGCTGGTCTGACGACGTCGAACAAGACCTACTCGTATTAGGATGTCGAAATTGGAGGACGAGAGCGATGGACCGAGACGGATGGAGGACCATAGTGCGGGTGGCAAAATCCCTTCATGGGATGTAAATGCTAGAGAGAGAGAGAGAGAGGGAGAAGAAATCGAAGAGTGGTAGAGAATGCATTTGGAATTCTAGCCAATCGCTTCCAAGTATTAAGGTTGATTTACATATGCGACGTGTGACGTGTGACAAGTGGAAATATACGTGACGGTTTCTTGACAACAATTTACATTTGTGACTAATTCCGTCACGCACACTTAATAAATTTTTTTTCATTTTACTTTTTACTGTTATTTAACGACAAGCAAACGTAAAATTTTTGACAATTAAAAATGTGGAAAAACCAAGCAATTGAAAGGAAAAAGCTTAAAGTGCTTTTATTATTGGCTATAATGAAAAAGAAAAAATCAAAAAGGTGTTGGGTAAACCCACTTCTGTTAAAAAGGAATGAGCAAGGCCATTGTGATAATTTGGTGGAAGAAATGAGGCTCTATGAGAAACATAAGTTTTTCAATTACCACAGAATGTCGGTTGACTTATTTGATCAATTGCTCGATAAAATAAAAAGAAGAATCGAGAAGCTACGCATAAGTCGAGAACCAATATCTGTAGGAGCCCGACTTTCATTAACTTTGAGGTAAATATGCTGACAAAAATAATTGAACAATTTAATAATTATTTTGATTTTAGATACCTAGCAAGTGGCGACATGATGAAGTCACTTGCCTATGACTATAGAGTGTCTGAAGCGTCAGCAAGCAATATTATTGCCGAAACATGTGAGGTAATATGGGATTCACTATTTCGTGCATCGTTCGATACTTTGACCGAGGACAAATGGAACTCAGTGGCACGTGACTTCAATACTAAATGGAATTTCCCAAACTGCATTGGAGCTCTTGACGGGAAACATATCACAGTTCAGGTAATTTTTTTAATACGCTGCTTTGCTATGAAAATAATTTTCTCTTAATTTTAGGCGTTTAAATATAGTGGTAGCAGCTGTTACAATTACAAATCATCACACAGTATTGTCTTGATGGCGATTTGCGACGCTGATTACAACTTCTTAGTCGTAGATATAGGAGCATCAAGGAGATATAGTGATAGTGGGATATTTAAAAGCACAACTTTCGGGCAAGCGTTAATCGAACAGAATTCGTTTTTAAATATACCGCCAGACAAATTATTGCCGAACAGCGCTATAAGTGCACCACACGTGATTGTCGCTGACGAGGCTTTCCCATTAATTAAAAACCTGATGAGGCCATTCCCAGGAAGAAACTCTTCTACTGGACAACCCATACCGGAGTCGGTATTTAATTATCGTTTATCACGGGCAAGGCGAATTATAGAAAACACGTTTGGCATTTTGTCGGCTAAATGGAGAATTTTTAGAAAGCCTATTCACTCTAAACGGGAAAACGTGGTGAAATTTGTAAAGGCGGCTGTATGTTTACACAACTGGATAAAAAAAATAATCCATTATATTGTCCATCTGGATATACGGATGTTGAAACGGGAAGTGGCGAGCTTATTGAAGGACAATGGCGACAAGAAACCGCAACAGACGGTAATGGAGCTCTGCAACGCATTGGCCAAACAGGTTCCAATAATCCCTCGTCAAACGCTGTTGATATAAGGAACAAATTTAAAACTTATTTTAATGAAATTGATATCCTTCCGTGGCAGAATAGAATGTATCATTCATAGGTTTAAATAATAAAAATCTCATTAAAATACTTTTAATTAATCGTTTAATTTATTGTACTGTATTCCATATTATATTTATAAAAACTGTTACATATACATATTATACATAATTACTCCTTGTACGTAGCAGTGCACATAATTTTCGTGATTTCCAACCGTATACGCCTCTGCTCAGTTGGTTCCATTTTCTTTAAATCGCACACCAAGGACATACAATAATGATCAATAGAGTCGTACTCTGGTACTGGTTCTTTCAGAATATTAACTAATTCTGAAATGTCCGTTGATTTATCTGAAATAATAAAATGTATTTTCATAAACTTAAAAGGCTAATAATTCATAAACACGCGCTTGTTTCCTTTTGTTTTTTTTTGTGTTGATGCCACAACTCCAATCGATGAAGATGTCGATTGATCTACTAAGCAATCTTCAAGCGTTTCCGGATCCGTTTCTGCGAAAAATGATCGCAACGTTGTTTGGCTTGCATAGCTGTTTTCCTCCATTGATGGACTTGTTTCGGTATCAATTTTACTGAAACTGCTCGCAAGAAATCTAAACATATAGTTTATGTTATTACTTTTATATAAATCATCGTATATAAATTTATGTATACATACTTTGAACTATCTTTTAAAAACGGTTTAAGAAATCCCATTGATGCTAGCAATGTTGAATATTTTTTAGTATTTACGGCACTACCCCTTTTTTCTTTTCTATTCATTTCGGTATACCGCTCTCTCAACCGCTTCCATTTTTTTGGCATACATCAACTAAAATGTTAAAAAAATTATTGTTTTAATTTATTACAAAAAAAAAATAAGAGTATATAAAAACTAACCAGGTAATCCAATTTCTATCGCAATGTCGTTCCATATTTTTCTGCGATAGCCATTATTTCTGTACAAAATATGTGTGACGTAATATAATGGACGTCTTTTCTCAACGGCATTTATTATCTGTTCATCAGTCATTATATTTATTAATTATATAAGCTGTTGTAATTAATTTAATAAGCAACACTTAACTATTTTATTTATTTTTTTTTCTTATTTTTTGTTTATTTTTTCACTTAATTATTTAAATTAATAATTAATTAGTAACACTATTTTTATTTTATTTTGAAAAACACACACTTGACACTCTATGCCTAAACAAACCCAAATGTACCAAAAAACGAACTAGTCAAAAAAAACTACGTCGTTTTTACATACAAATTTGTATGTGTTTGTGCGACCGTGACGGAAAAGATAAAATTAAACCATCTCTCGACGTGTGGCGTGTACCGTGTGACGAATGTCATAATATTCGTCTCTGATTGGCTACAAGCTGCCGTCACACGTCACACGTCGCATATGTAAATCAACCTTTATTCTCTGCGATTTCTAGAGAACCGAATGAGGCGATTAAAGTAGTATTAGCATGTATTTGTTTAGATAACTACCTAAGAACGAATAATATAAAAAATTCAACAAATACAAGCGATTTGACACCTGAAGAAGTAGACACAATTAATAGAACACACTTCGATGCTACCAATAAATCTTTCACAAAATTAATATACTTTTCAGAATATTACTCAAAAAATTAGAAAGCTCCTATGCATGCTACGAGGTCTAAAATTTTCATAATTCTAAATTGCTAGAACTGCTCGAATTACGACTGGTTTCACTCTTACTAATTATGTATACGTATTATTTTTCTCGCTTCTGTAGAATTTTCACACGTTGTACATGATTCTAGTACACGATTTACAGACGATTATTATAATTGCTGCATTTCGTGACACCCAGTGATCCGGTTCAGTTCTAATTTTATCTGGAAAACTTGACACAAAAGTTCCCTTTCACGATGTTTCTTGAAACTTGAACTGCTCTGGATCAGACTACTCGTCAAGAAATACAACTATTAATATGATCTCTCATTACGAATAGTATGATCCAAATTTGACGCGCACCATTGTCAACCACAAACTAGGTAAATCTGTATATAGGATAAAATAAAAAAACTTTTATTTTAAATAAATGTTCCAAAGAAATTTAACCGAAAGAAAGCCACCGAATGATAAAAAATGTACGTGCATGCGTGAGATGGATATCAATTTTTTTAATTAATATTTAAATAAATAAAATAAATCTAAATATTCTTAAATAAATAAAACCTTTATTTTCATTTTGTCGTTACAGAGATATTAAGCCTGACAATATACTCCTCGATGAAGAGGGTAAGTTTTTTTCAAATTTATTTTTTATTATTTTTTGGGGACTTTTATGGTTTTGCAGTCGGCAAATACGTTTGTTTAAGGATGTAAAAATTTTATTTTGTTTAATTAGATTGTAAAATTAGGTAACGAAATTAAAAATTAGTACGTGTAGGTAGCATTTATGAAAAAAAATGGTTGAAACTCATAAATTTCCAAATCGGCGTTCCACTATTAAAAAATGCATAAATGGGACCAAATTGCACTAAACGGTCGGATACTAAATGTTTTGGATTTAATACTGAAGGCAGGCTGTTCTGAAATCAGTACAGATGCATGAGCGATAACAGAGTCGTTGATTGTCAACTATAAAGTTTTTCGCTCGGAGATTTCTCATAGTTCTCGGTGAAAATCGGTGAATGCTAGGGAACGTCAACTTTCAAATCTTGGGCAATACAGTCGCTGAATGCCTGTTTGGTTCCTCTTGATTTTTTTTATTGGGATTCAGAAACGAAATTAGTTTTCCATTCCAATTGTTCCATTTTCAAATTACATCGTCTATGAGAAATAATTAAATTTATACTGATATATGAGCGGTTTATTTTGAAATTGGCATAATTGATTTTTTCAAAAAAGCTAGTTAGTTAATAATAATATTAGTAACAATTTAACGGTTATTCTTCTTTTTCAAAAAATTTTCAATCAATATGACTGTCATATTGATTAAATTTTTTTTTTAAAATGAAGAAATACCGTTAAATTGTAACTATTATTATAATTAACTTGAGTTTTTTGAAAAAGTCAATTATGCCCTTTCAAAATAAACGGCTCATTTAGAGGAGCAAATTTGAAACTCTATCTAATGAAAACTTACCATATACGTAAAACCTCCATCGAATGGGAATGTAGAGTTTAGATCTTCTACCATTTTTGACAAAAATATTTGCTTTTTAGATTTATTTTTGTAACTAATATGACGATGATTCCAGATGTATTCCGTTTATTTGACTTTTTGTATTATGAAAATAATATGGTCATCCTTCCAGGAAAATTTTCTTTTTGACATATTTTGTTTTATAAACTTCACAGAAAAATCAACATGTAATATGCAACACTAACAATGAATATTCTTTGTTTATTTAGAAACGAAAGTCCAAATATTTAAACATAGTGTTGTCTACACTATTCTTCTCGGTCTCCCTTTACTAGTATTGTAGCACTTTATTACACTTTGAAAAAAGCGAGTATCATACGGCTATTAGTAGGGAAATAAATATTAAAAAACTGTCAAAAAAATTTGAAAAAACGACTAAAGTAGCCGGCGATAAATTCGAATAATTAAAAAAAAATTAAATCAACAATTCAGACTGTTTTTTATTCTAGGATATTAGTGTAAGCAGAAATTCTGCTATGCCAGAATATATCTTTCTAGGTCATATTTTAATGACAGCAAACTATCTCCTCAGAAGATAAATTAGGCCCAGCTTTATCTATAGCAAAAGTTTACTATCTAGTTACTATCAGCCGCGCAAATGATCTTATTTATTTGTAAAATAATTGTTTAAAAATAAAATTATAAAACATCTTTCCATTTTTCATAAGCTCGTGCCTGACAATGTGTTTATGTTTGCAAATGCGTTCGCAAATAAGAGATAAAATTGGGTATGGTTTAAAATCTGCCTAAAACGATCAAGAGGTCGTAAGCGCAATTTAAAAAGTCTATTTAACTTAAATTACATGAAAAATTTGCGCTTGGGATTTATGCAGAACTACTATTCGCAAAATCGCCAAAGTCAAAAAAGTACTTTCTAAAAAATTTAAGGTGTGGGCGTGTGAACGTGCATGTGTGAGTGCAAACTAAACGTATGCGTTCTCTCCAGTGGTGCCTAGCGGATTTAATAGCTTTCGTGGAAATATTTTGAAAAGTATATCACTTACAAGAAAAACGGGTATGAACTAAACAATTTTAAATAAATTTTTCAACAATATACCGTTTTCGAAAATTTTTCAAAATTTAAGCGGAAACTATACGATTTTTGACAAACGCCTGATCTTAAACCAAAACAGTCTAGATGGATCGGGATGAAACTTCAGATCTAAACTTTCCCACAAATTGAGAAATTCTAGTGAATTTTGGCCGAAATCAGTATACTACAGCACAGTGAAGTGACAGTTTCCAAAGGAGCTTTTCGTTTTTCCATATATTTTGAAAATAATGTTACTAACGAGAAAACCCGCCTGAACAAAAACATTATTTTAGATTAATTTTACAACAATACCGGTGTAGGTCAACTTTTCTAAATTTAAGCGAAAATGACCTGTTTTTAGTGAAAATTTGGTCCCTGTAATGGACATGAGGATTGAATGACCTTGAGTTTTTTCAGATAATGTGTGTGTCCTTTTTAGAGCCCAGTTTGATTGATTATTCAGAATCAAACTGGACAACTGGACATTCAGAATCAAACTGGACCCATAGGAGGTATAGGAGCTTTTCGTTTTTCGCAAATATTTTGACTAATTTATCATTTACAAGAAAATTTATTATAAACTAAAAATTCTATACTAGTTTTCCAATAATACCGGTCCAGATCAGTTAAAGAAACTTCAGATTGATTAGGATAAAGGAAATCGATTATGAACAGAAATATCGTTTTTGACAAAAAACTGTTTTACTTTCCATTACATAGTAAAATTTGAAACAAAGTCGAAGCCACAAAAGTACTTTCTACAAAAATTCTGTATTTACAAGAAAAATGATAATGAACTTAAAAATTATAAATCAATTTTGCAACAATATCGGTCAAGATCAGTATTTCAAAATGTAAGCCGAAAATACGATTTTTGACAAAAAACCGTTTTTAATAAAAATTTGGTTACTGAACAGCCCAAATGGACTGAGTGATAGGAATGAAACTTTATACCTAAGAATTTCCACAATTTGAGAGATCCCAGCTTTTCTGAAGTAACACCTTCAGTTTTAGCGTTTTCGTTTGAACTAACAGATTCTAAATAAATTTTTTAACTCTACCGTTCCAGATCCGTTTTTCAAAATTTAAGCAGATACGATTGTTTTTGTCTAGAAGTGATTTTCATAAATTTTTTTTGTTTTTGTACAATCCATTGATCGGGATAAAACGTGATATTCAAGCTTTTTAAAAATTGAGAGATTCCATTGATATGCGAGTGAAAGCAGTCCACCGAAAGTGTCAGCTTCCATAGGAGCTTTTTCGGTTTTCCCAATATTTTGGAAAATATCTCAATTATAAAGATATCGATTATGAACTTAAAAGTTCTAAATTAAATTTCCTTCAGTATCGCTTCAGATCAATTTTCCAAAATTCGGAAATGTCGATTTCTATCACCAACTATTACAGCATTCTATTTATGACATTTAGTTTCTTTTTCTGTCAGGGATGCCCTTTTTTCTCATACGAGAAGCTCATACCTAATTAAATATCTTAAATAGCATCAAACTTTCAGCCGATTATAATACTGAGGTTTTTCCAAACCATTTTCTCTTGTTATTTGCTCTCAACAAGATGTGCCTGTTTTTTTCTGTTAGGTGTCTATTATTTACAAAAACCCCTAACGCCATCTCATGCGATTTTAAGACAAACATAAAAAACTTAATTAAAAATTATTTTTGAGCCAATAATAACTATTTTAATAAAGTTATTAATGGTTTAGGGCTCGTTTTTTATTTTAAATAAAATAAAACAATTTATTGACTAAGCTTTCGATGTCACATCGACATTATTTTCCAAGCTAAATAAAAACTTAATTAAAGTTAACCAACTATAATTTCCGGAAAGTTTCTTCCACTGATTTTGTATTTGTTGTAATAACTGAATTAAACTTTTATGTTTTTTTTTAATTTATTGTTTTGGAATTGTTGATTTTTGCATGTAACTTTGGGAATTAGAGGCTTTTGAAACCAACGATAATAGAATTAGAGCATAGTGAAAATAAAACATTCGATGGCAATTTTCGATAATATCAATTTTATTAAAGTATAATAAAATTAAATAAGGTAGTTTCTGTAAACAAATAAATAACAGATTGAAGAAAAAATTAAATTGTAATAGTAAATAAAGATTACGTATGATAATTTTAAGATTTAAACCAACAAATCTTCTTCACAAGGAGCACAGCAAAGGCTGGTTCTTGCCGAGCTCTGTACTTTTGGGACTACCATATTCTTCTGGCAGTCGAACGAAATTGTTAGCATTCCATTAACCTCTTCCCTTGGTAAGTGGAAAATGCTCTTAGCTCGCATGGTATACACGATTTTTTGTACCATTATATCGCTTTCTGCTTTCGGTTCGATTGTCGATTTTAGTTGCTCGATATACATTAGGCACTAATTGGGAAGGTACAATTTTTAAAAACCTTTTACATACTTCCGCAACTCTGTACCTGATTATATTTAAAATATTATTATTTGCCGATTGGTAAACCCGTACCATCGTTTCGTTTGTCTTTCGAATGTAGCACTCTATTGACAATGTTCGAGTTATGGTTGATCCAATCATTATTCTGTTAGTGCTTTCCGGTTTAGCAGCACGTTAAAATAAACTGATCCTGTTCGACTTTTTCCGTAAACCATACAAATTTGGAAAATTCTATGGCATCCCTGCTATTTAGAGTTGAACAACTAAAGGCGATGATTCATGTAGAAATTTTGTCTGACAGACATAAATAATAATCGCTCTGATTGGTTAATACTTTTTGTCTTATACGATAAAAATGAAATTCACACGTAAGCGATACATGTACAAAATTTTGTCGTATGGATATATTTTGACATTTTATAAAGCAAGCAACCTAAAAAGTGTTTTTACTTTTGTTTGTTTAGAATTTTTTTATTATGTATTCTTTTGTTCTCACTGCCGTCAAATCTTATACAAAATTGAGCAATGTTCAATTTTTAATTTTTGTCGTACGATAAAAAAATATGGCCGACATTTAACCAATCAGAGTGATTATTATTTATGTCTGTCCGATAAAATTTATACATGAATCACCGCCTTGAGTCTCGTGCCAGCGTGTTTGCAATGTGGCATTTTTGGCAGCTTCTTCATGGAATATCTACACGAATAAATACACAATGAACGAATAAATACACAATTACACGAATAAATACACAATTGTCCATTTTCCAAAATATTCAACTCCTTGTAGAGTTATATCAAATCAGTTTCTAATATTCTACTCTTCTTCTACTTATATCAAATCTGTTTCTGGTGTTTCCTCGGTGGAGGAAATGAATGCTAAGCGGTTTTTAAGAATTTCTAATTTTGACATGTAAAGTACAAAACAAATTTTGAAAAATTTTGCGCTTGGGTTTGAGCGGAGTAGATGAATGCTAAACAGCTTTGAGAAGTTCCTAATTTTAGAATGATAATAAAAACCCAGATTTCAAAAGATTTAGCTTTAATGTCGCGTACTGACCTCGATAATAAATAGTCCCATACTCGCTTCTGAACTCAAAACCAATCAAATTACGTGAAATGCTTTATGCCACGCCTACTAGTTCTGAACTTGAGTTGAAATTGTTTTGACATTGTAGTTGTTTTAATAAAGGGTGATTTTTTAAGAGCTTGAAAACTTTTTTTTAAAAAAAAACGCATAAAATTTGCAAAATCTCATCGGTTCTTTATTTGAAACGTTAGATTGGTCCATGACATTTACTTTTTGAAGATAATTTCATTTAAATGTTGACCGCGGCTGCGTCTTAGGTGGTCCATTCGGAAAGTCCAATTTTGGGCAACTTTTTCGAG